>JANAVB010041818.1:908678-1076178 GCA_029216955.1 Iris pallida
TATTCATTATTCCTATCTTGTTGGCATTCATACATAAGCAAATCCCAATAAATTTCACCTGAAGTGGTCCTTTCCTACATACTTTGATGTAGTTTCTAATGTCATAAGTTGGAAATAATACATAAAATTACTTATTTATCATTGCAAAGTAGTTGATACCAAGTAGTTAGCAAGATAATGGATGTTAAATGTGCTTTTGATTAGTTGTGCTATAAATACAGGAGAATGTTCTAACTGGTGGTCATGGACTTATGGTACAAGGTTATCATCCTATGATAAAATCTCTAGCAAAGGATCTCGATATCAGTTTGAATCACATGTATGCTCACCAGAGTAAATGCCCTATAAAATTGTTAAATTTGCAGTGTTTTGTTTGTTTGCACTGTTGTATTTATCTTTCTCTCTTATGTAGTGTATTACTTGAAGAAGCTATACAAAATTTGGTAGGAACGACTTTTAAGCTGTAATAAATTGGCTCAATAATTTGTCTTTTTTTTTTCTTTTTTCTTTTGCAAATTAAATTCTACTGGTTATTCCCATTCCCATACAAACATAGTTACAGTAATAATTTTTTCTTTCTAGTAGTACCTCTGTTTGTACAGTTTTATCGGACCCACCATGTGAATAATGCTAAAGTGAAATTAAAGGTGAATGGTCTCTCCTAATTTTGGGGTACGAGTCCAACACCTACCTAGGTAGATGAGGTACTGTGTATTTATTGATGGATATTATGTGGGGCTTTGGTACTCATCCCTATAGCACAAAGCCTACGACTATGAGCATGTTTGTATGGTTCGCTGGGACTCACAAGGGCTTGGTCCTTATTCTCCTCACTTCTCTCTTCTATTATTTCAATGCTGCTGCTTTAAACTTCTACTACCACCCATATCAGACACCAAGGGATGGCTGTATTGGCAAAAAGTATCAAAGCCTATGAGATTGTCAACCTTTTTTTATTTTGTTACAAGAGATTAGTGCCACTAACTATCAAGTATAAGATGGATACCTCCATCTGTTCATTATATGAAACATTTTATCAAGATCGTGAGATGTAGCTTCATCGAAGTATCTTAAAATTAGAGAATCAACACAGTTCACTGACTGCTTATACTTGTCCAGTATCCATACAAGAAAACGAGAACCTTGCAAGTGTTTGATTGGTACAAAACAGATTGTTGTCATATTATTTCAATGTGTCAAAATGCACTAACATCTGTCCATTCACTCATTACATATTTCTAATCAGAGATTACCAATAATTGTACTCCTTAAAGAAAGGAGTCTTTCTTTATACCTACTCCTGCTGCTAAACCAAGAATTTGGCCAACCTGCCATCAATTGACACCAGACAGCGATTACCATTGTTTTTCTTTTGCTCAACAGGAAGTGATGTCCACTAAAATGCCTTACTAAAATTTCTTATATGGTTATGGTGTAGAATGTAAAGCAATAAGCAAAAGTTATGAAGGCTGTGAAGCATAGTTCTTCATAACTTATGGCACGGTACTTTTCTTAATGCAAATCAATATATTCCTTTGGTAGTGGCCCAACTTTGCATTTAGCTGCACATTTGTCTCATGTGAGAGCAGTTATTCTACACAATCCAATTATGTCTGGCTTGCAAGTTGTGTATCCTGTGAAGCACACATACTGGTTTGACATATATAAGGTGTCACTTATTACTTACCTATCGTTGTTTTTGTTTTCAGTCTTTGCTGCTAATAGATGGATATGTCTCTCTGCAGAATATTGATAAAATTCCCAAGGTTACTTGCCCTGTGTTGGTAATTCATGTAAGTTATACCAATTAAGTTAAATAATTGTCTTATCTTATATAAATATATAGTCTAGTTCATATTACCATTCCTTTTTATTGTTGCTTATGATTTAGATGCATAGATATGTTTTCTTGTTTTCAGTTTAGTGTTTTCCCATACATGGAACTTAAAGTAGGATGACCATGATTATATCATTGGATAGCTGCATATTAGGGACCTGATTGATGGTAATTTTTACTTCATGTTGTATGATATTTTAGTATTATTTCTCAGAAGAGAAACCAGTACTTCTTTGAGACTTACGAGTAATCTGAGTAATCTGAATGTACTTTTCACTAGTGCATTTGTAGCGTCTTTTTTTTGTTTAATATTCTTTTGATCTCTTAGGACGCAAGTTTAGTTTTTTCAAACCCATAGAAATGGATAGTTTAAATGCGAAGTGAACAAATAAACGTTTTGTTATATCAATAGAAAATGCCAGGATATAGTATCATTGATAACTACAGAGTCAGTTTTTCTTCTCCAAAATTTATTATTAGTTAGGAAGAATATGACTTTAGTTAATGTCAAAGAGAATATGGCCCTTGATGTGATCCTTAACCGAGCTGAATGGAAGATGAGGGAGCATTCATGCAACCGAACTGAAAAAATGTGATTTAAGGTTTTTGTGTTGTAGTAGTAGTTCTCTAATTAGAGAAGACCTTTCTGAAAAAGGGAATAGGAAACTCAGATGTAAATCAATCTTCTTATTACTTTCCAATCTTAAAACATACTTTGCATGTGGTCTTTCGTCAAGCCAAACGCATTCTTGTTCTTTATTGCTTTGCATAGCATACCTTCCTCTGTACACTTGCAATAAAAACAAGCATTGTTTCATTTTCTAATGCCTGGACCTAGTTAGTGAGGTTCTCCCCTATGTTCTATTTCGTTTTTCTTATGATTGAAATACCTTTTTCTGAGATACCAGGTACTAGGTTTGTTGATGACAATTCACAAGTCACAACTCATGTCACAACCGAGCTTGGAGAAAAGGTTTGGCCAATCGGCTGTGTTTGTTGCCTCTACTCTTATGGAACATGGTGGCATCCCTCAGTCAGCAACACCCGATTCTCTTTTGAAAGAAGCTATTCATGTCATTAGTTGTGGTTATTAGGATAAGACGGACTGGGGAAATGATGTATGTTATGAAGTACTTAGTCTTCTTTGGTTATCATGTCCTCAAATTACTGTATATAAATTTGAATTTATACACATTTTTTTAAATTTCTACTTACATATTTCTGCCATTGTCATTCATTTTAATGAATCAAGCTTGAAACAACTCTAAAGGGATTGGTTAAGTGAAATTGAACATTATGTTTTCAAGCAGACCCATTTTACAATATAAGATCCATTAATATCACACTAGAAAGTTAGGTATTGCTCATATAACATTGCTGGTGATCCAATAAGAAACCATATAAATATGGACATGAAACAATCATACCTAGGGATTTAAATAAAACAATCATAGCTAGGTGTTGTTTGCTGCAGTTGTATATAAATGGAGGGGCAAAACATAAAGAGCACCTCATTGACAACCAGAAGCAAGTTGGATACTGAAGCAAAGGATTCAATTTAACTAATGTACTAAATATAAAGATCTGGATTCATAGTTTTTAATGCAGCCAAGTAGAAGTCTGTATAACCTAAACAAAAGACTCCTTTTCTTCCATCCCAGGACCAGATTGAGGTGTGTCCTTCTTGCTATCCTCGATTTTTCTCCAAGCCTCCCTCAGTCCCAAAATAATGATCAATTTTGTGAGAGTAAGTAATGACTTTGCACTGGTAAGACATCACTTTTCCTATCCCAATAATTTACTTTTCATCAATTGTCTGGATCGGCTCGAGATAGTTTTTTCTTTACACTAATGATTTACCCCCTATTTTTGTGTAGGTTGGATGAAGGAAGAGGATGCTTTCTGAGGAGTTTTGGTTGTGGATAGGCTCAAAGGGAGCTAAATGTTAGATAGTCAACATTTTGGGATATATGTAGCTGACTACATTGTTAATATTTAATTTTTGGACATATGTTTGGTACTACTTCGTTGTTCTACATAGAGAAATTAAGGATTTTGAATGTTTGGTACTACTTCGTTGTTCTACATATATTAGACAGTGAAATTAATGAATTTACTTATGTTCGGAATTCATTCTGTGATTGATTCGCATTAAAATTTTTGAATACCTGTATTTTGTGTAACTGTGGCATTATCTGCAATAGTATTCTGATGTGCTGCATTCTGCAAATTTTCGAATACAGAATTTTGACTCTGCAATAACAGGAAAGAAATGCTATAAAAAGCAGATATATATCGAAACACTATTAACAAACAATAACATACAGGAATGCAATTAAAAATAAACAGCATTCAAGAATGCCATAACACATTTATAGCGTTAACAAATGTTATTAATGAACTATAGCGTTCGTAAAGGCTATATAAACTATATAGTGTTTGTAAGTGCTATAACATGTCTATAGCGTTCATGAACGCTACAATATATCAATAGCGTTCATGAATGCTATTAAAGTTCTATAGCGTTCCTAATTGCTATAACTATCATATAGCGTTTCACAACGCTATACATTGTCTACAACGTCAATAAACGCTATAATCCATGAATAGCGTTCGTGAACGCTATAACTTTATAGCGTTCTTGTACATGGGGTTATTATAGCGGGGGCATATATAGAGGACAGAATATGCTATAATATGCATTCTACAACGTTCAATGCACGCTATCATATCCCATATCTGTTGTAGTGTGCAAGCATGCATTTTATGTTTCATGTTTGATTTGAAATCAAAGGGTCGAGGGAAGGAGGTCAACCACTCACCTTAATCTTTAATTGAGGTAAAGGACCGGTTGGTCGCACTTAGACGTCGCCTATGCGATCACCTGAAATCGTACACGCAACAAGCAACTGATTAGAACAGTGTGCCATTCAAGGAGTTTGATACAAATGTGAAGTTCAAAAATGCAAGCCATGAAAATTACCAAAATATTCACAAAAATACATTCATGAAAACCAAAGCCAAATAGCAAGTATGGCATAAAAAATAGAACAACGAGAGATATTTCCCGATTCAGCCATAGAGTCTATCCTCTAGGCACAACCCGCTGAATATGGGACTTGATTTCGAAGAAGCCTTTCCATAACGAGAAAAGGAACTTAATTCAATCGTTTCCGTTCGGCCGATTCAACCGAACCCGATCTATCGGTTCTGACTGAATCGATAGCGATAGTGTTCCTTTCTCGCATACCCCGTGGACGAAAATGGGACACGGTGTAGGTATGGAGCACTACAATACCTCTTTTACGGTTCGATCCTGAGATCGTCTGCCCAGCCAAAACGGTTATACCTCTCCTCGTTGACCACAAAGAGCCAGATAAGAATAAGTTATTATATTTGTATTGTTGCGAAGGCATAATGTATTATGTTGGACATCTCCACTATACGAGAGAAAATTATTTCCATGCTAAGAGGTGGGTATTTATTAATGTTGGAAATTATTCCAAAAAATCTGTAAACAAAATAAAATAAAGTAAATGTTACCGGCCTCCGGGAAAGTCGCGCACGAAGCACTGCCCTAAGAGTTGATTCGGGTCTATGTGCAGACTTGTTCCGAATGCTCCTAATGGTAAAACTCCCGCTCTACCGGTATCTTCTCGTCGCACACAACTCAGAAAAAGCGACCCCGAACTTAGCTTTTCTACCCAGAGCACAAACCGAAGAACAATGCTTTGAATTGAATAAGAGAGAATGAGAGGAAGAGAGTGGAGTGTGTTTTTTACTTGAGAGATGTTCTCTTATATAGCATAAGAGTATGCTAAAAATAGGCAAAAGAGTGTCAAAACCAAAGAATAGGATCTTGGAGATTTGACTTAGTTTTTTCTATATACCAAGTCCAACATTCCCCCCAAAAAAACTAAATTCAAAGCACAAGTAACAAATAAAAAAAAGGATTGGAAGGAATTTTTGGGCAAATATATATACTATGCATAGATGAGATAGACTATAATCTTGAATCTCACTTAGTGACTATTGTCTTAATCTGAAGAAGTACTTGATGGACTATGCCTTGAATCAGACTTCTTGAACCAGATTCAGAAAATCGCACACATAGTACGCTAGAGGTTCTTGGGTCTATCGGTTGGCGCTTTTGATTGGCCATGCGCAATTATTTTATATTCATGAGAGTTGTCTAGGATCGCCCTGTCCCATAGTCGCGGCCTTCATGACCTCTCATATAGGTAAGTCCTCATGGGTTGGTGATAGGAATCAACCCTGCATATCAAGCTTGGACTTATTAAGAGTTAAAACTCATCCTAACCATATCACATCGGAACACTGTCACCATAGGGATGAGGTATCAATGTACACATGTACAGCCTCCTGGGCTTTTATTTTAAAGAGAATTTAATCTCAGGGTCAGTATTCTATATTAGTCACCTAGTCCAGTTTGTTCATACCCATTGAACCGGCTTCTTGGGATCTCCAGTCAGACTCGGTTGGGTTGCCACTGCTGGTGACTAAATTATGGGCTTAACCCCATCCCCCTCAATGATTCTAGAATCAATGTCCTAGACATACCATTCGTCAAGTGGTCTGCAAGGTTCTTTTCTGACTTTATATAGTCAAGAACCACATATTTGCTCAATAGGCTCTTTATAGACTTGAAGCGCAGCTGCAGGTGCCTGTTCATCTTAGCATTCACAGAATCATGCTTTAGTAGTTCAATAACAGATTTATTATCACAATTGATAGAAATTGCAGGAACATGAATATGATAAACAAGAATATACATAATTAGATTTCTAAGCCATTCGACTTCTGTACAAGTAGTGTCAAGAGCTATAATTTCAGAGTCCATTGTACTCCTAGATATGATAGTTTGTTTGCATGAACTCCAGGAGATTGCTGCTCCTCCTAGAGTAAAATATATCCAGTAGTGGATTCACATCATGTGAATCAGTTACCCAGTTTGCATCTAAATAACCTTCTATAATATCAGGGTGTTTAGAATAATGAAGTTTATAATCTAGAGTACCTCTAAGATATCAAAATACTCTATCCAATGCAGTCCAATGTGACTGATTTGGGTTTTCGGTATATCTACTAAGTCTTCCAATAGCAAATGCAATATCGGGTCTGGTTCTATTTGATGTACATAAGGGACCCTATCATTTGTGAATATCTATGTTGTTCTATAGGTGATCCTTCATTCTTCTTGAGTTTGTGAGGATTATTAGGCTTAGGTTTGCTTTGGGATGACCCTACTAGGTTTATCTTAGCCTTAGTTTCAGTCTTGGAGTTAGACCTGTCACGACCCGGTCCCAATTTCTTGGGTCGAATCGGATCATGCCCAGCCTGCACCGTTGTTGAGACGGTGGCAGTAAGTTGTAATACTCATACAGGTATTCAACAACACAAATTCAAATTTGTCACAACGTTAATAATCCGATAATTAAAACTTGTCCAAACACAAAGTTTTTAATACAACCCACAACAGAAATAAAATAATTGTCTTCCACAATAACATAAGCTGAAAATAAAACTAATTGGCAATCTCCTCATCGTCATCCCCTGGTAGAACAGCCGGGTACAGTTCAGGATCATAGTAACTACTAATCAGTAGCTCTGCATCATCAACAGGACCTAAAAATATAGTCCCCAGTCAGGAGGGAGCAAAGTATAATTCATGATATTTTAACAATTGAAATAATAATAGAATTATGCATTTTTAAACAATTTGAAGTAAATAGTTTTTTAACAGTTAAAACAGTGTGATGTGAATAGACAATGAATATGATCGAATTGGGTTGTACAGTTGTATCATATTGATATGATATGGCTTATCCCCGTGTGTATGGGGGGTAAGCTAACACAGTCATTATACTATTTTGGATGTGGTCATACTCATTACACTACTCCCCCAGTACCCAACGGTTAAACAGTCAATGCTCTCAGAGAGAGTTCCGTGTTGCCTCGTGGTTTAAATTTGCAGTAAAACTATTACTAAATAATTGTAAACTACCACAAACTGTACTTGCCTTGTTTATGACTGGAGTGAGATGTCGGTACCGGGAAGAAACTCAAGTTCATTCTTGAAAAATCCTACAGTTTGAGAATCCTGTCTTAGAACCAAAAATTGATACCATCTCTAGGTGTGCTACTTTCAATTTCTAGAAGTTTTGTCCTAGTCCAGTTTTATGTTATTAATAAGAACTACCGAAACACATCTATCGATGTAATTTACTAGTTTATAAAATTATGAAAGAACAATCAATTTATCTTTTATTGGGAAAAATCGCACTTTTTCGATTATTTAGCAAAACTTTATTTTTTGTAATATTATATAATGAACTAAGGTTTTTCTTTTAGATGAGAAAACGTGAATTTGTTAAATTGCAAACTTGTAATTTTTACTAGTTATTTAATGTGAGAAAATGTTATTAATTTTTCATTTCAAAAATAAATAGTCATTTTATTATTCTACGTGTTTAAACTAATAAACCAGAAAAGAAGGATAAAAGTTACGCTACATTATTACAGGGCCGCAGATAATAAAGAGAAATACTGGGCTTATGCCCTTACAGACCATTTTCATGAATTTAAATAAGAAAAAAACTTGGTTAGTCTCTAAAAATCCTACAATTTAATTACAAAATAAAATAATAATTTAAATTAACTTGAATTAATTTATGAGTCTCAGATATTGGTCCAATCGTCAAATATAGCTAATGCCTCAACGTCCGGTAAAACTGGTTTCGTTTGCACTTAGCCAGGGCCCATGGACCGGTATGGTCGTCGCCCGATATTCAAAACCAAGTTTAATAAACCATTTGCAAAAGCCGGTTTTGGGAATTATAGATTTTATAGAAAATTTTCTTTTAAAATATTTTCTGAAAATTCGGACAGCATTCCCTCTGTTTTCGGGATAACCCAAAACTGGGAAAAGTGTGCCATAATTTTCTACAAATTATCCCAAGCCAGGGAAACCCAAATATCATATAAATTATGTCCACAGAAAATATTTTCGAAACAATTTCGGAAAACCCGAGATGAAACCACAGAACCATAAAGAACCAGAACCAACATTCAGAAAAAATTCGAACTAACCGAAAACAAAGAAACTCTTCCAAAAGTTATTCGAAAAACCCGAAACGAAACGGAAATCCCGAAACTAACCCGGAAAACACCACAGCTCATATTAAACCATCAATTCAAAAAATCCGAAAATCACAGAAACTATTCCGAAGAGTTCTCGGAAAATCCAAGATGGAATCGGAAAACCCGAAACTAAATCAGAACAATAAACCGAAAATCTACAGAAACTTGCCAAAGGCAAATTCAAAAATTCCGAAGAATCGGAAACTTCACAACAGATTCCCGTTGCGGGATCAGGACCAATTTCATCACCGACACAAACCCAAGGGACAACTACTGAGATTATAAAAGGTTACCCAAAACTGACGAAATCTGAAGGGTAGCCTCAGACTCGGAACAACAAGCCAGACTCGGACCGGGCGGTCGGATCGGGAACGGAGTGAGCGCGAGGAGGCACTGGGATAGCGACCGGGTAGCAGCGCACTGGAATCGTTGAGTGGGGGCCGCCGGGACAGAAGCGGGGTCGGGTCCGTCGGTAGGAGGCTGGTGCGGAGGGTCGGGCGGAGTCACTGGGCTCGGGCTAGCCTGGGTCGGGGACAGCGGCGGCGGGGGTCGCCGGGCTCAGGCGGCCTGGCGGTGGCGCCGGGGAAGGATCGGTCAACGTCGGGTGGCGGAGCTCCGGCTAGGGTTTGGGGGTTAGGGCTGAGGGTTTAAGAGTGGTGTGAGGGATGGAAGGAGAGGAAGGGGGTTTAAATAGAAGAGATGAGTGGGGGTTACGGAAGAGGAAGGGTTCGCCGGAGTTACGGGGAGCCGATGGGTCGACGGTTCGGCCGTTCGGGAACGGATGGGACTCGGAAAATCTCCAGCCGTGAGAATTTACTCCAGGCAGAGAGAGAGAAGTTAAGAAAATTAATAAATAAGTATTTAGGAAAGTTAATAACAGTTATTTTGTTTAAAAGGGAAAATTCTCTTTTCTTTATAAAAATTAATAATATATCAAAATATTTCCGTTTTCGAAAATCAAAAATTGCTTGGATTCGAACTTGGGTTCGGGAACAGGTCTAGAACAAATTCGGGATGGTCTGGTCCAAATTTAAAATTCCAGAATATTAATTTATGATTTATACTCGAAACCGATCTCGGTTTTCGGAATTGATTCCAAGTCGGGTTTCGAGAATGGGAACGGGTTCGGGTCTGGCCAGACAATCAAAAGTCCATGAATTTATATTTTTTTGAAAAATAATAATAATTTTTTTAATCTAACTAAAACACAATATAAATTAATTAGAAAATTACGAGTTTTGATAAAAAAATTCCAGAATTAATAATTTACCTAAAAATGCATTTTCCTAAATTAACAACTAATAATGATTTATATTAGCTAATTAAATTATTCAAATAATTATCTAAAATTACGGGTTTCACAACCTTCCCTCCTTAAGAAATTTCATCCTCGAAATTAAAGGATAAGATTAGGAATTACCTCAGGTCTCAAACAAGTACGGGTACTTCTGTCGCATCTCATCTTCTCGCTCCCAGGTAGACTCGCCTGGGGAATCGTGTCTCCACATAACTCTGACTATGGGAGTCACCAAAGTCCTGGTCTTCTTCTCACCTCTGTCCAAAATCGCTACAGGCTTCTCTGGTACTATAAGACTCGGTCCAATCTCTAGCTCCGAATGGTCCAAGATGTGACTCGGATCTGGAATGTAGAGTCTGAGCTGTGAAACGTGGAAAACGTTGTGCACGCCCTCAAGATTAGCTGGTAGAGCTAACCGATACGCTACTTCACCAATTCGGCTCAAAACTTCAAATGGTCCGATATATCTGGGACTCAGCTTCCCAGCTCTGCCAAATCGGATAGTTCCTCTGGTAGGAAAAATCTTCACAAAGACACTATCTCCTTCTTCAAACGCCAGTGGTCGACGACTGCTATCTGCCCAATGCTTCTGCCTGTCTTGGGCAATCCTGAGTTTGTCTCTAATCACCTTCACCTTCTCTGCTGCATCAGTCACCATTTCAGGCCCCAGCAGTACTCTTTCTCCTACGACGTCCATAAAGAGCTTCAAATGGTGTCATACCAATGCTAGCTTGGTAACTGTTGTTGTAGGAGAATTCCACCAAATGCAAGTGGTCTTCCCAAGACCCTCCAAATTCTAAGACGCAAGATCTCAGCATGTCTTCTAGCGTCTGGATGGTCCTCTCAAATTGTCCGTCGGTTTGGGGATGATAGGCTGTGCTGAACTTCAGTTTTGTTCCCAAGCTGTCATACAAACTCTTCCAAAAATGTGAGGGAAATCTAGTATCTCGGTCAGATACAATACTTACTGGTACTCCATGAATCCGGTAGATGTGCCGCATGTAAAGTGCCGCCAACTTCTCAGTGGATAAACCAACCTTGAAGGGAATAAAGTGAGCTGACTTAGTTAGTCGGTCCACAATAACCCAAATGGCGTCCTTCCCTCCTTGGGATCGAGGCAATCCTGACACAAAGTCCATTGTTATATGCTCCCACTTCCACTCCGGAATGTCCAACGGCTGTAGAAGTCCTGCGGGTCTCTGTCTGCTAGCCTTCACTTGTTGGCAAATCAAGCATCTAGCCACAAATCTGGATACATCCTTCTTCATTCCATACCACCAAACGATGGTACGCATATCCCGATACATCTTATTTGCTCCAGGATGTATGGAATACTATGACTGGTGTGCTTCTTGCATCAACTCATTCCTCAGTTCGCCAGATGGTACACACAACCTCGTACCATTCTTCAATGCTCCGTCACTGGCGATAGAGAATCCTTCAAGTGTTTCTGCCAGCACTTCATCTCTCAGTTTGCAAAGCGTCTCGTCTTAGAATTGTGTCTCCTTGACGTTGTCCATCAGACTTGAACGCAATTGCAACTGCATCATTGTTGAGTCAGCTCCAGGTACAATAGCTTCTCGCCTCAGTTCCTTCATCTTCTCCTCAGGCAGTACAATCTCCAGACCAAGCTTCTCGATGTCCTCCAACAAGTGACGCTCCTTGGTCAAGAACATCGCCACTGGGTATCGACTAAGTGCATCTGCAACCACATTAGCCTTACTCGGATGGTACTGCAAGTCAATGTCAAAATCCTTCATCAGCTCCAACCATCTTCTTTGTCTCATGTTCAACTCCTTCTGAGTAAAAACATATTTCAGACTTTTGTGGTCTGTATATATTTCCACTCTCTCTCCATAGAGATAATGCTTCCATAGCTTCAATGCAAAAATGACTGCAGCAAGCTCCAGGTCATGTGTGGGATAGTTCTTCTCATGAGTCCGTAATTGCCTAGATGCGTAAGCAATTACTTTCCCGTGTTGTTGAAGAACGCAACCCAGTCCTTTTTCAGAGGCATCACTATAGATTGAGAAACCATCGGTTCCTGCGGGTAGCGCAAGTATCGGTGCTGTTGTAAGTCTCTTTTTCAGTTCCTCAAACGACGTCTGGCAAGCTTCCGTCCAGATGAACTCTTCATTCTTCTGAGTGAGCTTCGTCATCGGTTCAGCAATCTTGGCAAAATCCTTCACAAACTTCCGGTAGTAGCCAGCCAAGCCCAAGAAACTTCTGATTTCAGCAACTGAGCTTGGAGTAGACCACTTCTCAACATCAGCTATCTTCTTAGGGTCCACCGAAATTCCTTCTCCTGTGACAACATGGCCAAGAAAATCCACCATGTCTAGAAAAAATTCACATTTGGATAGCTTACCATATAAATTCTCTTTCCTCAAAGTTCTCAGAACTTTTCTGAGATGCTCTTTATGCTCCTCCTCAGTCTTCGAGTAGATCAGGATGTCATCGATGAAGACAACGACAAACTGATCTAGGTATTCATGAAAAACCTTGTTCATAAGGTTCATGAACACAGCAGGAACATTCACCAGTCCAAACGGCATGACCAAGAATTCAAACTGCCCATAATTGGTGTTGAACGCCGTCTTGGGAATGTCCTCCTTTCTGACCTTGATCTGATGATAGCCGGATCTGAGGTCAATCTTCGAAAACACCTTGGCTCCACTGAGTTGGTCAAACAGGTCATCGATCCGGGGCAGAGGGTACTTGTTCTTGATGGTGATATTGTTTAACGCCCGGTAGTCGATGCACATCCTCACAGTTCCGTCCTTCTTGGGTACAAACAAGACAGGTGCTCCCCAGGGTGAAGCTCCGTCTCGGATAAATCCTAAAGCCTTCAGTTCATTGGTCTGATCCTTCATCTCCTTGGCCTCCTTCGGGTTGACTCTATAGCATCCCTTAGAAATAGGGGAAGAGCCGGGGACTAGGTTTCAGTGAACTCTATGTCTCGATCTGGGGGTAACCCGGGAAGACTATCTGGGAAGACATCCATAAATTCTGCTATGATAGGATGGAGAGGTCCGGGTTCTTCTGTGATAGAGGTGTAGGTAACACACTCCATATCCTCCGGAGTTCGAGAGATTTCAAACTCCGGCTCTCCAGGTGGGCTGAAAACTACACATCCTCTGTGACAGTCTATCAGCACATGCTGCTTACTCAACCAGTTCATCCCTAGGACTACATCATAGTTCGATAAGGGTATCACAAGTAAAGGTGCTATGAATTGGTGGCCTGATATGGTGATAGGGCAGTTACAGGTCTTAGTGATGGATAGGGGTCCTCCACCGGTCATGACTCTACATATCTTCTTGCTAAAGCCCGTATCTATATGGTGTGCAGAGATAAATTTTTTGGATATGAAACTATGTGATGCTCCTGAATCAAATAAAGCTAAGGCAGGATAGGAATGCACATAAATGAAACCTGCGATGACATCAGTTGTAGGTTCCTGCTCTGGCTCTTGTTCCTCTGCTGCTAAGGCAAAAGCTCGCCCAGTCTTCTGTTGATGCTGCCCAAATTGTTGTTGCTGAGTGGGCAGAGGTCCTTTCTGCTGAGTAGCTCCAGTCTGTTGCATCGACGAGGGACAGTCCTTCACTTGGTGGGTGGAAGACCCACAGACTAGGCAGTGTCCTAGCCTCTTCCTGTAGATGTTCGACTGGTGCCCTGGCCTCTTGCAAAAATCACAGACAGGGATCTGCCTCTGAGGTGCTCTATCATCGTTCCTTGCCTGTTGGTTCTGCTGCTGGTGGTGAGGAGGCCGGTTGTTGTTGTTGTTGTGGTTGGGCTTCTTCTGATTATCCTGGAAGTTGTTAGTTCCAGGATAATCCCTCTTTGAGCGAGCGGGTTGGCTCTTCTCTATATATTGAGCTCGCTCCAGGATCCTTTCATAGGTCTTAGCACCGCCTAAGATCACATGGGTGCGGATCTCCTCTCTCAGCCCATGTCTAAACCTTTCAACACGGTCATCAGGGTCAGCTACCAAATTCTTGGCAAAACGGCTGAGTTGACCGAATTCTGCCGCATACTCTCCAACAGTCATATTTTCTTGCTTTAGGTTCTGAAATTGCCTCTCCATCTCTCGCAACTCTGATATTGGGAAGAACTTTCTCTTGAACAACCTCTTGAAGGTGTCCCAGTCAAGCTGTCTGTCCTGGAGTCGGGGTTCATTCCGATACCAGGTGCTTGCTACACTTTGCATTTTGAGTCCCACTGCTTCGGCCTTAAGGTCTTCTGGAAGTCGAGCGACGCTTAGGAGACGCTCCATGCTATCGAGCCATTCATCGACATAGACGATTCCCTCGGTTCCCTTGAAGGGTCGAGGGTTCTGCTTCTTGAAACTCTCAATATCGCCCACCTTGGCAATATGATCCTTATTAATTTATATGGCCTTAATGTTACATAAATTAATCCTTAGATTTATGTTTACCTTGGCAGGCCTTGGTTCCTGTTGAGCTGCTTCTCCTCTCTCCAGTGCAGCCATTGCCACACTATGGGCATTCTTCTTGCCTTCTCTCATAATCGCCGTCTGCTCGCGATGAGCTTCAGCTTGAGTTCTCTGGGCTTCTAGCACTCCTCTTAGCAGACCTATGAGGTCGGTGGGGTCCACGGGCACCGGTGGGGCAGCAAGAGTGGGCAATACCATAGGGGGCTGCATCTCTGTCTGGGAAGATGATGGATCCGCCGTTGTATTATAGGGATGGTCGGCCAGCTGCCGAGGTGTAGGATCCGGACTTAGTTGGGAAGGTAGGGTATAATAGGGTGAAGATACCCCATCGCTAGCAGGGTTGGTCTTGTCAGTGGCCATATTCTGGAAGGTTTAGGATATAAACATAAGCAAGGTAACATACCAGTCTATAACAAGCAAAAATATTTATAATATATAACAGTCCTATGTTGTGATAATTTTAATGTTCTAGTGTTCTAAATGTTTCTAGATGTTTTTCTAAGTCATTGATCTGACCTACATGGGCCACCACTAAAAACATGTCACGACCCGCTCCCAATTTCTTGGGTCGAATCGGATCATGTCCAGCCTGCACCGTTGTTGAGACGGTGGCAGTAAGCTGTAATACTCATGCAGGCATTCAACAACACAAATTCAAATTTGTCACAACTTTAATAATCCGATAATTAAAACTTGTCCAAACACAAAGTTTTCAATACAACCCACAACTGAAATAAAATAATTGTCTTCCACAATAACATAAGCAGAAAATAAAACTAATTGGCAATCTTCTCATCATCATCCCCTGGTAGAACAGCCGGGTACAGTTCAGGATCATAGTAACTACTAATCAGTAGCTCTACATCATCAACAGGACCTAAAAATATAGTCTCCAGTCAGGAGGGAGCAAAGTACAATTCATGATATTTTAACAATTGAAATAATAATAGAATTATGCATTTTTAAACAATTTGAAGTAAATAGTTTTTCAACAGTTAAAACAGTGTGATGTGAATAGGCAATGAATATGACCGGATTGGGTTGTACAGTTGTATCCTATTGATACGATATGACTTATTCCCGTGTGTATGAGGGGTAAGCTAACACAGTCATTATACTATTTTGGATGTGGTCATACTCATTACACTACTCCCCCAGTACCCAACGGTTAAACAGTCAATGCTCTCAGAGAGAGTTCCGTGTTGCCTCGTGGTTTAAATTTGCAGTAAAACTATTACTAAATAATTGTAAACTACCACAAACTGTACTTGCCTTGTTTATGACTGGAGTGAGATGTCGGTACCGGGAAGAAACTCAAGTTCGTCCTTGAAAAATCCTACAGTTTGAGAATCCTGTCTTAAAACCAAAAATTGATACCATCTCTAGGTGTGCTAGTTTCAATTTCTAGAAGTTTTGTCCTAGTCCAGCTTTATGTTATTAATAAGAACTACCGAAACACATCTATCGATGTAATTTACTAGTTTATAAAATTATGAAAGAACAATCAATTTATCTTTTATTGGGAAAACTCGCACTTTTTCGATTATTTAGCAAAATTTTATGTTTTGTAATATTATATAATGAACTAAGGTTTTTCTTTTAGATGAGAAAACGTGAATTTGTTAAATTGCAAACTTGTAATTTTTACTAGTTATTTAATGTGAGAAAATGTTATTAGTTTTCCATTTCAAAAATAAATAGTCATTTTATTATTCTACGTGTTTAAACTAATAAACCAGAAAAGAAGGATAAAAGTTACGTTACATTATTACAGGGCCGCAGATAATAAAGAGAAATACTGGGCTTATGCCCTTACAGACCATTTTCATGAATTTAAATAAGAAGAAAACTTGGTTAGTCTCTAAAAATCCTACAATTTAATTACAAAATAAAATAATAATTTAAATTAACTTGAATTAATTTACGAGTCTCAGATATTGGTCCAATCGTCAAATATAGCTAATGCCTCAACGTCCGGTAAAATCGGTTTCGTTTGCACTTAGCCAAGGCCCATGGACCGGTATGGTCGTCGTCCAATAATCAAAACCAAGTTTAATAAACCTTTTGCAAAAGCCGGTTTTGGGAATTATAGATTTTATAGAAAATTTCCTTTTAAAATATTTTCTGAAAATTCGGACAGCATTCCCTCTGTTTTCGGGATAACCCAAAACTGGGAAAAGTGTGCCATAATTTCCTACAAATTATCCCAAGCCAGGGAAACCCAAATATCATATAAATTATGTCCACAGAAAATATTTCCGAAACAATTTCGGAAAACCCGAGATGAAACCACAGAACCATAAAGAACCAGAACCAACATTCAGAAAAAAAATCCGAACTAACCGAAATCAAAGAAACTCTTCCAAAAGTTATTCAGAAAACTCGAAACGAAACAGAAATCCCGAAACTAACTCGGAAAACACCACAGCTCATATTAAACCATCAATTCGGAAAAATCCGAAAATCACAGAAACTATTCCGAAGAGTTCTCGGAAAATCCGAGATGGAATCGAAAAACCCGAAACTAAATCAGAACAATAAACCGAAAAACTACAGAAACTTGCCAAAGGCAAATTCAAAAATTTTGAAGGATCGGAAACTTTACAACAGATTCCCGTTGCGGGATCAGGACCAATTTCATCACCGACACAAACCCAAGGGACAACTACTGAGATTAACAGAGGTTACCCAAAACTGACAGAATCTGAAGGGTAGCCTCAGACTCGGAACAACAAGCCAGACACGGATCGGGCGGTCGGATCGGGAACGGAGTGAGCGCGAGGAGGCGCTGGGACAACGGCCGGGTAGCAGCGCACTGGAACCGTCGAGTGGGGGCCGCCGGGATAGAAGCGGGGTCGGGTCCGCCGGCAGGAGGCTGGCGCGGAGGGTCAGGCGGAGCCGCTGGGCTCGGGCTAGCCTGGGTCGGGGACAGCGGCGGCGGGGGTCGCCGGGCTTAGGCGGCCTGGCGGTGGCGCCGGGGAAGGATCGGTCAACATCGGGTGGCGGAGCTCCGGCTAGGGTTTGGGGGTTAGGGCTGAGGGTTTGAGAGTGGTGTGTGGGATGGAAGGAGAGGAAGGGGTTTAAATAGAAGAGATGAGTGGGGGTTACGGAAGAGGAAGGGTTCACCGGAGTTAGGGGAGCCGATGGGTCGACGACTCGGCCGTTTGGAAAAGGAGGGGACTCGGAAAATCTCCAACCGTGAGAATTTACTCCAGGCAGAGGGAGAGGGAAGTTAAGAAAATTAATAAATAAGTATTTAGGAAAGTTAATAACAGTTGTTTTGTTTAAAAGGGAAAATTCTCTTTTCTTTATAAAAATTAATAATATATCAAAATATTTCCGTTTTCGAAAGTCAAAAATTGCTTGGATTCGAACTTGGGTTCGGGAACAGGTCTGGAACAAGTTCGGGATGGTCTGATCCAAATTTAAAATTCCAGAATATTAATTTATGATTTATACACTAAACCGATCTTGGTTTTCAGAATTGATTCCAAGTCGGGTTTCGAGAAGGGAACGGGTTCGGGTCTAGCCAGACAATCAAAAGTCCATGAATTTATATTTTTTTGAAAAATAATAATAATTTTTTTAATCTAACTAAAACACAATATTAATTAATTAGAAAATTACGGGTTTTGATAAAAATTTCCAGAATTAATAATTTACCTAAAAATGTATTTTCCTAAATTAACAACTAATAATGATTTATATTAGCTAATTAAATTATTCAAATAATTATCTAAAATTATGGGTTTCATAAGACCTTAGCCTAAGTTGTTCTTCAACTCTAATTTGCTTCAGTACTTGGGCAAAAGTAAGGTCACCTTGTGTATGATGGAGGTCCTTTTTTACATCAGACCAAGAGGGAGGGAGCTTATCTACCAGGCAAGCTATCTTATGTTCAGCTGAAAAGGTTATACCTATGTGCCTCACAAATTTTTGGAATTTATGGATTTGTTCATTCATAGGTTTATCATCTACCATGAAATACTTATTAAATGCTGAAGAAGTGAACCTTTCAATTCCAGCATCATCACAACCATATTCATCTTCTAAAGCATTCCAAAGTTCTTTGGCGCTTTTATATTCAAAGAATATATCATAAAGTGAATCAGATAAAGCGCTTAGAATTCGATGGAAGCAGTGAAAGTCTATTTCCTTAAAGGTTTTAGGTTTGGAGGAACTGGAGGGTTTGGACATTCCTATATCAGACTCAGTGTCGTCAGAATCATTTATGATGGGTGTGGAACCATCAATGGATGAAATCAGTCCTAAAGTGGTGAGCCAGAAATTTATTTGACTCTACCACCTCTTGAAGTGGGTGCCATCAAACTTGGCTGGCTTAGCAGTTGAAGTCTCGTCTTTGGTAGACATGATTTCTAAGGTCTGAAAATAAAATAAAATATTTACTCAATAAAATGGATTAAGCTAAAACTTAACAATTTAAATGATTTTAGTAATAGATTCCTTTAAAAATTTTGTTTTTCAACTTTTGATAAGGTTGGGTTAGCTGTAGGGGCCGGATCCCAGCAAGCGGAGGTTCACTAGGAACTCTTAAGAACCGGTCGCTTAGACGATTTACGTCTTTTGACAGAAGGGCCCTTTCGACTTGTTCCCAAACAAATCTCTACTTTAGAACTTTAAAATTAAAGAAATTTTACTAAATCAATTAATTGTTTACTTTAGCCTAAATTTAAATATTGAGTAAAGAAAAACTAGAATTGACAAAATTACTAACACAATAATGTTTGTCTCAGGTGTCACTTTATGAAAATGACAAATTGTTATACTAATGTGACAAATATTCAAAAATTAACAAATAACTAGTTAATTGTAAGTTAAAAAAAATTTGCTTGATGATAGTAAAGTGTAAGCAATATATAGCAAATTTTATGAGTGGATAGGAGATATGCTAACACTAATATAAGTTATAACAATGCATATAAGTCTTAATGCTTACAATAATTTAAGCACCGTAGATTATAACAATGTTGATGATTACAAAATTTTGCTAAAGGACAAGTAAGTATGCTGGAACAACTTGTTTGAAACTAGCAAATAAATTAAGGCATCAAAAGAACTTCTTGTTTGGAAATAACATATATTTGATAACAAAAAACCTTTTTTTTCTTTTTTCTTTTTTTTTCCCGCTACAGTAAGAAATATTTGATAACAAATTTCGTAGCAGCAATTAGAGATTATTATTTTATAAACGAGTCAACTCTTAGTTTGTTGGAAATTATTCAAAAAAATCAGAAAATAAAATAAAGTAAATGTTACCGGCCTCCGGGAAAGTCGCGCACGAAGCACTGCCCTAAGAATTGATTCGGGTCTATGTGCAGACTTGTTTCGAATGCTCCTAGTGGTAAAACTTTCGCTCTACCGGTATCTTCTCGTCGCACACAACTCGGAAAGAGCGACCCCGAACTTAACTTTTCTGCCCAGAGCACAAACCGAATAACAATGCTTTGAATTGAACAAGAGAGAATGAGAGGGAGAGAGTGGAGTGTGTTTTTCACTTGAGAGATGTTCTCTTATATAGCATAAGAGTATGCTAAAAATAGGCAAAAGAGAATGTCAAAACCAAAGAATAGGATCTTGGAGATTTGACTTGGTTTTTTCTATATACCAAGTCCAACAATTAATCCCACTTGAATAGAAATAATCGTACTGTTGCGATTGTCCAAAGCACTCCATTTCGGCTCCCTCCTTGTCTCCTTCCCGTCCCTCGCCGTTGAATGCTCGCTCACCAAGGACGATATCACCTTTGTCAATCGTGTCCACTTTCCTTTTATACATGGTCCTGGCAGAACATGCGAAGGATCACCACGTTTGAGGTCCTCTCCGCCCCTCGCATCAACTCCTTTTTCCCACGTTTGTTCTAGGAGAGGTAACCAACATGGTACGGAGGCTCTTTCGTCGACTACGGAAAGGGGTGTGTACAGTAAGTACTAAAGTGGAGCTGAAGTCGAGGTGTTGCAATTTTCGCTCAGCAACATTATGGTGATGATAGTCGGAGATCGTAGCCGCGGGAAGGGGTCGGAGGAGTTCATGAAGACGCCGGAGGAGATGTTCTTTGCATTGCTTGATCCGGATTAATTTAGGTCTCGTTTGGTTCAAAAGGAATGGAAAAAGAAATCAATTTCTTAATATTTTATTTCCTTAAATTACAATTTTTATTGTTTTTTTTTTCGATGTTTGAAAATGCCAAAAAATTTGGAAATAAAATAAATACTTCAAAGTGGAAAAGTGATTTCTTGTATGAATCATTTTCTTTCTAATTTTTCTTCCATTGAAAATTATTTTTCTTTCCTCCTCAATTTGTTTGGCACCTAAATATTGAAAAGATTATTATTTTCTTTTTCCAATCTCATGAAACGAGGGATGCAGGAACGTGTGTTTCAGTGCAAACAATCGAATGGGCAATGTCATTCCTACTCAACAACCCGGAAAACGCTCGCGAGATATGTGGTCTGGCTGGAGCTGGGGACTATGATACAATGCTTCCGTTGGAGAGGAAGACGTGGACATGGGTGAAGTTTGGGGTCTGACTCTGCCCATAGCTCATCTTCTTCTCGTGAGCAGGAGTAGACCCATCTTACCACAATGTTAACTACACAGTTGCCTTAGGGGTTCAATATGAAATTCAAAATACATGTACTATTTTATAAAAAAACAAAAAAGTTATTTAGTAATAGGGACTTATATGATATCTAAAATTAGGATTTGAATATTCAAATTGTTCGACATTAGAGTTTAGGTCTCATTTGTACTGTTCAAGTTACTAATTTTGAGTTATGTGAAGACCCAAATTCTAATATCGGACAATTTTGAGACTCAAACACTACTATCACATATTACATGACACCCTATTACTAAATAACCCAAAACAAAATTTACTTTATACTTAAAGTAAATATTTTATTTGAAAATGGGCAAGGTTACTATGTTATTTAAATCTTTCACCAATATCCAAAAAAAAAACTTTTTTACTTTCCCATATCTACATAAAGGAGTAATTGTATAGAGATTATTTTTACTTTCATTATCTATTCTCTACTTGATAAAATCTTATTTATTTAGTTCTAAAGAAACCACACTTATTAAAATATAAATAATAAATACATAATATCCTTTTTCCATGTTCGGGCTCCACAATCTTATTTTTTTTAAAAAGGAAACATATTTCATTAATAACCTTCTAGTTACATGATACATGATTAGAAGCGGGTTGGAGAATAGGTTCCCCAGAAATCAAATGTTCAATGCAATTGATGGCGGAAACTGAAAGAATTTACATAGATTGCTATTAGGTGACTTTTTGGTAAGGGTATCAGCTACTATGTTAGCATTTCTTCCCATGAAGGTGATGTCCAGTGGATGAGCATCAAAGTATTCTTGTATGATTGGTTGGACCAAATCATATATTCTCCAAGGAATTAGAGCTTTTTCACCCTTAAGAAATTTTCTGTAAGTTGCAGACGCTTTGCAAGCCGGATACCTTGTTGAATTGCTAAGAATTCTGCATGCATACTTTCTTCAGCGAAGATTGTAAGAGGCATCCAATTAATGTACTAAGGCCCAATGAAGTCACCCTTTGAATTTCTAGCCACTGCCTCTCCAGCAATAGAAGACGACACGGTTGTACCGTCCACGTTGATTTTGATAACATTATCAGAAGGAGGGATCCAATGAGTGTTTCTAGTGATAGTATTACGCATCCCTTGGATAGTTGAAATGGTATTTGGTGATTGTGAGAGAATTGACTTAATCTTTGGAGGATATCTTTGTTGAATATGGGTATACATCGAGCCTTCCAGATAGTACATAAGATATTTGCACCAATTTTGAAGACATCCTCAGCCTGGATATCATCTAGCCAAGCTTCCAGTAAGCTCTCGATACTATAATTGGTCTCATATCGAAGTCCAACTGGACTTGCAAACCACAGCTGGCGACTAATCTGACAATGTAAGAATAAGTGGTTAGCGCCTTCAATGTAATGCATACAAAATGGGCATAATGGATCATGGTTGGGTAGCCTTCGATGGATGGCTGAACGTAGAGGAAGTGCTCCCTTGAGAAGACGCCAAATAAAAACCGTCACCTGTGGCGAGAGGTTATGTATTTGCCAGAGCCTCTTTTCCATAGACTGTGCCTATTTTGATGAGATTAAGATGAAAAACTGACACTTTGTTGTCTGATGTATTCATACAGAGATTTAGCAACGAAGATACCGTTTTTTAGGGCCTCCATATTGGAATATCCGTGCCATCTCCTATAGTATTTCGTTCCTACATCGTGTCCCGTTCTTCGTCCACAGGGTGTGCGAGAAAGGAACACTGTCGCTACCGATTCAGTCGGAACCGGTAGATCTCGGGATCGATTGAAGCGGTCGAATGGAAACGATTGAATTAAGATCCTTCTTTCGTTATGGTGCTTCTTCGGAATCAAGTCTCATATTTAGCGGGTTGTGCCTCGAGGATAGACTCTACGGCTGAGTCGGGAGAGACCTCCCGTTGCTCTGCTTTTCATGCCGCACTTGCCCTTTGATTGGTTTTTCGTGAATGCGTTTTCGTGAATGTTTTCGATGGTTTTCATGCCTTGTGTTTTCGAACTTTATATCTCGTATCGAACTCCTTGAATGACACAATGTTCTAATCAGTTGCTTATGCAATTGCAGGTGATCGCGTAGGCGACGTATAAGCGCGGCCAACCAGTTCCTCGCCTCAAGTAAGACAAAAGTGAGTGTCTGACCCTTCTTCCCTCGACCATTTTCTCCAATGTATTGTCGATACCAACATATGTTATGCTAAGCTGTAAATATTTGCAACAAAACAAAGGCTTATTCCAATAAACCGTTGCACGACATTTCATGTATACGGACTATAGAACTGCTTATCATATAACTGTTCATATGCTTGTTTATCATATGCGTTCCATCAAACTATGTTAAGAAAAAGGGAATGAACCAACGAACATACAGTGCAAAATGACAAGGCGAGATACGTCGAGTATGGTTAAGTTTACTATGAATCATATACCATATTTGAATAACTAGTTTAGTCTAGCACGGTCATGGACAACTTGTATACAAGAGCGTTTATTTCCTCGAACGGTAACCCGGGACCACAGGACCACTTCGGCCTAGGAGGAAACACGGTATAGCTGAGCTGGGTTTAAGCAACGGGTAATTCGGAAACTTGCAATGGAGCTCGCTACTTGCGTTGAAAGGGCCCCCGTTTAACCAGGCTATGTCCAGGATGGCTAGTTAATGCCAATGACCTCCACATCATACACTTAATATGAATTGATATCAAAATGACAGGAAAGGCATTGGTAAATTTTATGGGCATGGCACGCTCTGCCGTGGGTAAGTTCTAGCATAATTTACCTTGTTTACGTTTTCTCAAACTGCTTGCATGAAACTGACTAGGATGGCTAGAAAGATCACTAAATATACTGAATGAGTCACCTAAATTCTTGAACCAAATGAGAGCATGAAAAATAATTAGCCACTCGCCAGTACACATTGATTGTACAGATACTCGCTCTCTACAGGTGCTATAAATCAGAAGCAGCGTACCACGTGACTGAAGGCAGCGCTCGTGCGTTTTGGAGCTTCGTCTGTGCGTGCAAAGCATTGAAGCAATCTCTTTTGAAGACTCGCAACTGTCCAAGCTGAGATGTCTCGACTCCACCCTATCCAAGGTATCTGCATACTTTGGTTGTATAAAGTGGTGTGATGTATGGAACGGCTATCTCATCAACGTTCATTTTGTAATGGAGTCAATTTGTAGCCCGCACGACACCTTTTTATCGAGTCTGTAATATGATGTTCATTATTAATAAAGCTTAAGTTTCTTATATATAATGTGTTCAATTTACTCTGCACACTCTCTCGTTGTTGTGTTTCGGATAACCTTATGACTATGTTTTGTGCGATCGTAACTTAGGTTCGCACGACATCAAGCCCGGGGGACGACTATCAATTCTACGGAATCGGGACATGACATAATAGTATCAGAGTACGGCTTTACGTCCTTTGGCCTCCCGTTTGAGTCTCGAACCTTTGAACTCGTGTCGATGAGATGAGTTGTTCCATACAGTGAGTCCGTAATATTTTCTGGGACTAATACGAGTTGTCTTATAATTTCAGAAGTTCGAGAAGCTGCGGGTGAGAACGAAGAAAGTGCTTCGAGCGGCTCGAACAGCTCATGGGCGGAACCCTGAAATGCCCTCATGGAACCCATGGAATGGATGATGCGCATGCTGGAAGCGCAACAACACTAGGCCGAGGCCAATTAGCGCCTGAACGAACAACATCGAAAGCACATTGAAGACCAGCGAAGACAAGCTGAGGCACGGCAAACTCAGTTCGAGGCCCGATTCGATGCGCAATTCAAGTTGCAACAGAAACAGCTTGATACACTTCAGCAAATTATCCATACAGTTATGGCCAACGATAACTCTTCAACGACTCATGCCGTAACCGAGCCTGTAGTCAGACCGATCGAAATCGGTACCCGAGCGACTACCTGCAACACTAAGGAGTTCCAACTTTGAGGTATCAAAATTCATAAAAAATTGCCGTCCTTCTGCGATACTGAAGACCCTTCTTTAACGATCGATTGGTTGGAGCAATTGGAAGAACATTTCGAGCTTCTAGATATGGATGAGTCCAAAAAAAGTCGCATGTGCTCATGGCTTCTACTCCGATTGAATGCGCACGACTGATGGACCATGGAAAAAGAAATGATCCGACGGGACGACGAGACATCGGCAATCTCTTGGGCCACCTTCCGAAAGGCATTCGAAATCGAGTACATACCTACAGCCGTTCGACAAGAAAATGAGAATGAATTTATGTAGTTGAAGCAAGGGAATATGATGGTGCGGCAGTACGCTATAGAATTCAATAAACTGGCTAAATTTACTGGATTATTCTTGCCAACAATGGAGAGTCGCGCTCGGCGGTTGGAAGTGGGTCTGCGGCCCTCTATCTCTTCTCATGTGTCAGTTTCGGAATACAAGATAATGGGTGAGTCCCTGAACCACGCTCTCCGCCTTGAACGCCAATATCTCTCAATTGCTGCTGATGCTGTGCATACATGCAATCACAAATGCCCTAACCATGTAGGAGGAAACAATACGACCAAGCATCCAAACAATAGACAACAAAGAGGATATCAATGGCGTAATCGATGGCCTCGATACACCCGATGTCACCGGCTCGGTCACACCATCAATGACTGCCAGATACCGGAAGGCGAGTGCTGGAACTGTGGTAAAAAGGACCACATTCGTGCTGATTGTCCGACCAGAAGGCCGAACCCAATGGCACCCCAACAACAACAACAACATCGTCCAAGGAACCAGGGTCCAACGCCTCGAACCCAACAACCCACGCCGTAGAATGGTCAAGACCGTCGCACCAATGCCCAAGGCCGCGTCTATGCCATCACTCGAGATGAGGCATTTGCCTCTGATACCGTCGTGACAGGTACACTACTTTTCAATAATAAACCTGCTCGTGTACTGTTTGATTCGGGTGCTACACATAGTTTTATAGAGGCAGATTTCATTGATGAACACAAATTTTTCATGACACCGTTAGGCCTTAACCTTAGCGTTAGCACCCCGTTGGACACACAAATCCCTGTAAACACTATCTGTAGAGACGGCTGCATTGTATAGGTGGAAGAAAATTGACTCTAGATGCGATAGTTCTGGACCTTAAGGACTATGACATCATTCTAGGGATGGATTGGCTCGACGCTTTTTCAGCCACTAATGACTGTGCAGGAAAGAAGGTTATCTTCCGTCTACCGTGGGAGCCTAAATTTTGCTATTCGTATGGCAAAGCGTCGATAACCTGCATGGTGATCTCGACAATCTCTGCTTGAAGAATGCTATATTCCGGATGTGAAGGCTACTTGGCGTCCGTTCGAGACACGCGACAAGATGGTGCAAACGCGGATCAAACTGACGTTGTGGCAGAATTTTCCAGAAGTATTCCTGGACGAGCTATCCGGTATACCACCCGATCGAGAAATTGAGTTCACTATTGACATCTTTCCTAACACTCGACCAATTTTCAAGGTCCCGTACAGAATGGCCCCTGTAGAATTAAAATAACTTAAAGTACAATTATAGGAATTACTCGACAAAGGGTTCATTCGTCCTAGTGTCTCGCTATAGGGTGCGCCTGTGCTGTTTGTCAAGAAAAAAGACAGGTCGATGCGGTTCTGCATCGAATACCAGAAATTGAATAAAGCCACCGTCCAGGACAAATACCCCATGCCCTGTATTGACAATTTGTTTGATCAGCTCCAAAGTGCCACGATGTTTTTGAAGATTGATCTTCGATCGGATTATCACCAGCTCAAGGTCAAGCCAGAGGACGTACCAAAGTCTGTCTTTTGTACTCGTTATGACCACTACTAGTTCTTGGTAATTCCATTCGGCCTAACAAATGCTCCTGCCGCCTTCATGGATCTACTGAATCGGGTGTTTCGTCCGTTCCTCGATAAATTCGTAGTAGTTTTCATAGACGATATCCTCGTATACTCGAAGGATTGAGCACAACATGCAGAACATCTACAGACCATCTCCAGACCCTCCAAGATAATTAGTTGGTTACAAAGAGGAGCAAATGTGATTTTTGGCTGAAGAGCGTATCTTTTCTTGGGCACATCATCTCCGTTGAAGGCATTTCAGTTGAATCGAAGAAAGTTGAGGCAGTTGTTGATTGAAAACGGCCCGTGTATGTCAGTGAAATTCAAAGCTTCCTCGGTTTTGCGGGATACTCTAGACGCTTCGTAAAGGACTTTGTGAAGATCGCATCGCCCTTGACTCGCCTCACCCAAAAGGGAGTCGCGTTCGTGTGGTCAAACGACTGTGAAGCTTCATTCCATGAGCTAAAACAATGGCTCGTTTCGGCCCCGATACTCACACTTTCTGAAGGGACCGAGGGATTTTAAATCTTCAACGATGCTTCTGGCTAGGGTTTGGGGTATGTCTCATGCAGCAAGATAAGGTGATATATTTTGCTTCCAGACAGCTAAAGCTGCATGAGAAGAACTATCTCACCTATGACCTAAAATTAACGGCAATTATGTTCGCGTTGAAGCTACGGTGCCACTATGTTTATAGCGTGGCGTACAGGATTTATACGGACCACAAGAGCCTCAAGTATCTCTTCACCCAGAAAGAATTGAATTTGCGGCAGAGGCGATGGCTGTAAGTGATCAAAGACCACGACTTGTCGATCAACTATACGTCGGGTAAGGGGAATGTTGTGGCAGATGTACTGAGTCAGAAGTACATAGCTTTACTATCCATTAACGGTCGACTGCTACGTGACTTAGAAGGAATGGACATAGAACTCCGAGTTCGATTTGTGGGCGTGCAGCTGGCGCAACTGCGGCTAGAACCAAGCCTATTAGAAAAGATCAAGTCTACTCAGAAGGATTATCCATACATGGAGAAGATGCGAAAGCTGATATCAATATGGAAGGCGTCTGACTTTGCAGAGGGCGAGTCAGGAACATTATGAGTGAAGGGCAGGCTATGTGTACCAAATAACCCAGAACTCAGAAAGGAGATAATGTCGGAAGTGCATTATGCAAAATATTTCTTATATCATGGCAGCACCATGATGTATAAGGACCTCAGCATTATCTTTTGGTGGCACGACATAAAGAAAGATGTTTCACTCTTCGTGTCACAATGTATGGCCTATCAGTAGGTAAAAGCTGAACACCAGCGATCGGACAGTAAGATGCAGAACCTTGTCATTCCAGAATAGAAATGGGATCTTATCACTATAGTCTCTGTTGTTGGCCTACCGAAGATGCCGCAGGGGAACGATACCGTCTCGATCATCGTCAATCGATTAACCAAGTCAGCGCACTTTATTGCTATTAAAGTCACTTGGAGCGTCTATCGCCTTGCTTAGATCTATCTTGATGAAATAGTTTTGCAGCACAGAATTCTTGTATCAATTATCGCAGATCGGGATGGACAATTCATGTCATGCTTCTAGTGCAGTCTTCAATCAGCAATGGGACCGAGTTAAAGTTTATTTCAGCATATCAATCTCAGACCGATGGCCAAACAAAGTGGGTGAATCAGATTCTCGAAGACATGTTACGCCTCTGTACAATCGACTTGAAGTCAAGCTGGGATGTTCATCTACCGTTGGCCAAATTTGTATATAACAATAACTATCAGTCTAGCATCCAAATGGCGTCGTATGAAGCTTTGTACGATCGAAATTGCATATTGCCCATTTGTTGAGATAAAGTCGGAGAACGACATATACTCGACCCAGAATTGGGGGAGCAGACCGTACGAAAAGTTAAGTTGATACAGGAGAGATTGAAGATAGCACAAAGTTGGCAGAAAAGCTACGTCGACACACGTCGATAGGCCTTAAATTTTTGGAAGGCGATCTTATGTTTTTGAAAGTCACACCTATGCGAGGAGTCACGAGATTTGGAGCTAAAGGAAAGTTGAGTCCAAGATTTGTCGGTCCTTTCGCGATATAGAAGCGAGTCGCCCCAGTAGCTTACCAGATTGCATTACCGCCAGCACTGTCGGATGTGCAAGATCTCTTCCACGTCTCTCAATTGCGAGTACGTGTACGATCCGAACCATGTGGTAGATTTTGGTCAGCTGTATCTACAGACAGACTTGTCGTATATTAAAGAGCCTGTGCAAGTCTTGGAGCACAAGGGTAAACTGCTTCAAAATTGTGCCCTTTACTACCAGAATAAGTCATTTTACCGACGACTAAAGACGTCGCTAAAACGCCTAAAGACGTCGCTAAACTGGTTTAGCGACGTATTTAGCGACGTCTTTCTCTTGTCGCGAAAACCTTAGTCGCTGTTTGGAAAGACGTCGTTGATCGTTGCCAACACCGACGTTTACCGACGCAAAATTACGTCGGTAATATACCGACGTTTACCGTTATTTCGTCGATGAAATAGCGACATTTATGATGTCGCTATACGTCATATTTCTTGGGAAAATTACCGACGTTTACGATGTCGCAATGCATCGGTATATCCTGGAGAATATTAACGACATTTTGTGATGTCACTATACGTCGGTATATCCTGGGAAAATAAGGTAAAATCCTGGAAAAGTTACCGACGTCTACCGACGGTTACCGACGCATACCGACGAAACTGACATCGCTATACGTCGGTATCCTGGCAATATATGCCAGTTTAGCGACATCTACCGACGCAATGTGCCGTCAGAAAGCGTCAGTAAATGTCGATATACGTTGCTAAATTTTAAAAAAAATAAAAAAAATAAATTACAGTATGCAGTTTTCTCCACGGAATCATTTTCTCCCTGCAGTTTAATCTGAAACACAATACACAAGCACATTTTATCCCTGGGTTCGCCGACCCCTTCGGAGGAACACTCAACACCGGTCCAAGTCCACACAACATATATAAACAAATATCCAAATTGTCATGGGTCTACACAACCAATAACCAATTTATCTATACAACCAACAAACAAGTGTCACAAACAAATAATTGTCACAAACAAATATAAAGAAAAATAAGTACTCAAACACTCAATAAAAACAGTCCTAACTAGGACTACTGGGGATCTGGAGTAGGAGGGGGCGCGCCGCGACGAATGGCTAAGAAAAGCTCATAGTCCTCCTGTGAAATCGACACCGATGAAGGAGGTAGTAACGTCGGTGGAGTCGGTGTCGATGAAGAAGGCAGTGGCGTCGGCGGAGTCGACGACGATGAAGGCGCACCCGGAGGACAATAACGCTCCAATGCTGCAAGTCGCTGGTGGTATGAATCCATGGTAGATAACATTCTATCGCTGCTATCAGCCACCGAATCCTGCACCAATCTCAGCCTCTCGCCCATGGTCATCTATGATGCCTGCAGATCCAATATGCTGCGCTCCGTCGACGCTCTAAGATCGGTGACGCTCCGTTCTGTCCGCTCAGTCACATTCTGGAGCTCCATAATACTACTTTCAAGTGCATCCAATCGTGCTATAAGCACAGGCTCGTCCGACTGGTACTGAGACTGGTCCTGAATCCATCGTAACAACTCGTCCCAGAGAGACTCCATCATCTGGTGGACTCGAAAAGACTCCTGGGATGGCTGTGGACCATGCACACTAGCGGGAGATTCCCTAGAGGACTGGCTCGCAACTAGGACGCCATAGGATCCCGTACCGTAGTACGTACCCCTATGGAGGCTGCCAGCAGCGGTCACCCACAGCTCATCCACCGACGGAGCTTGAGTGGGCTGCGCGGAAGTACTGGCCTCTCCCGCAGTAGGTGCACTAGCAGTAGCCCGGTCCCGAAGCCTCTGATACTCGGCCTAGAAAGTATGGATAGTACTCTATGATTTCTAATCCCTAATTAATGTACTTATTATTACTAACTACATGAATATTTATTTGCATGCATATTTACTAAGTTATATTAAAATTAACACGAAGTATTATAATTAACAAATAGTATTGTAATACTTACATAGGCAAGCTCGGCCCTCTCGTCAATAAGGCCTTCACCCTTCCGATGGGTAGCCAGGAAGACGGTCACCATGTCGGCATTACCGACCTTCCTTTTCTGTAATTAAATATATTATCTTAGTAATAATTTATCGGATTTGCATTAAAATAATATTTCTGAAAGAAAAATACATACCAGACGACGGAAATGTTCCGTCATCGGAATCGACCCACCGCACCACTTCGAGGCATGCTGCCTAGCCGCCTTGGCCTTCTCAAACTTTTTCTTGTACCTTGGCTCGTTGAATCGAGCCTTCATCGCATCCCACTGATCACGGGTGATCCAACCTTGGATCGGCTTTCCGGCACGATCACGAGCCTTCTGATTATTAATAGCATCGCGGATCAGCTTAGCAGCGACAGCAGAAAATATCCCCTCGATCAGCTCGGCCCGGTGCGGTGGATAGAAAAACATATCCTAGATGAGAATGCAAACCAAATATTTTTCAGTAATATATAAAATGCATAAATCAAATGATTCATGTTAAAAGCAAATCTATTTTAACCTTGAAGTGCACAAACCAGTAGGCCTTCCTATCATCCGGAGCATCCGAGTAGTTTATTTAAGGACCACCATAATTTTGCCTCGGGAGCTGGCCTAGGCGTCTCTGTACCGACGGGGGACGATATCTATACAGACATATTATATTCATGAGAAAAGTTAATTTATGATAAACACAGAAAAAATGATAAACTAAAATACTTACTTTGTACCGTCGGCCCAGATCTTCGTCCTCGTCTCCTCCGGAGGTGCACAGGCATCATCTGCCTGATACTAGTCGGCTGTCGATGCAGCCTCCTCCATCTGCTCATCTGTCTCCATCGTCTTATCAGCTGGAGGAACGCTACTCTTGGGAGCAGTCTCAGGCCTGGAGCTACTCGTCCCAGGAGATATGCCACGTAGCATCGTGGCGGACGGAGCTACTGTCCGATACACAGGAGTACTGGGCGATGAGAATCCAGAGCCGGTACCAGTATGAGGTACCGAAGAAGAACCCTGTCCTCTAGCAGTACCACCAGTAGGTACCGAAGGAGTACCATGTCCTCTGCCAGTATCAGTACCCCGTGCCCCATGTTGAAAAATATGGAACGATCCGCGACGACTTGTCATGCCTGATAACAATATATGATGAGATACAACAAAGACAACAAATAATAGAGACTAGAAATATGAAAGTGCAACAAAGACAAGATAATAACCAAGACAACATATGATGATATATTTTACAAGAAACATCTAAGTCCAGATAATATATTTTATAAGAAACATCTAAGTTCAGATAGTACATTCTACAAGAAACATCTAAGTCCAGATAGTACATTCAGATAATAACCAAGACTAGATAATAACCAACTCTACATAATAAGAAAATGAAAGTACATCTCTCCCAATCATCTTCAGAATAATCATCTTGTTCGTCTTCCTCGACCTCATCTTCCTCCTCATCTTCACTTTCATCTTCGTCTTCACTTTCCAGACGCATTAAATACTTTTAGTATTCCATCATTAGATTTTTTATAACCGTCGTCATTTCTCGGAGCCCTCGTTCTATTTGTAGCAACATGAGGTTTGAAATACGTCGAGCAGAAGTTTGTAATCTCCTCGAGAATATAGGCTTCACAAATAGAACCCTCGATCCGAGTCTTGTTTTTCACCTTCCTCTTCAGGTGGTTCAAATGCCGCTCAAACGGGTACATCCACCGATAACCAACGGGCCCACCAACACGTGCCTCGTAGGAAAGATGAATTGGCAAATGCTCCATGGAGTCGAAGAATGCAGGAGGAAATACCTTCTCGAGCTTGCATAGTATTACCGCAGTATCGTTCTCTTGCTTTTCTAGACGATCGACGAGCAACTTACTAGAACAAAGATCTCTGAAAAATATGCTAAGCTCGGTCAATGGATCCCAAACAACCGGGGGTAAAAATTTCCGAAATGCAATCGAAATTAACCTCTCCATGAATACATGACAATCATGGCTTTTCATACCTGTCAGTTTGTTCTCCTTGAGGTCGACGCATCTTCTCAAGTTCGAAACATACCCGTCTGGAAATTTCAGACCTTGAATCCACCTATAAAGTCCCACTTTATCATCCTTCTCCAGTGAGAAAATTGCCTTAGGCTGCTTCAGCTTCCCATTTCTGTCCTCTGTCAAATGCAATGCAGGACGTCTACATATTTCTTTCAAGTCCAATCTAGCCTTTGGATTGTCTTTCGTCTTCCCCTTTACGTCCATTACAGTATTAATTATGTTGTCAAACATATTCTTCTCGATATGCATGACATCAAGGTTATATCTAATCAGATTGGTGCTCCAATATGGCAGATTCCAGAACATACTCCTCTTCGTCCAGTTATGAGTGCGATCGAATCCGTCAAACTTAGCCCGTAGCAGGCTCTTCAATAGCTCTTGGTAAAACTTTTACCTCTTTCCATATCGTGTATCCGGGGCACCTTGGCGGGATTAGCCTTCTCCACAACGCCAGCATAAAAAGCACTCATGTTCCCCCGATACGGATGATCCTCCGGCAGGAATTGTCGATGACAATTGAAGAAGCACGGTTTGCCTCCGTATTTCAAACGAAAAGCCTTAGTGCGGTCCATGTAATAAGGACATGAAAGATGACCATGCGTGCTCCATCCAGATAATATATCTAGGCCGAGAAGTCGTTGATGGTCCACATAAGTGCTGCCTGCATCTAAAAATTTTGTTTTCTAGATATATCGTACGTGTTGGAACCTAATTACCACAGCTGATTCAGCTCATCAATCAATGGCTGTAAATACACATCGATGTTCCTTTTCGGATTGTTCAGACCTGGAATAATAACGGTGAGGAACATATACGGAGTCTTCATGCACATCCAAGGCGGTAGATTGTGCGGAGTGACGATCACAGGCCAACACGAATACTGGGATCCCGAAAGTCCGAATGGGGTAAAACCGTCGGAGCAGAGACCCAATCTGACATTACACGGATCAGAAGCAAAATCTGGATACTCTCGATCAAAGTGCTTCCATGCTTCTCAATCAGATGGGTGATCCAACACTCCTTCGGTCTGTTTCCGCTTATGCCAACTCATATTTTCTGCAGTTTTCTTCACCATAAACAACCGTTGCAACCGCGGTGTCAACGACAAGTAGTGCATCGAATCGGTAGGCTTCCTGGCACCGACAGACTTTTCTCTACCACTGCCCTTGTAGCGATCGACACCACAAAATCTGCAGGCGTCTTCATCCTTATCGTCTTTGTAGTACAACATGCTCCCGTTGCAACATGTATCGATTTTTTCGTATCCCATCCAGAGCAATCTCACCATCCTCTTAGACCGGTAGAAGTCTTTAGGCAACTTAGCACCCTCAGACAATATTTCTATAAGCAACTCCATAAGACGGTTGTAGCAATCTTACGACATGTTAAAATTGGACTTGATGCTCAATAATCTTGTAACCACCTCCAACGGTGAATGATCCTCACAACCAGGATATAATGGAGTCATTGCATTCTCCAGCAACTCCATGAACTATACAGCATCGACGTTCGGTGCCTCCTCAGGTGCATCATGATCGTCCGGATCGAAACTAGGCCCCATCGCGTCAAAAACTATGTTCACCAACCCATCATCGTAAGCAGCGTTGTTGTGGACATCCACATAAGGCTCATACTCTGATGCTAAAGACACAAGTTCTCCGTGCGCGCTCCACTGATAGTAATTCGGCGTGAAACCCTTCAAGTATAAATGATACGTGACTTCTACTTCTGGATGATATTTCAAGTTGCGACATCTCACACACGAACACTTAATTTTGGTACCGTCCATGTACTGAGAGAACGCCTTGGCAAACTACAGGAACTGCTGTACACCCTCTATGAATTCATCCCGCACACTGCACATGTCATCAGGATGACGGTTGTACATCCACGAACGATTCTGTAAGTAGTAGTTCATATCCATATCCAATTGAGGATAATTCTGTAAGATGAGGATAATTCTGTAAGATAGATACATGCACTCGTTGAAACACTTGTAAAAATAATAGGCGCATTAATCATGACATATCCTAAACATTGAAATAGAATCCCAAGTAATACTACAAAAAATACTCCTATTTTGCAACAGTTTTAGTGCAACGCTTTTATGAACGTTGCTGGAACTATAATTTACAACAGTTACGTAACGGTTGAAATAACCGTTTCTAAATTAAATATATTTGCAATGGTTATTGATTAACCATTGCCTAATACATTTCTTATAACGGTTCATAAACACTTGCTAAACATTTTTCTTTTTTACAATGGTCAAGCAACAGTTTTATGAAAGTGTTGTCAAAGTAAGTTGAATGGACAACGGTTATGTAAGAATTTTAAGTATTTGTTACAAATTTATTAATATTTTGTAACGATTACATAAAGCCTTATAAAAAGACTCATTGTTAGCAACAGTTGCGCAACCATTTTTACAACCTGTTGTGAGTAGGCTTATTATTTGCAATGATTGTGCAATGATTTATACTACCAGTTGCAATTTTTTGTTTAATAACAACGTTTATGATAACCATTTTCAAAAGAATAAACAACTTTTACAAAATATTGATCTTGCAATAGTTTGTTTATAGTCATTGCAAATTCATTTTTCAATTTGAATTTTATTTATAAACAAAAGAGATTTAATCATTAGAATTACTTGTATTAATTGGTTCCTTGTTCGCTAACAAAAAAAATATTAGATAATATATTTAACGTCGATCCAAAAGCTTCAATTGATGAAGATGATATAAGTACATATATATTATATATATAAGTATTTATATACAAATGAGCCTGTAGTCTAATGGCAGAATGGAGGCATGTGATCTAGGAGGTTGGGAGTTCGATCCCCATTGGAAGTAAAAAAAAGTATTTTTTTATTGACCGTTGCCTATTATCCGCAACAATTTTTAACCGTTGCATGAAATATTTTAGGCAACAGTTATCTACCATCGTACTTTACTCAATATTTACAATGGTTTGTTAATCATTGCCAAATATATTATTGACAACACTATGTAACTGTTATGCATTGACGTGAGATCCGTTGCATAATACGTTATTTGTAACTATTTATAAAAATGTTGCAAAAACCTTCTATAACCGTTGCAAGAGGAATCTGCAACGCTCAAATTTATAATAGTTCCAATAACTGTTGCAGAATGATTTTGCAACGGGTTATATTGTTTTTGCAGTGGTTTTCGACCGTTGTAAAATACCCTGATTTCTTGTATTGTAATCATGATACAACAAGTGGTAATAGTGTATCACATGATATTACCATATATACCATAGTGTATCAGAATTGACCACACAGAAGACTTAGCCTAATTAATCTCCATAAAATAAGTGGTATTAAGTCCATAATTAATCTCCATAAAATAAGTACAGCAGGTAATAAGTCCATAATTAAGTCCATAAACTCATCTCCATAAAACAAGTACAGCTGGTAATAAGTACTAATAGTCCAACACAAAATATATCCATAAACTACACTAATGACGACCACGCAGCTCACACATACGCTCAATGATACCATCACGCAACATCTTCTGATTAGTGGGATCGACGGCGGGAAAGCGCCATTCCACTGCAGGTGCTGGATGAATGGAACTCCCGGTCTCACTAGCGACCGGTGCCACTTCCCCCTTAACAGTAGAAGGAGCCACCTCAGCAATCTGTGTTTCCCTCAAACGACGTACCGCTGCTCACGTCATGGGTGCCATCTGGTAAAATCGATATTCACAAAGAATATAATTGTAACATAAGCAAGCTAACTAAAGGAACCATCATCTCGTTTCATGTATCAAAATCCAAGTTCCATTATAAAATCTCAGTTTTCTTCAATGAGTATACTATGTATTTTTAGTTCAGTTTTTCCTGAGATTGTATACATATGTATATATGTAGATTGATAGATATAACTATAGTTATATAAGAGTTTTTTTTCTGAGATTGTATACATATGTATATATGTATATAAAGGAACCATCAATGAGTATACATATGTATATATTGTATACATATGTATAAGAGTTTCATGTATACATGTAAACATATGTATACGAGTTTTCTTCAATGAGTATACATAGTGTCTGTATGTCGTGTGTCAGTGTCGTGTCAGTGAGTGTGTCGGTGTCGTGTCAGTGAGTGTGTCAATGTGTCTGTGTCGTGTCAGTGGGAGATAAGGTTTGTAGCTCCCCTTCCCGGAAATTTTAAAATATTTTTATTTTATTTATTTTTATTTAATTGGTGATTTATAGATTTTATAAATAAATAATAGTTATATATTACGGTAGATGATTCTAGTCATAGTTAGAAAATTGAGCACAAGGTGACTAAAAATCGTGGCACGGACGGTACAATGGCGTGCCTTGACTAGTGTATTATCCATGCCAAGGAAGGCCGGGCCATAGTGACGTCCTAACTAAGAAAACCAGGCCAAGTTGCAACGTAACTCTTACCGAAAGTTTATTTATTTATGATTTATACTATAGAGTTTTAGGAAAATCGGTTAAACCATTTTAGCCCGGACTCGACTCGAATTGAGCTCAAGCCCATATAGTCATGCGACTTGTCCAATGACATTCGTATTGATGGAATTTGATATGAGGGTGTTTGTCACGCCCCAGTACCGAAATACGGAGACGGACTAGGCCAGCTACTCCATATGAGGTACGTAACGTCATACGGTGATCGTGGCTGTCGAGAGACGAGGGGGTGCATGCTACAATCAAGTCTCCTATGGTCCCACGGAGTTCTATGTCTCAATCAATCAAGTCACATCAGCAATTAAATGAACATTAAAGATAAAGCAGTAAGGCGTCCCCGACGCTTCATCAAAATGGTCATGAGAGACTAGCTTTATAATTTAGCTATCTCAGAGAGTCAGGAGTACAAAATTATACACAACTGTAGTCTGTTTAATTATAATTATGTACTGACCCAAAATATCAAGTAATCCGGCTAACAGGTGTCGGTGGCTAAACGTCGCAAAAGTATAAGCAGGAGTGGTGGAGAAGAAACCCACTCGAGTCCCCGGACCGCCATGCTCCTAGTATGCACCATGGATGTCAGGAAGGAAGATCGTGTCCTCCGGCTCTACTACGAGATCTGGCCAAACAAAACCAGCGGGGTCAGCCCCGAATAGCAAGTACCGCCAAAGGGGCACAAGAGTTAAGATTAAAAACCCAGCTAATAGAATGACTGATAATAGTAATACTTATGCTACTATTATAGGGTGGCGCAACATCTTCGAGCCCATATGGCACCCTTACAACCGAACAAGGACAAAAGGTGCCACATGGAGTCGGGACGTATCATACTCTATAACTTTCATATAAGTTAAAAGGTATAAACAAGAAAATCTCCTGATCGTGACTTTGGTCGATAGCCTATCGCAGCACAATATCCAACCCAACAATCAAACAAGAACATGGGTTGGATCTTGTACCATGATAGACCATGTTCCTCAGTCATTCAAAGAAGTAACACTTCACAACCAGAATAAGTCTTCCGTTCATAACTTCGGTCCACAGCCTGTCATAGTACGATAACCAACCCAACAATCAAACAAGAACATGGGTTAGATCACGTACCACAACAGTCTGCTTCCCTCGGTTATTCACGAAAGGTAATAGGATACAAGCAAGTCGTTTTCACGGCCAATCAAGTCTACGAGTTTCTAGTGGGACGAGGTTATCCTTGCGTCATGTTATTAGAAAATCTTCAGATCGTATCTTTCCAGCAGGGCTAGCCAACCCAGGGGTTCGCGTAGACAGGTGTTATTGAGCACAGGTCCCTCGTAAGGCCACGCTGCCAAAATATGTAATATATAGCGAGAATTAATCGGATACAGTCATCCACTCGTTGCGGATGATATAGTATCCGTGGAGACCAGCCGGCGCGTCAAGACAATATCTCAAGGCGGCTGGTGTAACACGATCTCGGGATTCTGCCCTCCCTATGCATCTAGTATATTTAGTTGCCTAGTTTAATCCTAGGTGAAATCTTGGACTCTCATGCTGTGGCCTGCATGATTATCCCCCTAAAAGGCCGTACTATAGTACGAGTACCCTAAGTGAGGATCCATGTCAATCAGTATGTCAACATGTCCTATCCTTCTTAGTGTAATGTATCATTGCAAATACGCCACGTGGAGTTACGAGTCATTTGTCGAGCATGAACAAGAACTGGGACATTCAGGTACATGTATCAGGTGGGAACACTTGTTCACCGAGATCTCATTAGTGCTCATATCATGCTCGGGACAAAAGGCGTAAGGATATAAAATGGGCATATAATATCTGATAAAATATCAAAAGCATACGCACAAAAGCACGCTCGCTCAAGGGGAGCTGTGTGCGTGAAAAGTCACGCACGCATGAGAGCAGCGTACGTAAAAAGTCACGCAGTCTCACTCAAGGCAGCGTACGTAAAAAGTCACGCAGGGTCACTTAAGGCAGCATACGTAAAAAGTCACGCAGGCTTACTCAAGGCAGCGTACGTGAAAAGTCACGCAGGCTCACTCAAGGCAGCGTACGTAAAAAGTCACGCAGGTTCACTCAAGGCAGCGTACGTGAAAAGTCACGCAGGCTCACTCAAGGCAGCGTACGTAAAAAGTCACGCAGGCTTACTCAAGGCAGCGTACGTGAAAATCTTAAAAGGACCAACGTAATTGGGACACATGAAACACATCATGTATGCTAGTTAACGAAGGCGGAAGGGCAAGTCGATAAGCCACATCACCTACCCGAACGAAAATCTTAAAAGGACCAACGTATCTTGGACTAAGCTTTCCTCGGGTTCCAAATCTGATGATACCCCGAGTAGGCGAAATCCGCAGAAACACTTGGTCGCCAACTCTGAACTCTAGAGGCCTACGATGCTGATCTGCCCAATGACGATGTCGGTCCTGCGCAACTCGAAGGCGTTCTCTGACCAACTTAACTATCTCCACAGTCTGCGTGATCATCTCTGGCCCCAACATCTTCCGTTCTCCGACGTCGTCCCATGCCAAAGAGGACCTGCACTTCCTTCTGTACAATGCTTCGAACCGGGCCATCTGAATGCTAGCCTGATAGCTGTTGTTATAGGAGAACTCTACTAGATGAAGGTGATCCTCCCAAGATCCGCCAAAATCCAAGGTACACGCCCGTAGCATATCTTCTAACGTCTGGATGGTTCTTTCTGATTGCCCGTCGGTTTGTGGATGATAAGCAGTACTGAATCTTAACTTGGTTCCCAAACTTTGGTGCAAGCTCCGCCAAAAATGGAAAGTAAACCGCATATGCTATCACTTTTCCGTGCTGCATTAATACACATCCAAGACCCTTCCCTGATGCGTCACAATATACTGTAAAGCCTCCAGCTCCTACTGGAAGCGTCAAGATCGGGGCTGAGATCAATCTCTTCTTCAATTCTTCAAATGATGCCTGACAGCTAGCTGACCAAACAAACTCTACGTCCTTGTGCGTCAAACGTGTTAAGGGCGCTGAGATCCTGGCAAAGTCTACCAGGACCTTCTGTAGTAACCAACTAATCCTAAGAAACTTTGCACTTCTGTTACCGTTCTCGGGACTGGCCAATGCTCTACGGCCTCAATCTTTTTTGGATCTACTGACACTCCTGTCCCAGAAATTACATGCCCCAGGAAAGAAATGTGATCTAACCAGAATTCACACTTGTCACGCTTCGCATAAAGTTGATGCTCCCTCAATGTCTGCAAGATAGTCCTAAGATGTTTCTTATGCTCCTCTTCACTGCTGGAATAGACAAGGATGTCATCTAGGAACACCACCATAATTTTATCCAAAACGGCAGAAAGATGCGGTTCATTAAATCCATGAATACTGCGGGGGCGTTGGTTAGTCCAAAGGACATTACTAAAAACTCATAATGCCCATATCTAGATCTGAATGCTGTCTTCGGTATGTCTTGCTCCCGGACTCTTACTTGATAGTATCCCGACCGAAGATCGATCTTGGAAAAAACGCTGGCCTCACTCAACTGGTCAAACAGGTCATCGATCCTTGGTAGTGGGTACTTATTCTTCATTGTTACTGCATTCAGCTTGCGGTAGTCGATGCACATCCTCGTCGACCCGTCCTTCTTGGGAACTAGAATTACTGGCACGGCCCAGGGCGATTTGCTGTCTCGGATGAATCCCTTAGACTTCAACTCTTCTTCATGTTGATACAACTTATCCTGTTCTGACGGCGACATCCGATAAACTCTGTCTGCGATAGGCCTCGTTCCAGGGTTTAACTCAATGCTAAATTCTACCTCTCTGACTGGGGGTATCCCTGGGAGCTCATCAGAAAAGATGTCGAGAAAATCTTCGACCACTCTTGGAATCTGTCCTGGCTCTGACACTGCTGCTGAGATGACGCCTCCGGCCTGATTCTTCAAGGTTCGAGTAAAGATGAACTGTTCCATCCCAGGAACGCTGAATATGACCCTACCTTCTCTACAATCAATTGTCGCATGACTGTCTCTCAACCAGTCCATGCCAAGAACAACATCAAAATTCCCCATAGGGAATTCAATCAATGATGCGGGCAGTAAATGCCCACATACCTCTACCGGACATGAAAAGCGCACTCTGCTAACTTCTACGAACCCATTGCCCGTGAGTATATCCATCCTCTTCGGCAATGCCTCAAATTCTAATCCGATCCGTGTAGCATATTGTGCAGAGATGAATGAATGAGTAGCGCCTGAATCAAATAATGCTACAGCGGGAAATGAGGTGACGAGAATTTTACCTGCCACCACGTCACTAGACGCTAGAGCCTCCCCCAAGGATAATGGGAGAGCCTGGCCCTGGCCCCGCTGAGCTCCTTGTTGTGGCCTTCCTCGACCATGTTGTTGCTGCCTCTGAGGGCCTTCGGCTTCCTGTGCCTGGCGGAACATCTGAGCCTGCGTTGGCAGACGCTGGGCTAGGGGCCTTACTGCTAATACTGGCCCTCCACTCGGGGTTGCCACTGGAGCTGGCAATGCTGGAAACTGCTGAGCTGGCCCTCCTGGCCTCTGCATCATAGAAAAAGTGGAAATACGGTGGTCTGTACGACCACACCTCAAACATAAGCCATTCGCTGACCGACACACCTCCCTCGTGTGCCCTACCTTCCCACAGAAGGTACAGCCCTGGGGTGCTCCCTGACGCTGCTGCTGGTTTCTGGGCTGCTGATGCTGAGCTGGGGTTGTATTAGCCGACACGGCCGTCCTCCGCGGCGTTCCTGCCTCATGAATACGAACACCGGGTGTTGGTGCCGATGTTCGCTGCATTCCTCCTCCTCCAACCTGGGAATGAGATCTTTTCTGACCTCATGTCCTCGATGCCAACCTCTGCTGGGTAAGCTCGTGCCTCCGAGCTGCCGTCAAAACAACGTCAAATGTCTGGTAGTCGTGTCCTTCCACAAGCTGTAATAGTTCCAAATGAAGTCCCTGCTGGAACCTCATAGCTTTCTCTGGCTCCGTTGCCACCATTGCTGGTGCGAAACGACACAATCTGCAGAACTCTGCTGCATACCCATATACGGTCTTGCCTGCTTGCTTGAGACTGATAAACTTTTGCTGGAGCTCATATCGAGCCAATACGCCAAAATACTTGGCCTTGAATCTGTCACTGAAGGTGGTCCAACGAACAGGACGTCTTGTACCAACTTCTTCTGAGGCCCACCAGTCGCGGGCAAGATCCTGAAGTACCAGTTTGACCTGATCAACCTTCTCATCATCTGAAACCTTGGCTGCCACAAGAATGGCTTCGATGTCTTGAATCCAGGCATCCGCAGTGATGGCATCCTCCGTGCCATCAAAATACCTCGGGTTCAAGCGACGAAACCTTCCTGATGCTCCCGAGTCAGCTCCGATCCTCCTCTCAAGAGCTAACTGAATCCCCTGGTTCAGCAACACGTTCTGCTCCTGCTGCCGAGTCTGTTGCTGTTGGTTAGTGACAAGAAACCCCCGAATGATCTCCAGGAGTGCTACGGCATCTGGTACTGCTGTCGCTGCTGGTGCTGCAGGAGCCTCAGTAACCCGCGGGTCCACTGCCTCTGGTCCCACTTCTGCTCGTGCCTGCACTGGAGAAGGTTCTCTCCCCTGTTGCTGCCCAGTCGAGCCATGCTCTTGCTGCTCTTCCTCATGGGCCTCACCCGCTACTAAGAATGAAGCACCCCTATATAGAAAGGTATAAGATTATCAAGTCCGGACAAGGAAGATTTCGAGGATGCAAGTCAGGTTAGAGATCAAGGCAAGGACAGAGAATTTGAAACGGAATTTTAAGGGGAACAAGTTTTTTGATTGAGACTCCTTCGCAATACCCCACAAGTCTGAAAATCAGACCTGCATGGGCCACCACTAAAACCTTGTCACGCCCCAGTACCGAAATACGGAGACGGACAAGGCCAGATACTCCATATGAGGTACGTAACGTCTTACGACGATCGTGGCTGTCGAGAGACGAGGGGGTACATGCTACAATCAAGTCTCCTATGGTCCCATGGAGTTCTATGTCTCAATCAATCAAGTCACGTCAGCAATTAAATGAACATTAAAGATAAAGCAGTAAGGCGTCCCCGACGCTTCATCAAAATGGTCATAAGAGACTAGCTTTATAATTTAGCTATCTCAGAGAGTCAGGAGTACAAAATTATACACAGCTGCAGTCTGTTTAATTGTAATTATGTACTGACCCAAAATATCAAGTAATCCGGCTAACAGGTGCCGGTGGCTAAACGCCGCAAAAGTATAAGCAGGAGTGGTGGAGAAGAAACCCACTCGAGTCCCCGGACCGCCATGCTCCTAGTATGCACCATGGATGTCAGGAAGGAAGATCGTGTCCTCCGGCTCTGCTACGAGATCTGGCCAAACAAAACCAACGGGGTCAGCCCCGAATAGCAAGTACCGCCAAAGGGGCACAAGAGTTAAGATTAAAAACCCAGCTAATAGAATGACTGATAATAGTAATACTTATGCTACTATTATAGGGTGGCGCAACATCTTCGAGCCCATATAGCACCCTTACAACCGAACAAGGACAAAAGGTGCCGCATGGAGTCGGGACGTGTCGTACTCTATAACTTTCACATAAGTTAAAAGGTATAAACAAGAAAATCTCCTGATCGTGACTTTGGTCGATAGCCTATCGCAGCACAATATCCAACCCAACAATCAAACAAGAACATGGGTTGGATCTTGTACCATGATAGACCATGTTCCTCAGTCATTCACAGAAGTAACACTTCACAACCAGAATAAGTCTTCCGTTCATAACTTCGGTCCACAGCCTGTCATAGTACGATAACCAACCCAACAATCAAACAAGAACATGGGTTGGATCACGTACCACAACAGTCCGCTTTCCTCGGTTATTCGCAGAAGGTAATAGGATACAAGCAAGTCGTTTTCACGGCCAATCAAGTCTACGAGTTTCTAGTGGGACGAGGTTATCCTCGCGTCATATTATTAGAAAATCCTCAGATCGTATCTTTCCAGCAAGGCTAGCCAACCCAGGGGTTCGCGTAGACAGGTGTTATTGAGCACAGGTCCCTCGTAAAGCCATCCTGCCAAAACATGTAATATATAGCGGGAATTAATCGGATACAGTCATCCACGCGTTGCGGATGACACAGTATCCGTGGAGACCAGCCGGCACGTCAAGACAATATTTCAAGGCGGCTGGTGTAACACGATCTCGGGATTCTGCCCTCCCCATGCATCTAGTATATTTAGTTGCCTAGTTTAACCCTAGGTAAAATCTTGGACTCTCATGCTGTGGCCTGCATGATTATCCCCCTAAAAGGCCGTACTATAGTACGAGTACCCTAATTGAGGATCCATGTTAATCAGTAAGTCAACATGTACTATCCTCCTTAGTGTAATGCATCATTGCAAATACGCCACGTGGAGTTACGAGTTATTTGTCGAGCATGAACAAGAACTGGGACATTCAGGTACATGTATCAGGTGGAAACACTTGTTCACTGAGATCTCATTAGTGCTCATATCATGCTCGGGACAAAAGGCATAAGGATATAAAATGGGCATATAATATCTGATAAAATATCAAAAGCGTACGCACAAAAGCACGCACGCTCAAGGGGAGCTGCATGCGTGAAAAGTCACGCACGCATGAGAGCAGCGTACGTGAAAAGTCATACAGGCCCACTCAAGGCAGCATACGTGAAAAGTCACGCAGGCTCACTCAAGGCAGCGTACGTAAAAAGTCACGCAGGCTTACTCAAGGCAGCATACGTGAAAAGTCACGCAGGCTCACTCAAGGCAGCGTACGTAAAAAGTCATGCAGGCTCACTCAAGGCAACGTACGTGAAAAGTCACGCAGGCTCACTCAAGGCAGCGTACGTGAAAAGTCACGCAGGCTCACTCAAGGCAGCGTACGTGAAAAGTCACGCAGGCTCACTCAAGGCAGCGTACGTGAAAAGTCATGCAGGCTTACTCAAGGCAGCGTACGTGAAAAGTCACGCACGCAAGAGACAGCGTACATGAAAAGTCACGCACACAAGAGACAGCGTACGTGAAAAGTCACGCACGCAAGGGACAGCGTACGTGAAAAGTCACGCACGCAAGGGACACGCTTCCAAAAGGAAGCGTACCCAAGCCTGCGTACGCAGAGCTAAGGAGCGCGCACAGCTCAGTGGCGTGAGCTAAGAAGCTCTGCACACTGCTCACTGTCTTCTCCAAACAGCAAGAACACCATGGATGAACCCAAAGCTTCAAAGCATCACAACTTGGCCATCCGAACTCCAAATCCGGATTTCCAAAGTTCTATCTTGGGTGAAATGGAATTCTCTTCCACATGGAAGCATCAAAATCTACAAAACCCCAACGAAAATAGATCAAGACCAAGGAAATCCGAAAATGATTAAAACTTAGATCTACAAAAATCAAAGCTTCAAAATAGAAATTTCCAAGTTCTAAACTAGTATAGATTGAGGAGAAGAACATGTTTTGGTAAATAGTTTTGTAAGAAATCATTGAAAAAATTATGGATCCATCTCTTGAGCAAGTTGGTACTTGCCTTGGTTGATGGTGGAAATATTTGGTTGGTGGAGGAAAATAAATGAGAGGAGAGAGAATGAGATGAATTGTATTTATAATCTTGAACCCAAGGGTTCATGATGAACCAAAGGGTTCATGATGAACCATGGGTGAACCAAAAATAGGTTTCCCAAATGAGCCAAAACTGTAGGCCCAAATGCAGAAAATAAATTACGAAATATTATTTTGGAAGATGCATGGAGAAATACAGCATAATAAATATAGTATAAATACAAGGTAAATACAATTTATCGGTTTACGTATTAAAATACGTATTCCAGGATCGGGGAGTGACATCTCTACCCTTCTTAGAAAAATTCCGTCCCCGAAATTCCCGCCAAGACAGGATAGTAAAATCAGGACAAGCAAGGCACAATCATATACAAGTTAACTATCATAGCAGTTATTATCATACATCACAAAGTGCAAAACAAGCAGGTGCAAAAAAGCATGGAGTCGTGTTAATAAGGCATAAAAGTATACCTCATTAGTCAAACAAATACGGATACCGAGATCTGATCTCGTCCTCGCGCTCCCAGGTTGACTCTTCCGAAGAGTGATGGTTCCAAGAAATACGGACAAGACTTATCGTCCGATTCTTGAGTACCTTCTCTCGCCGGTCTAAAATAGATACGGGTTGTTCCTCGTAAGTTAGGTCGGTACCAACGACTAACTCAGAATGATCGAGGATATGACTCGGATCCGGGACATACCCACGTAATTGGGACACATGAAACACATTATGTATGCCAGTTAACGAAGGCGGAAGGGCAAGTCGATAAGCCACATCACCTACCCGAGCGAGAATCTTAAAAGGACCAACGTATCTTGGACTAAGCTTTCCTCGGGTTCTAAATCTGATGATACCCCGAGTAGGCGAAATCCACAGAAACACTTGGTCGCCAACTCTGAACTCTAGAGGCCTACGATGCTGATCTGCCCAATGACGATGTCGGTCCTGCGCAACTCGAAGGCGTTCTCTGACCAACTTAACTATCTCCACAGTCTGCGTGATCATCTCTGGCCCCAACATCTTCCGTTCTCCGACGTCGTCCCATGCCAAAGGGGACCTGCACTTTCTTCCGTACAATGCTTCGAACGGGGCCATCTGAATGCTAGCCTGATAGCTGTTGTTATAGGAGAACTCCACTAGATGAAGGTGATCCTCCCAAGATCTGCCAAAATCCAAGGTACATGCCCGTAGCATATCTTCTAACGTCTGGATGGTTCTTTCTGATTGCCCGTCGGTTTGTGGATGATAAGCAGTACTGAATCTTAACTTGGTTCCCAAACTTTGGTGCAAGCTCCGCCAAAAATGGGAAGTAAACCGCGTATCCCGATCTGATACTATACTAACTGGAACACCATGCTGTCTTACTATCTGCTTCATGTACATTTCTGCTAACTGCTCAGTAGTCTGTCCAACTCGAAAGGGAAGGAAATGAGCGACCTTCGTGGGTCGATCTACTATTACCCAGACTGCATTCTTACCAGTCGGGGATCTAGGTAATCCGGTCACAAAATCCATCGTAATGTGCTCCCATTTCTATTCTGGAATAGAAAGCGGCTGTAGCAATCCTGGTGGTCTCTGCTGTTCGGCCTTCACCTGCTGACATACCAGACACTTGGATACAAATCTCGCTATCTCTCTTTTCATGCCATTCCACCAAAAGTACTGCCTGATATCTCGATACATCTTCGTTCCTCCTGGATGAATGGAGTAAATAGAACTATGAGCTTCGGACATGACTTCTTGCCGAAGGTCTCCACTCGGTACACAAAGTCTGTTTCCAAACCTGAGCGTACCATCTTCATGAATCACTAACTCCTTTCTACGGCCTGATTCACACTCCGACCGTAACTTTTGAATCTGTGGATCTTCTGCTTGTGCTGCCCTTATCCTCTCTACTAAAGTTGACTGAACGTATACTGGTCATTCTTCCTATATCCCTTGGCAAAACTACTTCGATTCCCATACTCTGAAGGACTTCTAAAATATGCTTCTGCGAGGTCAAGATACAGGCACTGCCTCTCCTACTCAGTGCATCTGCAACTATATTCGCCTTGCCTGGATGATACTGAAGATCTAAGTCAAAATCCTTCAGTAGTTCTAACCATCTTCTTTGCCTCATGTTCAAATCTCGCTGCGTGAATACGTATTTCAAACTCTTATGATCAGTATAGATCTCTACCCGATCTCCGTATAAATAATGCCTCCACAACTTGAGTGAAAACACCACAGCTGCTAACTCCAAATCGTGAGTCGGGTAATTCTTCTCATGGTCTCGAAGCTGCCGAGACGCATATGCTATCACTTTTCCGTGCTGCATCAATACACATCCAAGACCCTTCCCTGATGCGTCACAATATACTGTAAAGCCTTCCGCTCCTACTGGAAGCGTCAAGATCGGGGCTGAGATCAATCTCTTCTTCAATTCTTCAAATGATGCCTGACAGCTAGCTGACCAAACAAACTCTACGTCCTTGTGCGTCAAACGCGTTAAGGGCGCTGAGATCCTGGCAAAGTCTGCCACGAACCTTCTGTAGTAACCAGCTAATCCTAAGAAACTTTGCACTTCTGTTACCGTTCTCGGGACTGGCCAATGCTCTACGGCCTCAATCTTTTTTGGATCCACTGACACTTCTGCCCCAGAAATTACATGCCCCAGGAAAGAAATGTGATCTAACCAGAATTCACACTTGTCATGCTTCGCATAAAGTTGATGCTCCCTCAATGTCTGCAAGATAGTCCTAAGATGTTTCTCATGCTCCTCTTCACTGCTGGAATAGATAAGGATGTCATCTAGGAACACCACCACAAATTTATCCAAAAACGGCAGAAAGATGCGGTTCATTAAATCCATGAATACTGCGGGGGCGTTGGTTAGTCCAAAGGGCATTACTAAAAACTCATAATGTCCATATCTATATCTGAATGCTGTCTTCGGTATGTCTTGCTTCCGGACTCTTACTTGATAGTATTCCGACCGAAGATCGATCTTAGAAAAAATGCTGGCCTCACTCAACTGATCAAACAGGTCATCGATCCTTGGTAGTGGGTACTTATTCTTCATTGTTACTGCATTCAGCTTGCGGTAGTCGATGCACATCCTCGTCGACCCATCCTTCTTGGGAACTAGAATCACTGGCGCGGCCCAGGGCGATTTACTATCTCGGATGAATCCCTTAGACTTCAACTCTCCTTCATGTTGATACAACTTATCCTGTTCTGACGGCGACATCCGGTAAACTCTGTCTGCGATAGGCCTCGTTCCAGGGTTCAACTCAATGCTAAATTCTACCTCTCTGACTGGGGGTATCCCTGGGAGCTCATCAGGGAAGACGTCGAGAAAATCTTCGACCACTCTTGGAATCTGTCCCGGCTCTGACACTGCTGCTGAGATGACGCCTCCGGCCTGATTCTTCAAGGTTCGAGTAAAGATGAACTATTTCATCCCAGGAACGCTGAATATGACCCTACCTTCTCTATAATCAATTGTCGCATGACTGTCTCTCAACTAGTCCATGCCAAGAACAACATCAAAATTCCCCATAGGGAATTCAATCAATGATGCGGGCAGTAAATGCCTACACACCTCTACTGGACATGAAAAGCGCACTCTGCTAACTCTACGAGCCCATTGCCGGTGAGTATATCCATCCTCTCCGGCAATACCTCAAACTCTAATCCGATCCGTGTAGCATATTGTGCAGAGATGAATGAATGAGTAGCGTCTGAATCAAATAATGCTACAGCGGGAAATGAGGTGACGAGAATTTTACCTGCCACCATGTCACTAGACGCTAGAGCCTCCCCCAAGGATAATGTGAGAGCCTGGCCCTGGCCCCGCTGAGCTCCTTGTTGCGGCCTTCCTCGACCATGTTGTTGCTGCCTCTGAGGGCCTTCGGCTTCCTGTGCCTGGCGGAACATCTGAGCCTGCGTTGGCAGACGCTGGACTAGGGGCCTTACTGCTAATACTGGCCCTCCACTTGGGGTTGCCACTGGAGCTGGCAATACTGGAAACTGCTGAGCTGGCCCTCCTGGCCTCTGCATCATAGGACAAGTGGAAATACGGTGGTCTGCACGACCACACCTCAAACATAAGCCATTCGCTGACCGACACACCTCCCTCGTGTGCCCTGCCTTCCCACAGAAGGTACAGCCCTGGGGTGCTCCCTGACGCTGCTGCTGGTTTCTGGGCTGCTGATGCTGAGCTGGGGTTGTATTAGCCGACACGGCCGTCCTCCGCGGCGTTCCTGCCTCATGAATACGAACACCGTGTGTTGGTGCCGATGTTCGCTGCATTCCTCCTCCTCCAACCTGGGAATGAGATCTTTTCTGACTTCCTGTCCTCGATGCCAACGTCTGCTGGGTAAGCTCGTGCCTCCGAGCTGCCGTCAAAACAGCGTCAAATGTCTGGTAGTCGTGTCCTTCCACAAGCTGTAGTAGTTCCAAATGAAGTCCCTGCTGGAACCTCATAGCTTTCTCTGGCTCCGTTGCCACCATTGCTGGTGCGAAACGGCACAATCTGCAGAACTCTGCTGCATACCCATCTACGGTCTTGCCTGCTTGCTTGAGACTGATAAACTTTTGCTGGAGCTCATATCGAGCACTACGCCAAAATACTTGGCCTTGAATCTGTCACTGAAGGTGGTCCAACGAACAGGGCGTCTTGTACCAACTTCTTCTGAGGCCCACCAGTCGCGGGCAAGATCCTGAAGTACCAGTTTGACCTGATCAACCTTCTCATCATCTGGAACCTTGGCTGCCACAAGAATGGCTTCGATGTCTTGAATCCAGGATCCGCAGTGATGGCATCCTCCGTGCCATCAAAATACCTCGAGTTCAAGCGACGAAACCTTCCTGATGCTCCCGAGTCAACTCCGACACTCCTCTCAAGAGCTAACTAAATCCCCTGGTTCAGCAACACGTTCTGCTCCTGCTGCCGAGTCTGTTGCTGTTGGTTAGTGACAAAAAACCCCCGGATGATCTCCAGTAGTGCTACGGCGTCTGGTACTGCTGTCGCTGCTGGTGCTGCAGGAGCCTCAGTAACCCGCGGCTCCACTGCCTCTGGTCCCACTTCTGCTCGTGCCTGCACTGGAGAAGGTTCTCTTCCCTGTTGCTGCCCAGTCGAGCCATGCTCTTGCTGCTCTTCCTCATGGGCCTCATCCGCTACTGAGAATAAAGCACCCCTATAGAGAAAGGTATAAGATTATCAAGTCCGGACGAGGAAGATTTCGAGGATGCAAGTCAGGTTAGAGATCAAGGCAAGGACAGAGAATTTGAAACATAATTTCAAGGGGAACAAGTTTTTTGATTGAGACTCCTAATAATTCGCAATACCCCACAAGTCTGAAAATTAGACCTGCATGGGCCACCACTAAAACCTTGTCACGCCCCAGTACCGAAATACGGAGACGGACTAGGCCAGCTACTCCATATGAGGTACGTAACATCATACGGCGATCGTGGCTGTCGAGAGACGAGGGGGTACATGCTACAATCAAGTCTCCTATGGTCCCACGGAGTTCTATATCTCAATCAATCAAGTCACATCAGCAATTAAATGAACATTAAAGATAAAGCAGTAAGGCGTCCCCGACGCTTCATCAAAATGGTCATGAGAGACTAGCTTTATAATTTAGCTATCTCAGAGAGTCAGGAGTACAAAATTATACACAACTGCAGTCTGTTTAATTATAATTATCTACTGACCCAAAATATCAAGTAATCCGGCTAACAGGTGCCGGTGGCTAAACGCCGCAAAAGTATAAGCAGGAGTGGTGGAGAAGAAACCCACTCGAGTCCCCGGACCGCCATGCTCCTAGTATGCACCATGGATGTCAGGAAGGAAGATCGTGTCCTCCGGCTCTGCTACGAGATCTGGCCAAACAAAACCAGCGGGGTCAGCCCCGAATAGCAAGTACCGCCAAAGGGGCACAAGAGTTAAGATTAAAAACCCAGCTAATAGAATGACTGATAATAGTAATACTTATGCTACTATTATAGGGTGGCACAACATCTTCGAGCCAATATGGCACCCTTACAACCGAACAAGGACAAAAGGTGCCGCATGGAGTCGGGACGTGTCGTACTCTATAACTTTCACATAAGTTAAAAGGTATAAACAAAAAAATCTCCTGATCATGACTTTGGTCGATAGCCTATCGCAGCACAATATCCAACCCAACAATCAAACAAGAACATGGGTTGGATCTTGTACCATGATAGACCATGTTCCTCAGTCATTCACAGAAGTAACACTTCACAACCAGAATAAGTCTTCCGTTCATAACTTCGGTCCACAGCCTGTCATAGTACGATAACCAACCCAACAATCAAACAAGAACATAGGTTGGATCACGTACCACAACAGTCCGCTTTCCTCGGTTATTTGCGGAAGGTAATAGTATACAAGCAAGTCGTTTTCACGGCCAATCAAGTCTACGAGTTTCTAGTGGGACGAGGTTATCCTCGCGCCATGTTATTAGAAAATCCTCAGATCGTATCTTTCCAGCAAGGCTAGCCAACCCAGGGGTTCGCGTAGACAGGTATTATTGAGCACAGGTCCCTCGTAAGGCCACCCTGCCAAAACATGTAATATATAGCGAGAATTAATCGGATACAGTCATCCACTCGTTGCGGATGACACAGTATCCGTGGAGACCAGCCGGTGCATCAAGACAATATCTCAAGGCGACTGGTGTAACACGATCTCGGAATTCTGTCCTCTCCATGCATCTAGTATATTTAGTTGCCTAGTTTAACCCTAGGTGAAATCTTGGACTCTCATGCTGTGGCCTGCATGATTATCCCCCTAAAAGGCCGTACTATAGTACGAGTACCCTAAGTGAGGATCCATGTCAATCAGTATGTCAATATGTCCTATCCTCCTTAGTGTAATGCATTATTGCAAATACGCCACGTGGAGTTACGAGTCATTTGTCGAGCATGAACAAGAACTGGGACATTCATGTACATGTATCAGGTGGGAACACTTGTTCACCGAGATCTCATTAGTGCTCATATCATGCTCGGGACAAAAGGCGTAAGGATATAAAATGGGCATATAATATCTGATAAAATATCAAAAGCGTACGCACAAAAGCAAGCACGCTCAAGGGGAGCTGCATGCGTGAAAAGTCACGCACGCACGAGAGCAGCGTACGTGAAAAGTCACGCAGGCTCACTCAAGGCAGCGTACGTGAAAAGTCACGCAGGCTCACTCAAGGTAGCGTACGTGAAAAGTCACGCAGGCTTACTCAAGGCAGCGTACGTGAAAAGTCACGCAGGCTCACTCAAGGCAGCGTACGTGAAAAGTCACGCAGGCTCACTCAAGGCAGCATACGTGAAAAGTCACGCAGGCTCACTCAAGGCAGCGTACGTGAAAAGTCACGCAGGCTCACTCAAGGCAGCGTACGTGAAAAGTCACGCAGGCTCACTCAAGGCAGCGTACGTGAAAAGTTACGCAGGTTTACTCAAGGCAGCGTACGTGAAAAGTCACGCACGCAAGAGACAGCGTACGTGAAAAGTCACGCACACAAGAGACAGTGTACGTGAAAAGTCACGCACGCAAGGGACAGCGTACGTGAAAAGTCACGCACGCAAGGGACAGCGTACGTGAAAAGTCACGCACGCAAGGGACACGCTTCCAACAGGAAGCGTACCCAAGCCTGCATACGCAGAGCTAAGGAGCGCGCGCAGCTCAGTGGCGTGAGCTAAGAAGCTCTGCACACTGCTCACTGTCTTCTCCAAACAGCAAGAACACCATGGATGAACCCAAAGCTTCAAAGCATCACAACTTGGCCATCCGAACTCCAAATCCGGATTTCCAAAGTTCCATCTTGGGTGAAATGGAATTCTCTTCCACATGGAAGCATCAAAACCCACAAAACCCCAACGAAAATAGATCAAGACCAAGAAAATCCGAAAATGATTAAAACTTAGATCTACAAAAATCAAAGCTTCAAAATAGAAATTTCCAAGTTCTAAACTAGTATAGATTGAGGAGAAGAACATGTTTTGGCAAATAGTTTTATAAGAAATTATTGACAAAATTATGGATCCATCTCTTGAGCAAGTTGGTACTTGCCTTGGTTGATGGAGGAAATATTTGGTTGGTGGAGGAAAATAAATGAGAGGAGAGAGAATGAGATGAGTTGTATTTATAATCTTGAACCCAAGGGTTCATGATGAACCAAAGGGTTCATGATGAACCATGGGTGAACCAAAAATAGGTTTCCCAAATAAGCCAAAACTGTAGGCCCAAATGCAGAAAATAAATTACGAAATATTATTTTGGAAGATGCATGGAGAAATACAGCATAATAAATATAGTATAAATACAAGGTAAATACAATTTATCGGTTTACGTATTAAAATACGTATTCCAGGATCGGGGAGTGACAGTGTTGCAATTCGTTTTAAGGATTTAATGAATATCTTCTAGTATCCATAATTAAATATTATAAATATTATTATTAGTGATATTCGGTGACTTTTGTATAAGATAGATCTTCGTACATTTAGAGATTATTAGACTGCGCATAATGGGATACATACACCATTATTGTTTTATCGAAATTCGTTATAATTATTATTATTTTATTGAGATTATTATATATATAATATTATTTTATTGTTACGGGTTATATTATTTTTGTCTACTAAATATTATTATATATAGTCATATAAATACATGTAGTGATAGATTATATAGATAAATATATGTATAGTGATATGTTATATAGAAACATATATGGTGATATATTATATTGAAATATATGTAGTGATATATATATTATATAGATATATATACATAGTGATATATATATTTGAAGTAAAAGTCCAAAGGGACTTGACCCAGCCCAGCTGAGCTGAGCTCGGGCCTTCCCCCTAACCTTTATTAAGCGGCATAGTACTAACCCGAGCCTATGAATTCCCCAACCGCTCGGGTGTTAAGCCGATATAATAGCAGTATATAGCGAGTATACTCGATGAAGAACAAACCCTAACTTCTCGATCTCGCCAACACCCTAAACTTCGATGCCCCATCGCCCGCGCGTGCGTGCGCACGTCCTCTATGCCGCCGCCGTGGCGGCCGGCCTTTGGCCGGCGGCGACAGAGCCGCGGATAGCAAGCGCACATGCGCAGATGGAAACAGCAGCAGCGAGCCGATGGGCCGACTTCACAGCGAGTTTGCCGTTTCCTCGCTCGATCATTCTTCGAGCCGTCTGCTCTGGTACAATCACAACTCTACCCACTTCTTTAACCTTTAGATCGATTAAATTAAATCGCATCATGTGCGAAGGAATCGGAACCCGAAGATCGACGAAAAACTGTTTCGTAAATAGCGAAACAGGGCAGTTCATACCCCAACTTGGAAGGCCACTCACGGCCAACCTACTGATAGTTTTCAAAAACTAATTAAAGAGTAATTTAGACAACATATAGGGCTAGAAAACACTTCTTACAGAAATCAATTTTGATAACTGTGAGCCGAGAAATCAGATCCCGAACTTTGACGAAAACCTATATTCAAAACTTGAAAAATCATCCACACGACGTGCGTCCCGCTATTCCGGGCAACGTGGTCACGAACCAAAGGCATCAAAAGCTGCGTAACGGCTTCGTAGTTGTGTGGGCTTTGACGGAATTCAAATTGGTCGCGTATGCGCGACGAATTTGATGCGTATCCGTCGAAATTCACCGTATCGTGCACTTTGTAAATTCTACAATTACTTTATGCACGTTCGTTAGATCGAGACGAAACTTATGCCAACAGGACCGTATCATTTTTTTGGTCCTGTATGCGAAGTTTGGTCCGATTCTGAGACAGTTGAATCGTACGTCATTTTACGGGCCCCACGGTCCCACTCAACGGGCGATTTTGTGCACGGCCCGCCGGAATCTAACTTTGGACATACGGTTGGGGTCGTATCGGAAAACTGGATCCGTAGACATGTAGTTTGATGACTTTAGAGACCGTTGACTCTGGCATGCTTTTCGGTGCAAAGTGGGTCCAACGGCGGACACCGTTTTGATCCAAAATTACCGTTTTGCCCCTGTATCTAGAATTGGACTTAAGGACAGACAATTCTAGCTAATTTGACTATTCTAAGAACGTTGGTACTTTCTATTTTAGCATCCGGAAACTTCTACATGTGTTGACTGATTGTGGCTCATTGAGTGGTATAGTGTTATTGGTTTCTCCAGCTAAGGCCCTCAGGCAAGTGCACTTTCTGATTGCTTTCCGATTCATAGTAGTCTTTTCATTTCATGTATATATATATCTTTCTGCTTGTTGACACGCTCGTCACACGGAGTAGTCGGGTGGGAAAATATCTTAGTAGACATGTGGACTATCCAGAACTATCCTCCGTGTCTTTCGTGAATGATAGCCGCTGCACACGATACGTGCAGTGAGCCTGATTTACCCCATAGCCGTTCACATGTCAAAAATGATATTTCACACCACCTAGATAGATATCTTTTATTAGTTTTTCCTTGTTTACTTCTCTATCGTGCTATGTCATCAGTTTCTTACTAGCTTACATATTCCATATGCTATTTTCATGTCTTGTTAATTCTATTGTGTTTTCGAAAACCTATTTTCAAAACTTGAAAAATCATCCACACGACGTGCATCCCGCTATTTCGGGCGACGTGGTCGCGAACCGAAGGCATCAAAAGCTGCGTAACGGCTTCGTGGTCGTGTGGGCTTTGACGGAATACAAATTGGTCGTGTGTGTGCGACGAATTTGATGCGTATCCCTCAAAATTCACCGTATCGTGCACTTTGTAAATTCTACAATTACTTTGTGCACGCTCGTTAGATCGAGACGAAACTTGTGCCAACAGGACCGTATCGCTTTTCTGGTCCTGTATGCCAAGTTTGGTCCGATTCTGAGACAGTTGAATCGTACGTCGTTTTGCGGGCCCCACGGTCCCACTCAACGGGCGATTTTGTGCACGGCCCGTCGGAATCTAACTTTGGACATACGGTTGGGTTCGTATCGGAAATTTGGATCCGTACACTTGTAGTTTGACGACTTTAGAGACCGTTGACTCTGGCATGCTTTTCGGTGCAAAGCGGGTCCAACGGCGGACACCGTTTTGATCCGAAATTACTGTTTTGCCCCTGTGTCCAGAATTGGACTTAAGGACAGGCAATCCTAGCTAATTTGACTGTTCTGAAAATGTTGGTACTTTTTATTTCAGCATCCGGAGACTTCTACATGTGTTGATTGATTGTGGCTCATTGAGTGGTATAGTGTTATTGGTTTCTCCAGCTAAGGCCCTCAGGCAAGTGTACTTTCTGATTGCTTTCCGATTCATAGTAGTCTTTTCATTTCATGTATATATATATATATCTTTCTGCTTGTTGACACGCTCGTCACACAGAGTAGTCGGGAGAAGAAATATCTTAGTAGACATGTGGACTACCTAGAACTATCTTTCGTGTCTTTCGTGAATGATAGCCGCTGCACACGATACGTGCAGTGAGCCTGATTTACCCCATAGCCGTTCACATGTCAAAAATAATATTTCACACCACCTAGATAGACATCTTTTATTAGTTTTTCCTCGTTTACTTCTCTATCGTGCTATGTCATCAGTTTCTTACTAGCTTACATATTCCATATGCTATTTTCATGTCTTGTTAATTCTATTGTATTTTATATTGCCGTCGGTTTGTGTACTTGTTCCATTTCTGACTGGAAACCAACATTTTTCAGGTTTAGCCGCGATCACTGTTAGCATTGGGAAGACTTGGGTATGCTGAGGACAACCTAGAAATATAAAGAAGTTGTATCATTTTCTTTAATTGTAAAACTTTGTATTTTCTTTAAATATAAATGTTGTAACCGTTGTAATAAATTTAGAAATATGAATGAGCAGCAATGTGATATTTTGAGCATTTATTCTTGCGGGCTTGACAGCGTTCTACCGCCGACTCTGCGGCGTAGACTGGCTTGGACACGTCTCGTATCCGAAAAAAGCGGGTGCGGGTCGTGACAGGGTTAGGGTTAGGTATACCTGGACGGGGTCGGGTAGGGGTCGCCGGAGCGGAGCAGGGGACGAGGGGGTCGACGGTGGAGGAATGACGACGAGCTCACCAGGGGGCGAGGGGGGTCGCTGGGGCAGGGGACGAGGGGGAAGGGGCCAGAGGGAGGGGTCGTCAGGGGGAGGCCTCGCCGGAGGGAAGGAGCTCGTCGGGGGGAGCAGTCGCCGGAGACGAGAGGGGGAGGGGGAGAGAAACGAGAGCGCACGGCGGGAGATTAAAATTTGGGAAATAAAATAAAATCGATCGGGTTCCCAGAACCCTAAGTGAAAGTTTTTAGCGACGTGTAAGTGAGACGTCGCTAGACGTCACTGTTCAGTAATAGGATAGCGACGGACATGATTAAATGTCGCCAAACGTCGCTGAATAAGATACATCAGCGATGTTTTACGACTACATAGCGACTTGTTCTTTCCAAACTATAATTATAGTCGCTAATAGTCGCTAAACGTCACTGATAGTGTCGTTCAGCGACGTCATTTACATACGTCGCTAAATACACAAAATATAGCGACATTTTTAACTGGCGTCGCTAATTTCGTCGCTAATTTGACATATTTTGGTAGTGCTTCCTCTCGTTCGCTTGCTCCGGAAGAACCATGAGGCCGAGGAGTCGACCTGGAAGCTTGAGTGTGAGATGAGGAAAAAGTTCCATTCTCTATTTTTTCTAGCGGTAGGTTCTCTTCTTAAGTTTCGAGGACGAAACTTTTTCTTAGTTGGTTATGGTGTAGTTCTCCGTCCCTACATCATGCCCCGTTCTCTGTCCACGGGGTGCACGAGAAAGGAACACAATCGCTATCGATTCAGTCGGAACCGATAGATCGGGATCGATTGAAGCGGTCGAACGGAAACGATTGAATTGAGATCATTTTCTCGTTATGAAAAGGATTCTTCAGAATCAAGTCACATATTCAGCAGGTTGCGCCTCAAGGATAGACTCTATGGCTGAGTCGGGAGAGACCTCCCGTTTCTCTGCTTTTCATGCCGCACTTGCCCTTTGGCTTTGGTTTTTCGTGAATGCGTTTTCGTGAATGTTTTCGATGGTTTTCATGGCTTGCATTTTCGAACTTCGCATCTCGTTCGATACCAACATATGTTTTGCTAAGATGTAAATGCAATAAAACAAAGGCTTATTTCAATAAATCGTTGTACGATGTTTCACGTATACGAACTATAAAACTGCTTATCATTGAACTATTCATATGCTTGTTTATAATCTGCTTTCCATCAAACTATGTTAATCAAAAGGGAATGAACCAACGAACATACAGTGCAAAATGACAAGGCGAGATACGTCGAGTTTGGTTAAGTTTACTATGAATCATAGACCATGCTTGAATAACTTTAGTCTAGCACGGTCATGGACAACTTGTATACAAGGGCGTTTGTTTCCTCGAACGGTAACCCGAGGCTACGGGACCGCTTCGGCCTAGGAGAAAACACGGTATAGCCGAGCTGGGTTTAAGCAACGGGTAATTCGGGGACTTGTAATGGAGCTCACTACTTGCGATGAAAGGACCACATCTAACCAGGCTATGTCCAGGATGGCTAGTTAATGCTAGTGACATCCATATCATACACTTAATATGAACTGATATAAAAATGACAGAGAAGGCATTGGTAAGTTTTATGTGCACGGAACGCTATGCCATGGTAAGTTCTAGCGTAATTTACCTTGTTTACGTTTCGTCAAACTGCTTGGATGAAACTGACTAGAATGGCTAGAAAGCTCACTAAATATACTGCATGATTCACCTAAATTCTTGAACCAAATAAGAGCATAGAAAATAATTAGCCACTCGCCAGTACACGTTGATTGTACTGATCCTCGCTCTCTACAGGTGCTATAAATTTGGAGAAGCATGCCGCGTGACTGGAGGCAGCGCTCATGCGTTTTGGAGCTTCGTCTGTGCGTGCGAAGCCTTGAAGCAATCTCTTTTGAAGACTCCGCAACTGTCCAAGCTGAGATGTCTCGACTCTCCCCTATCCAAGGTGTCTGCATACTTTGGTTGTATAAAGGGGTGTGATGTATGGAATGATTATCTCATCTATGTTTATTTTGTAATGTAGTCAGTTTGTAGTCCGCACGACACCTTTGTATCGAGTCTGTAATATGATGTTCATTATCAATAAAGCTCAAGTTTCTTCTATATAATGTGTTCAATTTACTCTGCGCACTCTCTCGTTGTTGTGTTTCGGATAACCTTATGACTATGCCTTGTGCGATCGCAACTTAGGTTCATACGGCATCACGTCCAGGGGACGACTATCGATTCTACGGAATCGGGGCATGACATCTCCCTCAGTGAAGTTTATCTTCATAATAGAAGAAGCCTCCATGACAGGGAATATGGACTAGATAAGATCAGCATTCCATCTCCAAGGATTTGGGGGGATCAGATCTCGAACAAGATGAGAGCGAATCGTTGTTAATATTCTAGATCCCGATAATGATGGAACCCAAGGATCATCCCAGATATTAAGCCATCCTCCTCTCACCTTCCTACAGAAGAGAGGACATAGTAAAGTGCGAGAACTGATCATGCTAGCTTTTCTATGTTGGAGAAGCTCTTCTCCCTACCTGCATAGTCCAGAACGAATTGTTATTTAAATACGTACCTTGGAGTATTCGTGCCCATAACTGATGAGGATTTTCATGGAATCTCCCAAAAATCTTGCCAATAAAAGCCTCATTGGCCCATGTTGTTTTTCGGAAGCCCATTCCTCCTTCATGATTAGGTTTTGTGATCTTGTCCCAAGCAAGAAAATGAACTTTTCTCCCATTATTGGCCTTCCCAACCACAATCTTAAAAACAGAGTTTCCACTGAAAAATAATGTGAGTTTTGTTAACTTAAATAGATAATTTATATGAATACATCTACCAACACATTTATCAATGCATCTTTCACTTAGAATATATATTAATAAATATAAAATATGAACTGATAATGTGCTGTTGGAAATACCTACATAAAAACACATTTATCTAACATTTGACCTTCAGACACATGTTAACAAAATCCAAATAATATTTCAACAACCCAATATGAAACTGATGCAACATAATCAGGCAATAACTTTACCATTAAGTAAATTGTAACATTAAATCCTAAATTCTTTTTTTCTTTTTTCTTTTTCTTCTTATTACAACCTATACACCTACACGCTTTAGGGTTGGGGAGCTCGAACCCTGTCGGCTTCGTCCGTTGTCCAGATACCTACTGTTTTTCACATGAGTTACAAACGTTGGACAAATCTTATATAAATTCAAAGACCCGAAAGAACACTCACGCTTTAGGGTTGGGGAGCTCGAACCCTGTCGGCTTCGTCTGTTGTCCAGATACCTACTGTTTTCCACATGAGTTACAAGCGTTTGACAAATCTTATATAAATTCAAAGACCCGAAAGAACACTGATCATACACTCACTTGGCCTATACATTGTCTCTAGAGGATGAGCTTTGAGCACAATCACTCCCGAACATTCGGTCATGTCCACCTCTTCCTCACCGATCCTGATCTCCCCCTCGAAGCATTATATTATACTCCCCAACTCCAAGCCCACCGTCCGATTTGCGAGCCATTCACCGGGGCACCTCCTCCTCCCCATGCCGAAAGGCAACATCCTGTGTCCTTCCCCTTTCGATTCCTCGAACCTCTCCGGCACAGACTTCTCAGGCTCCTCCCATGTTTCCACATCCCTGTGTATGGCGTAGGCATTGACCAGGACGATAGTGCCACTTGGGATATGGTATCCTTCGACCGCACATTCGTCGTGCGATTCGCGGGGGACGAGAAGCGGACCGGCAGGGTAGAGGCGAAGCGTCTCAGTGACGACGCAACGGAGGTACGGGAGATTGGGGAGGTCGGATTCTTGTATAGGCGTTCGTGCGTCGAGCTCTGCTTTGCCTTTCTTCAGCTTGTCCAACATGTTCTACAAGCACAAAAGTAAATCCTAGCTATCAGTTTGGAAGTACGATTCTGAGCTGCACTGCACAACTCCAGTAAGGTCACATTTGGTTCACTGTAGTGTAATCGTAGTTGTAATGGAATCAAATAAAAAAAATCTATATTATTTATTTGATTTCATTACGATTATGATTACGTTACAGTGAACCAAAAGGTGACCTAAGGCGGCTATAACAAACTTATAGCACGAAACAAACCACGTTCTGGGACTTGATGATTTGGTCAGTGTAGTATTTCGGGATCCGATTTCTGCAACGAAAGCAGAACTCCGATCATGGTCTTCTCTTCGGTCGACTCCTCTTTGTCGTTCACGTGTCTTAGCTCGTGGATCAACCCTTGCAACAACTTATCCATATATTTATGCACCCTCGCCACCTTCTTCTTCACCTCCTTTGTGTCCACCCACCCCAACAATGGCAAGAAATCCCCCTCATTTGATGCTCCCGCCACGGAGAACATCTCCTCCACCTTCTTCAGGAAATCCTCAGGACTCTCCCCGTGATGCCGGTCGCCAGCTATCATCGTCATAAGGTTGTTGAGCGCAAATTGGAATAACCTGGACTTCAGCTCCACTCTAGTGAAATAGTACACTCCTTCCTTCGTAGTCGACGCCTCCTGGAAGAGCCTTCGGATCATCTCGGTCACCTCTCCGGAGCGGACCTGGGCAAAGGAGTTGAGGCGGTGCGCGGAGCGGAATTCGGCTGCGATCCTCCGCATGTTGCGCCAGTAAGGGCCGTAGTTGGCCGCGCTGAGCGAGGTGTAGTTGTAGGAGAGGGTCTGGACGGAGGGAAAATGTACACGGTTGGCGAAAGCGATGTCGTTCTTGGTGAAGCATTAGGGGATAGGAGGGGACGAGGAGGACGGGACGGGATCCGAAGCGGAGGTAGAGGATGGAGCCGTGGCGTGCGGAGAGGGCGGCTAGGACGTGGTGGACGGACTTCGAGAAGTGGTGGAGGTGGCCGATGATGGGGAGGGAAGGAATGGTTGGTGGAAGAGAAGAAGAAGAATAGCTTTGTTATGATTAGGAAGGAGAGGGAGAGAGCAATGTATGTGAAGAACGAGTCCATCGTTGGCTATGGAGTGAAATTGTAGCGAGAGCTATATACAGAGAGGAGGTGTGCTTTGTGCATGCATCAAATATGAAAAGAAAAGGGCCACTCCCATGTTTGTTCGTATTCTGAAAGGATATATGAAGTTGACTCGTTGTTGTAGACTCTGGAAATTAACTTTTAAATTGTAAAATTACGTTAAAAAAAGAAGAAGCTTCATTCTTTTAACTAAATCAACATGAGTCAAATGAATATATTCATATCATATCAATCTATAATATCAAGACTTGACATATTAACACAAATACATCAAAGGAATCTAAAATTGTTTTTGAGAGAGTAATGCTATTGGCAAATACAATTAATCATAGAAGTGTACATCCACCGATGCATATCTTCAGAATTTTTATATCGGTTAGGATAGGAGAAGGGGGAATGGACTAACAATACCAGGAATAGGGGTGAGCATTCAAGCTTGTTCGATTCAAGTAAACCGGAAATATTTAAATTAAACTCAAACCAACTCACTTTAATATACAATTGATCGGATCAAAGAAATCGAATTTAAATAAAATGGTTCAAGTAGTTTTGTTTAATTAATAATTGTATCGATTTTGTTGGGGGCATTACATAAAGGACCGAGCTAAATTTTCCAATTTAGTGGCAGGAATAAGCAATTTTATTGAGAATTTGAGTTTCCACTTCTTCATTCAAAAACTAGGAGTTCCATCTCTCTGGAAAAAAAATGGAATATTTTCTCCCACCATGTATTTGTGCTCACCTCATATTTCAGGAACTCCAATACTCTCCGTCCAAACTACAGATTTTTTTTTAATTACAAATCACTCACACCTACTAGTTCTTACGGTTGGAAGATTCGAATCTTGTTGTCTAAAGTCTGTGCTGCTTATTCATGAGCTATAGAATTGAAATTCATCAATGTTAGCACACACATATATATAGGAAAAATTTATGAAATGCCAAAAAATTTAAAAAAAATTTATGAAAAACCCACCGCAAAAGAAACTTTCATCGCGTGCCCAGCATTATCTAAAAAATATATAAAAGGGGACGGCATGACCTTTTTGCCCTTCTAATTTATTAAGAATATCCACAAACCCAGCAACTCTTAAAAAAAACGTTTCGATCGCTCTCTCCTCTTCCATACTCTGTTTGCTTTCGATTTTAGGTCATCTCCTCCAAAAATCTTAAAAAAATCCTACAAGAAATCGCCAGCGAATCTTCATTCGCAAATTTCACACAATGTCGCAATCATCATCAATCGATGTAGACCAGGTTAGAAAAGACGGAGAAGAAGTAGATGTTGAAAAACAAAAGAAAGAAAGGATGAGTGTTAAGAGGCTTGCTCGTAAACGAAAAGCTACAAAAGAAAAAGAAGTGCAAGAAGAAGTAGAAGAACAAGAACAAAAAGAACAACAAGAACAAGAAGAAGCAGGAGAAGAAGAAGAAGAAGATCAAGAAGAAGGGGAAAAAAAAGGTAAAACTTTGAGTCCTGTTCATTCTCCGTTTATATTGACACGAAAAATGAGAATGATCATTCTCCGTATAGATTAACACGGATAATAGGATTCTCCGTGTATTTTGACACGGAGAATGTCATTCTCCGTGTTAATACACACGGAGAATGTCATTTTTCGTGTATTTTGACCTAGAAATGGCCATTCTCCGCTATTTAACCACGGAGAATGTCATTCTCCGTGTCAAAATACACGGAGAATATCATTCTCCGTGTATTTTTACACGAAGAATGACATTTTCTGTGTATTTTGACCTGGAAATGACCATTCTCCATGTTAAAATATACGGAGAATGACATTCTCCGTGTATTTTGACCTAGAAATGGCCATTCTCCGTGTATCTAACACGGAAAATGATCATTATCCGTGTTAATATACACGGAGAATGATCATTGTATTTTGACCTAGAAATGATCCTTCTCTGTGTATTTTGACACGGAGAATGATCATTCTCCGTTTTAAAATACACGGAGAATGACATTTTTTGTGTAATTTGACCTAGAAATGACCATTCTCCGTGTTAAAATACACGGAGAATGACATTCCGTGTATTTTGACCTAGAAATGGCCATTCTCCGTGTATCATACACGGAGAATGGCCATACACGGAGAATGATCATTCTCCGTGTCAAAGTAAACGGAGAATGATCATTCTCCGTGTTAAAATACACGGAGAATGACATTTTTTGTGTATTTTGACCTAGAAATGACCATTTTCCGTGTTAATACACACGGAAAATGTCATTTTTTATGTATTTTATCCTAAAAATGGCCATTCTCCATGTCAAAATACACAGAAAATAATCATTCTCCGTGTATTTTTATACGGAGAATGACATTTTCTGTGTACTTTGACCTAGAAATGGCCATTCTCCGTGCATCTAACACGGAGAATGTCATTCTCCGTGTATTTAGACCTAGAAATGGCCATTCTTCGTGTATCTAACACGGAGAATGACATTCTCCGTGTTAGAAACACGGAGAATGACATTCTCCGAATGATCATTGTATTTTGACCTAGAAATGGCCATTCTCTGGATTCTAACACGGAGAATGATCATTCTCCGTATCAAAAATACACGAAGAATGTTATTCTCCGTGTATTTTTACACGAAAAATGATATTTTTTGTGTATTTTGACCTAGAAATGGCCATTCTCCGTGTATCTAACATGGAAAATGATTATTATCCGTGTTAAAATACACGAAGAATGTCATTCTTCGTGTGATTTACATGGAGAATGATCATTCTCCGTATATTTTAACATAGTAATTGTCACGACCCGCACCCACTGTTTGGGTACGAGAACGTAACAACGCCCAGCCTACGCCGCAGTGTCGGCGGTAGAACGCTGTCCTAGGTCACAACATCTAACAATATAATGCTAAGCAGTTATACTCCCCGAATGGGGGTGACATAGCAGATACAGTCTCAATCACATCTAAGGTAGAGCACGATAAGGATAGATAAAATATAAAATCCAAAAGAGATACAGGAGATAGAAGTCTAAGTGTCTAAGATACATAAACCCAGAAATATATCTCAAAACTCAAATACAGTAATCCACAAGTAAATACAACTCCAGACAAATGAAATAACTATCTAACAACCTCTAGTGTGTCTTCTCTAGGCAAGTAGGTAACCTCCAAGCTATCTGTAAAATTTATCAACAGGTCCAGTCAGGACAGGAGCGAGTACAGTACATCTCAACAGATCATAGCAGGTTAGAAAATATAATCATGCAGTAAAGTAAGATACAGGTACTGAAAGAAATGCAGTATGTAAACAGAGAGAGAGCTGTAATAGAAATATCTACTATACATAGAGAACTAACAGTGGCTAGTGATTTAGAGTACAAGATGGCATATAATTGGCTTAGGTTGAACATGATGTACATGAGTGAACATGTAGGACATCAGCCAATAAGGCTGTGTTGTTGTACATGATAAAACATGAAAAGTAACAGAGTGAACATGATGGGTAAATCACATGACCATTTATACTCCCCCTACCCACAATCGATACACAAAGATCCGTTCAAGTTACGTTACGGACATGATGTTTTGGTTATACAAGAAACACATGAGGAAACATGAGCGTACATGAAAGAACATGAGAGTACATGAACGTACATGTAAGAACATGAGAGAACATGAGTATACATGAATAACGCAGAAGCAAGGAATACATGATGTACATGAAACACATGTCATAAAGTATCTGATGCGCCCGCTAAGGGGGATAACATCCCAAGAAGAGATCCATATAGTACCAATCCGTGTGACCATCGTGACAGTACAAGTAAAGTAATCTACTGCAGAAAATAATTCTAAGCAGGATATGAAATGATCAGAGAATGTACTCGTCTGATAACCTGAACAGCTGATAAGTATAGGGGGTCCAACTGAAGCCACAGAGTCCTATTTAAAGCAACACAGGTTACAAGGTGTTCAAGTTGTAATAAATGAATCTCTACCACAATCTATTTTATTCTAGGTTCTTCTAAGTCAAATTAACTCTAGGTCAACTCTGGTCAATAATCTAGTCAAACTAGGTCAAGTGTTGACTTAAAGTTGACTTTGGGTCAACTGGTCAACTCTGGTCAAACAGGGTCAATTCTAGTCTAATTATTAAAGATATAAAGTGTACTTCGTTATTCGTACGTCGAAACTTACGACACGCAAATCGAGATGAGATGATCAACGGTAAAGTTGATAATCTTATTACAGTGATCCACGTGTCCATCTTGTCAATTTCAGCGATGTGAGATCACTGGAATTGACTGAGCTCAGTTTCGTTGTACTAATCCCGAAATACGAACATTATTAGAATTAATTATTAATTAATTATAAAAGGGTTAAACTCCGAGAAATTATCAACAAACATTGTCGGACGATGAAATGAACATCGCCAACGTGTCCAGAATGGTCAAATTAGCTAGGACAGCCTACCCATCGGTCCAATTTGGACACAAGGGCAAAAAGATAATTTCGGGTCAAAACGGTGTCCGTGTCGGAGCCGTTTTGCACCAAAAAACGTGCAAGAAAATAAGTCAATAAAATATAACAAATTATATGTCCACGAAACCAGAATGACGATACGAACCCAACGGTATCTCCAGAATTGGATTCCTTTGGCCCGATCTCAATTTGGCCCGTTGACCAGAACTTGGAATTTCGGTTTGTACGGAAATGCGTGCCGGAGCCAAAGTTTTCAAAACTCAGCAAACTACATGTCAACGAGTCCAGAATGACAATATGAACTCAACGGTATATCCGAAATTGGATTTCGATGAGCCGATCTCAAAATGACCTGTTGACCCGGATATTGGTATCCAACTTGCACCGAAATGCGTGCCGGATCCAATGTCCACCAAAACCTAGCAAATTATATGTCAACGAGTCCAGAATGACGATACAAACTCAACGGTATATCCGGAATTGGATTTCGATGAGCCGTCGTCAAAAAGTCCCGTTGACCCAGAAAGTGGGACCCGATTTGCACCGAAATGCGTGCCCGGACGTTCTCCAAATCTAACAAATTTTATATGAAAACATGCCAGAACGACGCCACGAGTCTACTGGTGGTGTCAGAAATGAAATCTGGAGTTCCGTATTCAAAAATGGAATTTTACAAGTTGGAAATTACGAATTCGGACGGCCAACTTTGGCATCGAATTCAACCAATCAAACAAGCTCATAATGAAACGAAACTGGAGAGGTAGTAAGAGGGTTATACCAGCTTCGCAAAGGAACTGGCAGCACGCCAAAAGGAGCTGCGGTGGAGGAGATACAAGCTGACGAAGTTGGCCCCGCGAAACTGTCCAAATTTAATACAATTTAAACGGTCAACTTGGTGGCCGATTTTGAGGCATCAAACGATAAAATTAACGGACGAAAATTGACAGGGATGAAGGTGGATATACCGAGATTACGACGGAGCGAAGAAATCGCCGATCCAACGGTCGGATTTCCGGAAAAACGTGCACAAAGTCGCTGCGACGGGGTGCAATTTTAGCGTCGTTTCCGAGCTCGTCACGACGGGACGTCGTGCAAAACGCACGAATCGCCTCGACGGCGCATCCCAGAGGATGGTGGCTGTCAGGGGAGGACTCGTCGGAGTGGGGCGCACCCAAGACGAGCCACGGCGGCCCGCGCGGTGGCACGGCGGCGCACGACGGCGGCCCACGCGCGCGTGCGTGCGCGCCGAAGGTGCTGCTGTGTTGGCCGGCTCGCGCGGGGCTGCGTGCGGCCAGGATCGACCGACGAGGGCGGCGGCTCGTGCGGCCAGTGGCGGCGGGTACGACGGAGGAAGTGGTGGTTAACTGGTGGTGGTGGCCGCTCTTAATGGAGTGGTGGTGGCGGGTGAAGTTGGAGGAGGAGGAGGAAGAAGGAGGAGGAGATTGTCGTATGGAGGAAGGGGGAGGAAGATTGGTGCGGTGGTGGAGGCCAGGGACTGGCCGGAGCCACGGCCAAAGAGGTTGGCCATGGGGGAGTGGTGCAATGGTGGTCGGGTGCTGTGGTGATGATGTTTTTGTTGCTGTTGTTGTGTATTGAGTTGTAGTAGGCAATAATAGAAATGAGAGAGAGAGATGATAACATTAAATGAGGGAGAAAGAGAAATGATTCTCTCTAGAATTTAGGGCCGGCTTGCTGTGAGGGGGGTTTGGGAAAAATGCATGGAGGAAATTAATGGGTATGATTAAAAGAGGAAGATCCTATGGCTAGGAATTAAATGGAGAAAAATAGGTTATTCCTATAGGATTTAATTCAACAGAAAATTCCGATAAATATAGAAAAATAGGTAGAAAGAATAATTAATATTTTTGGGCAAGAAAAATGAGGGCGTCATGAGAGAGGAAAAATGAAGCTGGTGTTGGGTTCGGTGGAGCCGGATTGGATCCAAAATCGGACATTGTACAAAAATAGAATTAAAATTAGGTGTTGATGATCATGAGTGAATAAGTAGCACATGGGGATTCCAATAAATGGGACACAAGTGGCGGACGGATAGTAGGCTCAAAGTGGGCCATGTCCATAGTTGGGGATGACAGGTTTTGGTCGACAGGGGACCCACAAATCAAGTTGGAAGATAATTGTGACACCGTAGGGTAAAATAAAATTGGGTCACGTGTCAGAAAACTTGTACGAAGCAAATGGAGCACAAAATGGCGTGTCTGAGTGGGACACGAAGGTCATGGGTGACGAGCGTCTCGAGTAGATCATCAATGAGAAGTTGGTTTCAAGAAACTGACTGGTCTTGTGCTCCTAAATTAAAAGTCACGGTAACGTGCTAAAAATGATGAAGGAAAAGAGTGGGAAAATCAATTAATAATCAAATGGTCTAATTCGACCCGAAGTTCAGCGAAGTAAAAAGAGCACAAGGGAAAAGTTTGAGCGGGACACTATATACCGTCATAAAGGTAATCCTGTCCACTCCAAAACTCATGAAGAAGATTTCCAGAGTTGAACATCCCTGACACTCCAAATATCAAAGGCACGGAAAAGTACACTTAAGGAAAACAACAGAATAATTTATTTATCGAAACCAATCAATCAGAAAATAAAAAAAATTCAACCCGAAATTCAGGGTGCTCACATCCTACCCACCTTATAAAAATTGCGTCCTCGAAATTAAAATGTCCATACTCCCTCTAGGTCAAACCCCCACAATCAAAGTTCCAGATTAAAGCAAATCATGTGATTAAAAGGACGATATACAGGGTCATGGCATACGGTGACAGTGAAGTCTCATCTAGGTATACTAGTCATGCTAACCGAAATGGTCATAGGGTATCAAAACACACAAGAAATCTAGAATGCTAAACTAGAAAAGTTACAGAAACAACAAACCATCAAAACTGTAAGGCGGTCCACCATCCTATATGAAAATTGGTACTCATTAAAAAAAATAAAGAAAGGTAACTACCAATCATCTAAAAGGGTACAAAAAATCAAATTCAAAAATTAAGGAATCGAAAATCACTTACATTGAAGTCCAATCACAATATATATATATAGAGCGTTAGAGAAGAAAAACCAGCATTATGTAATGTTATATGGTTTGTGTGTATATGGATGTTTGTGAACAAGTTCATATGGTTAAATAGTAGGCATGTGTGTATGTGAATATACATGAAATTGTATATGAGGATTTGGGTTTCAAACAATAGCTATCCAGTTACACTACTCATGGCATATGGGTTAACAACCTGCAAGGCACAACCTATTTAATCATAACATGCATGGCTAACCATATATATAAAAAGGTAGAGACTTAGTTATGTATCTATGTATATTATAACATGTATGCCTAAGCTCTATATATATCTATCTAGATATATAATCAGAACATAGAGGGGAAAGGGTTAGGTTACATGACAGGGTATACTAAGTTAAGTGTGTGTGTGTGTCCTTGTACAGGGTTATAGCTTAGTATTGAAAGGTTAAATCCAGGTTTAGTTTAGCATTTACATACAAAATCTGAAATGAGCTAACATTTAAACCAGGGTAATATGAACATAATGCAGTCTCAGATTTGACAAATTTAACATAACTTAACCAATTTCTCTAAAAATTGAAGCCTTGTAGATATCATACATGTGCAGTTGTGTAGACAAAACTAATAACATGAAATTTATATTTAAATTACGAATTTAAACTGGAAAAAGCAGAGAACCAAAAATATTGGGGTTTTGAATTTAAACATTAACGACATATTAATATGTATTTAGCTAGGTGGGAAATCAAGTGTAGCATGCATATGTATCAGGCAAAATGTCTGTGTCCACTATATCTATATTCTCATGTCCCAAATAAAATCAAATTCTATATCAAGACCAACATTAGATTCCTACCAACATTGCAAGCAGGTGATTGACGAAATCAAGACAGTTTTATTATCATTATTTAATACAAGAATAGTAGCAAGAAAGAAATAACGAAAAAATCTGCTTTGCTTATCTGTTTAAAGAAGAACCATTTTGAAACCCAGAGTTAAAATATCAAATCCAAGATAAAGTCTAGCAAAATCATCGATTCATTGTATTAAGAAGAAATTCATGGTAAGAAGTTACACAAGCTACTCCTAAGTAAACAATGAGAACAAAACAAAACAAAACAAAACAACAATAATTCTTTTTTTTTTGAATGACTGAAACAAAAGTAGCAAAAACATGCTCAAAAGCATTTAAGGTACAATCTGATAATCATATGCGTCTATCCAAAATCATGGTACTCTAAATCCTCGTCATACAAGTAAGCAAGGCTACGATAATCACAGAGTCCTTGACTTATGCACATACCTCTAGAATCATGGTATTTAATATTTTTGCGATGCCGCTAGCTTGGCTGCGAAAACCTTAAATTCCCACACCCGAGAAATATATCCAAGGTCAGACTATATGTCCTCACCATGCTGGCTAATGTGACTATAGAAGACTAGATTCCATAACATAGATGACCTAGCCCATATAATTTCATCTTGCCAAAAATTTAATTAAATCAACAATGAATACCCAAAAATCAAATCAAATTTATCAACGAACATCAAAATTCAAAAATGAACAAAAATCTATCAAAATACAAACTTGGATGCAACAACTATCATCAAAATTCAAAATTCGACAATCATCCATCAAAATCAATAAATACAAACTCAAATTCAACCATAATCCATCAAAATTAAATTCAGCAACAGAAAGTAAAGATAAATCAAATTAAGGGAAAAAGAGTATTCAAATCGAAGTTAAAATAAGATTCTCAAGGGTCGTCCCAGGAATCTCTCAAGGGTTCCTAACTGTGATTGAGTACCTTCAAAATATATCATATTCCTACTGCAGGCTGTAGTGGTACTCTACTTCGAATACCACTACACAAACTCGACCTGCATGGGCCACCACTAAAAACGTGTCACGACCCGCACCCACTGTTTGGGTACGAGAACGTAACAACGCCTAGCCTACGCCGCAGTGTCGGCGGTAGAACGCTGTCCTAGGTCACAACATCTAACAATATAATGCTAAGCAGTTATACTCCCCGAATGGGGGTGACATAGCAGATACAGTCTCAATCACATCTAAGGTAGAGCATGATAAGGATAGATAAAACATAAAATTCAAAAGAGATACAGGAGATAGAAGTCTAAGTGTCTAAGATACATAAACCCAGAAATACATCTCAAAACTCAAATACAGTAATCCACAAGTAAATACAACTCCAGACAAATGAAATAACTATCTAACAACCTCTAGTGTGTCTCCTCTAGGCTAGCAGGCAACCTCCAGGCTATCTGTAAAATTTATCAACAGGTCCAGTCAGGACAGGAGCGAGTACAGTACATCTCAACAGATCATAGCAGGTTAGAAAATATAATCATGCAGTAAAGTAAGATACATGTACTGAAAAAAATACAGTATGTAAACAGAGAGAGAGAGCTGTAATAGAAATATCTACTATACATAGAGAACTAACAGTGGCTAGTGATTTAGAGTACAAGATGGCATACAATTGGCTTAGGTTGAACATGATGTACATGAGTGAACATGTAGGACATCAGCCAATAAGGCTGTGTTGTACATGATAAAACATGAAAAGTAACAGAGTGAACATGATGGGTAAATCACATGACCATTTATACTCCCCCTACCCACAATCGATACACAAGGATCCGTTCAAGTTACGTTACGGACATGATGTTTTGGTTATACAAGAAACACATGAGGAAACATGAGCGTACATGAAAGAACATGAGAGTACATGAACGTACATGTAAGAACATGAGAGAACATGAGTATACATGAATAACGCAGAAGCAAGGAATACATGATGTACATGAAACACATGTCATAAAGTATCCGATGCGCCCGCTAAGGGGGATAACATCCCAAGAAGAGATCCATATAGTACCAATCCGTGTGACCATCGTGACAGTACAAGTAAAGTAATCTACTACAGGAAATAATTCTAAGCAGGATATGAAATGATCAGAGAATGTACTCGCCTGATAACCTGAACAGCTGATAAGTATAGGGGGTCCAACTAAAGCCATAGAGTCCTATTTAAAGCAACACAGGTTACAAGGTGTTCAAGTTGTAATAAATGAATATCTACCACAATCTATTTTATTCTAGGTTCTTTTAAGTCAAATTAACTCTAGGTCAACTCTGGTCAATAATCTAGTCAAACTAGGTCAAGTGTTGACTTACAGTTGACTTTGGGTCAACTGGTCAACTCTGGTCAAACAGGGTCAATTCTAGTCTAATTATTAAAGATATAAAGTGTACTTCATTATTCGTACGTCGAAACTTACGACACGCAAATCGAGATGAGATGATCAACGGTAAAGTTGATAATCTTATTACAGTGATCCACGTGTCCATCTTGTCAATTTCAGCAATGTGAGATCACTAGAATTGGCTGAGCTCAGTTTCGTTGTACTAATCCCGAAATACTAACATTATTAGAATTAATTATTAATTAATTATAAAAAGGGTTAAACTCAGAGAAATTATCAACAAATATTGTCGGACGATGAAATGAACATCGCCAACCACTACAACAAAAAATCCTTTTAATGACGGCTAAAAAGCGTCATTAATGACGTACCATGACGCTTTTTTTTCCCCCAACAACCGTCATGAAAACGGGTGTTATAAATGTTTTTTAAAAGCGTCATAAAATAACCGTCATGAATATGATGAGTTTCTGCTACACTTATTTTCAGCATAGTTTGAAAGCGTTATGAATAGATAATTTGTATAGACTCAATTCAGCACATTTATAACGCTCAATTCTGCACATTTATATATTATTTTCCAAAAAATTATAGATCAATGCTCTCAATGTTGCTCAATTCAATTTCAAAACATTCATTTTGAACCATATTCACAAGAAAACATCTAAATGTTATAGAGTACCATTTAATCCATTTACAAATATATACATAACATATATCACCATCTTCATTACATTTTTTCAAAATAAGACATCCAAATACATATATTTACAACTACTACTAGTAAGTAGACCCTCAAAACTATTAGTACATTGGCTTCAACTTTGAGCACATCAAAACTGTCGGCATCACGTAGCAAAACCCTGAAAAATGTCTCCCTCCATCATACACTTTGTGTTAAAGAAGTAGCCAAGATGACTACACAACTCAAACAATTCTCTCAGAGGGGGCAGTTCAAGACTATCAGGTGATACAATGGAAGCAAGTAATGGTTCAAATACCTCCCAAACCTTATGTAGGTTGAGCCTTGTATCAATTAATATAGCACCTGCTATGCTTTCGACAATGTCTGCAAGAACCTGCGACAGCAAAAATGATACAAAGTAAATAACACCGTAAAAAGCAATGCTAGATACTCTGAAAAATCATCATACATAATGTTTAGATTTCTCAGTCATCATTATATGATGTTTAGGCTTTCATAAAAAACTTTACCTTGTAGCCTTTGGATGAAGCATTTGATACAAGTGGACACTCGACTTCTTATAATTCCTCCAGTTTCTTGACATATTCTGTTATTTGCTCTACAAGCAACCCTGATGAATGTTGAAGATGGTGTTGAAGCTTATGCTTGACTGCACATTTAGCAAATCTTTCATTGTTAACTGATGCCGACCTCAAGTCAGTCAACACCCCAGGATCTATAGTTGTATGAGTTTGAAAGAGATGCCAAGTGATAAGTAGGTCTAGTACTGCATCACCAAGAAATTCAAGCCTCTGGTTTTGAAAAAATAAAGAAAAAGAAGTCAAATGCACGATTATAAATATGAAAAGTAATTTTGAGTGTCAAACAAAAAATGATAAATATATCAGTATCTAGTATCAACTAGGAAAAAACTTTCAAACTTGCTTACTTGGTAGCAGTAGCTAGTTCCAATTTCAGAAGCATGAGTTATTGCCTCCAATAAAAGGCGTTTAATAGCAAACTCATAGCGTAATTTCTTTTCCAGAATTTCCATGTCATCAGATCTGGGAACACAACTCCAAAATGACATAGAGGTGGTCATTGCTTTCCCAACCATTTCAGACTCAAGTTCAGTATCAATGCCTAACCATTTCAATACAGCAAGAGCAGCAGTTAATCCGCCACCAACATAATATGCCCCAATTAGAGCCTCTACGCAATCAGATATTGTCACTAGAACAAAAGTCATTATGTAGGTAATCAGGCTGCTTTTCGTTAGAATTTTTTGAGGATTTCTCTTATATATCCAACCCATCACCACCTTACCTTCTTTAATTAATTGCTATTGTGAAGAATCAATGAAGTGTCAATATATACTATCAGTCTACTATACTTTCCTCTATTAACTCGCTTATATATACAGTGTTGTCTCTTTCTTTTAGGTGCATTTGTTTTACTGGGTAGATGAAGTATTTTTGTTTTCTCTTCAGGTTCTGAAAGGAATGTGCCATATGGAGAGTCAGATATTTAGAAAGCATCTAAGAGACTTCTATCCTTTAATCACTAAACTTGTGTGCTGTGATCAGGTAAGCTTATTATCTGCCGTTTTGAGGTGGCTGGGTTGAGCTGTAGCTGGTAGAAACTATAATTGTTTTTGATTGTTTGAAGCTTCAAAGTTCAAACATATTCCGTTCTTTGTGCAATTTTGCTTCTAGTTTATATACTACTGAGTTATCTAAGAGGAAGGTTTGAAAATGGAGGAACTATCAATTCTTTCCACTTATTTGAAATTAGAGAGATGCTAAGAGAAATGTGTGTTATGTTATAAAAGTTTATATATATATATATATATATATATATATATATATATAAAATAAGTTGTGACGTGATACAAGTTATCACAGACGAATTGAAACTGCCATGAGGAATTTGATGTAAAGGTTTAATTTTTGTTAGACTTTTTGAATCAAGTTGTACTGTGATTGCTAGTAATTGCATGAGAGTTTAACAAGATACAAAAATGGCCCAATACGAATACATAACAGCATGTTTCAGGTATGGTTTATGCATGACCGATCCTAGATGTGCAGAAAATTATGTTTTGACTGGTGACATCCAGGCATTGGACCCATTTTCTTGTTTTGTAGGTGTCAGCCAAGATTTGACCAAAACAGGCACAAATCTGACTAAAATTTTGTTAAAAAAACCTGGGGCTGGAAAAGAGAGAACGATTAGGATGCAAGGGGGAGGGGGGACGGACACGTTACCCTCTTCCTGTTGCCAGGAACACGGTGAGTCTCGTGGCCCCCGGCGGGGCCGGCGGGGGCAGGAACGAGCCCGAGGCAGACGCCGCGCTGGCGGCGGCGGGCGTAGGCGGCCACGGAGCCGAAGACGTCGCACCCGCCGCCGATCTCCAGCATGTGCGTGCGGTGTTCACCAGCCGGACCTCCATCACCGGCTTCAGGTCCTCCGACGACCCCTCCGATATGGTCGAGATCGCACCTCGGCTAAGATCCATCGATCAGAAACCCTAACCTAACTCTTGAGGAAATTGGGGGAGAAGAGGTTTGGAGAGATGCTGCTCCTTAGAAAATGGATGAGAAATGAATTTTCTCTCTCCCACATAGCTTTTATACAGTGAAAAAATTACAAGTTTGCCACCGCTCTAAAGTATTAATGACGTTTTGTTTTATAAACGTTATAAAAAGCCCAAAATTAGTCCAAACCGTCATAGAAAAAAGGTATTTTTCAACATGATAACGCTTATGTATCAGCCGTCATTAAAACTCCTTGTCGAGCGTCATTAAAAGGATTTTTTGTTGTAGTGAACGTGTCCAGAATGGTCAAATTAGCTAGAATAGCCTACCTATCGGTCCAATTTGGATACAAGGGCAAAAAGATAATTTCGGGTCAAAACGGTGTCCGTGTCGGAGCCGTTTTGCACCGAAAAATGTGCAAGAAAATAAGTCAATAAAATATAACAAATTATATGTTCACGAAACCAGAATGATGATACGAACCCAACGGTATCTTCAGAATTGGATTCCGTTGACCCGATCTCAATTTGGCCCGTTGACCAGAACTTAGAATTCCGATTTGCACGGAAATACGTACAGGAGCCAACGTTCTCAAAACTCAGCAAACTACATGTCAACGAGACCAGAATGACGATACGAACTCAACAGTATATCCGGAATTGGATTCCGATGAGCCGATCTCAAAATGACCCGTTGACCCGGATATTGATATCCGACTTGCACCGAAATACGTGCCGGACCCAATGTCCACCAAAACCTAGCAAATTATATGTCAACGAGTCCAGAATGACGATACGAACTCAACGGTATATCCGGAATTGGATTCCGATGCGCCGTCGTCAAAAAGTCCTGTTGACCCAGAAAGTGGGACCCGCTTTGCACCGAAATGCGTGCCCGGGCCCACGTTCTCCAAATTTAACAAATTTTATATGAAAACATGCCAGAACGATGCCACGAGTCTACTGGTGGTGTCAGAAATGAAATCTGGAGTTCCGTGTTCAAAAATGAAATTTTACAAGTTAAAAATTACGAATTTGGACGGCCAACTTTGGCGTCGAATTCAACCAATCAAACAAGCTCACAATGAAACGAAACTGGAGGAGTTGTAAGAAGGTTATACCAGCTTCGCAAAGGAACTGGTAGCACGCCAAAAGGAGCTGCAGTGGAGGAGATACAAGCTGACGAAGTTGGCCCCGCGAAACTGTCCAAATTTAATACAATTTAAACGGTCAACTTGGTGGCCGATTTTGAGGCATCAAACGATAAAATTAACGGATGAAAATTGACAGAGATGAAGGTGGATATACCGAGATTGCGACGGAGTGAAGAAATCGCCGATCCAACGGCCAGATTTCTGGGAAAATGTGCACAAAGTCGCTACGACGGGGCACAATTTTAGCGTCGTTTCCGAGCTCGCCACGACGGGACGTCGTGCAAAACGCACGAATCGCCTCGACGGCGCATCCCGGAGGACGGTGGCCGTCAGAGGAGGACTCGTCGGAGTGGGGCGCACCCACAACGAGCCACGACGGCCCGAGCTGCGGCACGGCGGCGCACGACGGCGGCCCACGTGCGCGCGCGTGCACACCGAAGGTGCTGCTATGTTGGCCGGCTCGCGCGGGGCTGCGCGCGGCCAGGATCGGCCGACGAGGGCGACAGCTCGTGCGGCCAGTGGCGATGGGTATGGCGGAGGAAGTGGTGGTTAACTGGTGGTGGTGGCCGCGGTTAATGGAGTGGTGGTGGCGGGTGAAGTTGGAGGAGGAGGAAGAAGGAGGAGGAGACTGTCGTATGGAGGAAGGGGGAGGAAGATTGGTACGGTGGTGGAGGCCAGGGACTGGCCGGAGCCGTGGCCAAAGAGGTTGGCCATGGAGGAATGGTGCAATGGTGGTCGGGTGCTGTGGTGATGATGTTTTTGTTGCTGTGGTTGTGTATTGAGTTGTAGTAGGCAATAATAGAAAGGTGAGAGAGAGAGAGAGAGATGATAACATTAAATGAGGGAGAGAGAGAAATGATTCTCTCTAGAATTTAGGGCCGACTTGCTGTGAGGGGGTTTGGGAAAAATGCATGGAGGAAATTAATGGGTATGATTAAAAGAGGAAGATCCTATGGCTAGAAATTAAATTGAGAAAAATAGGTTATTCCTATAGGATTTAATTCAACAGAAAATTTTGATAAATATAGAAAAATAGGTAGAAAGAATAATTAATATTTTTGGGCAAGAAAAATGAGGGTGTTATGAGAGAGGAAAAATGAAGTTGGGGTTGGGTTCAGTGGAGCCGGATTGGATCCAAAATCGGACATTGTGCAAAAATCGAATTAAAATTAGGCGTTGATGATCATGAGTGAATAAGTAGCACATGGGGATTCCAATAAATAGGACACTAGTGGCGGACGGATAGTAGGCTCAAAGTGGGCTATGTCCATAGTTGGGGCTAACAGGTTTTGGTCGACAGGGGACCCACAAATCAAGTTGGAAGATAATTGTGACACCGTGGGGTGAAATAAAATTGGGTCACGTGTCAGGAAACTTGTGCGAAGCAAATGGAGCACAAAATGGCGTGTCTGAGTGGGACACGAAGGTTATGGGTGACGAGCGTCTCGAGTAGATCCCCAATGAGAAGTTGGTTTCAAGAAACTGACTGGTCTTGTGCTCCTAAATTAAAAGTCACGGTAACGTGCTAAAAATGATCAAGGAAAAGAGTGGGAAAATCAATTAATAATCAAATGGTCTAATTCGACCCGAAGTTCAGCAAAACAAAAAGAGCACAAGGGAAAAGTTTGAGCGGGACACTATATACCGTCATGAAGGTAATCCTGTCCACTCCAAAACTCATGAAGAAGATTTCCAGAGTTGAACATCCCTGACACTCCAAATATCAAAGGCACGGAAAAGTACACTTAAGGAAAACAACAGAATAATTTATTTATCGAAACCAATCAATCAGAAAATAAAAAAAAAATCAACCCGAAATTTAGGGTGCTCACAGTAATTTCCATTTTCCGTGGTAAGAACACGGAGAATGGTCATTCTCCGTATATTTTGACACGGAGAATGACCATTCTCCGTGTTAATATACACGAAGAATGGTCATTCTCCGTGTATTTTGACACGGAGAATGATCATTCTCCATGGTTGAATAGCGAAGAATGGTCATTCTCTGTGTTATAATAAAGAAGAATGTTGACGTAAACCTAATTGTTGTTTTTTTAGGAAAAAAAACTATCAGGAACAAAGAAGAAAGAGTTTTTCGTGCAATATTCACCCCAATACTCTCTCTTATGGATGAGGTGAAGAAAAAGGGTGGCCATTTGCCAGATGCAGTTATTAAATCCGTGAAGAATATTGGATTCTACAATTTCGTAGATGTATTCTACAAATCCACGGTCAAAAAGACAGAACTATCTAAAGTCACAAAAAGGCAGAACTATTCCCGGAAACCACGAAGATGATGATGATCGATGACGATGAAGGATGATCGACGTTCGACTGACGAAAACTACAGTGAACTACGAACGATTTTGCGATCTCTGATAAAGATGATATCAATGGATTTCAAATTTCTCGTGAAGAAGAAGAATACGAATTTCTCAATCCAAATCTGAGAAATTCAAAAATATATATATATGACCAAATTTGCACGAAGGGGTATTTTTGGAACTATGAAATATCAAATTTTGTAAATACAGAGTATCTAAAGAGAATCTTGGAATATTTAACGTGGAAATACTTAATTCTGGGTATTCCATAAAACCCATCCAGCGGGTGGACATTTCATAAAAGTCCACCCCGAAATTGGGTTTCTCAACAATTTCATATATATATATATATATATATATATATATATATATATATATATATATATATATATATATATATTTGAAACAATGGGTAATTGGGACAAACTTGCCTCCACTGGGGCTCGAACTCCTGACCACTTGGGCCGCATGCATCTCTCTTAACCACTAGACTAAATGTCATTTGTATATATATATAAATATATATATATATATATATATATATATATATATATATATGTATGTATAGCAAGCCTAGAAAGATAGTCCCACATTGAAAAAGCAACCAAGTGAGTATCTCAATATAATACCAAGTGAGGTGTTGAGGGATGCACATGGGGTGGTGACCCTAAGGAGGGGACCATGTGGGATATTTTACTAGGAGGTAAGGTTAAGACTTCATGAAGAAAGCGTTAATGCTTTTATCACTCTCTTGGATTTATTCCCTTTGGAGCTAAGCTCAGCGACTCGGGCTCATGAGGTGTAATGTGATGTAATGTGGCGTACGTAATATGGCATTTTGTTGGTGCACTTTGCACTTAGCATCGTCGCATGCAGTCCATGCGGCTCATGCGGTCCATGCGGTATGCGGTCCATAAGGGCCATGCGGTCTATGCGGCTCATGAGGTCCATGTGGCCATAAATCCATGCGACCAAAAGTCCATACGGTTGTGTGGCTATGCTGCTGCTGCGTGATTGGCTTCGCTGATTGTGCAAGCAGTTATGGCCTTGAGTCGGTTATTGAAAAGATTGATTCTAATATGATTTGAATTAATTCAGATCCACTCTTTGTAGGATTTAGGATTTGAATCTTTTAATTAATATCTTTCCAAAACTGATTGGACGACCAGGACTTCCACCCTCTCTCTATTAATACTCTCTTTTGGCCTCCTTTGTCAATGCGGTCCATGCGGCTCATACGGTCCATGCGGTCCATACGGCTCATGCGGTCCATGCGGTTCATACGGCTCATGCGGTCCTTGTGGTCCATGCGGCTCATGTGGCCCATGCGGCTCATGCGGTCCCTACGGCTCATGTGGTCCATGCGGCTCCTGTGGTCCATGTGGCTCCTGCGAGCGATGCGGTCCATGAGGGCCATGCGGCTCATGAGGTCCATGCGGCCATAAGTGCATGCGGTTGTGTGGCTATGCTGCTGCTGCGTGATTGACTCCGCTGATCGTGCAGGCAGTTATGTTCTTGAGTCGGTTATTGGAAAGATTGATTCAAATATGATTTGAATTAATTCAGATCCACTCTTTGTGGGATTTGAGATTAATTCGTGGCTATCTTTGTAGGATTTGAATCTTTTAATTAATATCTTTCCAAAACTGATTGGACGGCCAGGACTTCCACCCTCTCTCTATTAATACTCTCTTTTGGCCCCCTTTGTCCATGCGGTCCATGCGGTCCATGCGGCTCATGCGGTCCATGCGGTCCATACGGCTCATGCGGCTCATGCGATCCATGCGGTCCATACGGCTCATGTGGCTCATGCAGTCCTTGCGGTCCATGCGGCTCATGTGGTCCATGCGGCTCATACGGTCCATGCGGCTCATGTGGTCCATGCGGCTCATGCGTCCATGCGGCTCATGCGAGCTATGCGGTCCATGAGGGCCATACGGCTCATGAGGTCCATGCGGCCATAAGTCCATGCGGTTGTGTGGCTATGCTGCTGCTGCGTGATTGGCTCCGCTGATCGCGCAGGCAATTATGTTCTTGAGTCGGTTATTGGAAAGATTGATTCAAATATGATTTGAATTAATTCAGATCCACTCTTTGTGAGATTTGAGATTAATTCGTGGCTATCTTTGTGGGATTTGAATCTTTTAATTAATATCTTTCCAGAATTGATTGGACGACCATGGCTTCCATCCTCTCTCTTTTAATACTCTCTATTGGCCTCCTTTGGAGTGTAATCCAAAAAATAGAAATAAGAGAGAGAGAGAGAGAGAGAGAGAGAGAGAGTTGCTACCACTATTGCAAGTCCAAAAAATTCGAGGAGTCAGAGCAAAGGTGACTTCGAGCGTTCCAGAAGTTCTTCGAACTTGCTGGTTGCTGGAAGCAGATCGTGTGGGACGAATCTTGCTTTGAGCAACGGTGTTTTTACCCCAGCAACTTCTCTCTATTTCATCTTTCGTTAGATTGTTATAACTCGTTCTGTCCCAATTGCAACACTTTGACAAGGAAGAACGAGAGATCTTCTTTTCTCTCTATTTCTGTATTGTAATCTGATTACTATTGTTATTTTGATCTTCGTGGATCTTGAGATTGTTCAGTGCAAAAGTTTTTTTTTGCTCACACCCTCTGATCTCGTTTGCACATATTTTCCATCTAATTTCTCGCCCCGGGATTAACAGTAAAACATGTGGCCCAAGTGGTCAGGAGATCGATTCCTGTTGGGAGCGTTCAACACAAAGGAAGACTACTTATATATACAAGCATATATGTACGTGTCTTGCATATATTTTAATATTATTTTAATTAACCTAGGAAGACTACTTAGAAAGTCCAAAGCAAAGTTTTTGTAGTTACTAAGTTGTCATTATTAAAATTAATGAACAATTTTAATTAGTATAGATATGCAAGAGTATTTTTGGAAAAAAAATTCACGGTAAAACTTAATTTTTGGCCTTATATAGTATAATTGATTATTATTATTATTATTATTATTTTGAACTTTGGCATTTAACTGGATATGATAGGAATTAGCCTCAACTGTGATTGTAACATTATGACTACTGTTGGAACATTGAAATCTTAACAAAATTAAGAACAGTTGTATCCTTCTTTCTACCGTCAATAGTTTTCTTGGATTTCTCTTGTAATATTTCTCTCTCTTGTCGCATCTAATATTCTATTTTCCCTTACTTTGTCATTGACCTAAACTTTAAATATTGACGTTCAACATGTATTTGTTAATTATTGTCATATTATTTAGGATTAAACATACCGATGGATGTTTCTTTCTTTCTCTTTTTTTTTTTTTTTTTTTTTTTTTTTTTTGAGAAGAATTCAAATTCAATGTATCAGAAATAGAGAGAGAGCTTTCTTACTCGGCATTCATAGGTGCGAGATGATTAGTTATCTAGAGAGGTTATATTAGAAGAAAATATACTCTCTTTTTTTCTCTACACCAAAGATTGAATTTTCGTTGCTTTGATTTTTCTCAACATTGCATTCTTCATCATCACATCCAAAATCTGTGGATTAAATAGTCCTCCCCTCAGTTTATAGGTTGTTTTTATAGGTATTTATGAGCTAACAGAATCTATTCATTGGTCGATCATCGAAGTCACCCATGACCGAATCTCTATTAGTATTACACTAAACTTGGAGGTGACCCTAAACAAAAGGAAGTTGTCTAAGACCAAAGTCTTGTCTGGCTTACCATTGAGCCGACCCTGTTTATAATCATAATCATTTTAACTCCTCCAAAGTTGACTCCTAGGTGGAGCATTAGGAATTATATAGTCTGAAGCGGGACCGGCCTAGGGGGTTGGATTGTCCTATTCAAAATTATTTTTGGTTGTCTCTTGATCCTTATTGTAGGTCGATCCAGGAGGATCACCCATGATTCCGACCTCTACAAGGATCACGCTGAGTCTGGGGGTTGCCTAAGCAGGGAGGTTGTCCAAGTCCGAAGTCTTATCTAGCTTACTCTAGGGCCTAGCCCTGGTCTGAAAAATCCTTTTGCTTTTCACCTAGTAGTGGTGTATTTTGACTTCAATGATGGGTCTACATGTCAGGTCCAAGGTGAAAAAAATATTGGTAGTTAAGGTAAAGGTTAGTCGTGGTGTATTTTGCTTATTGGATGTTGTTTCTCATTTTTAGTAATAATTTTAAAGTTCATCGGTAACAACAACTTGTAAAAAAAAATTTGTTAAATAAGTTCAATTTTAGAACTACTTTTGACAATATTTCATACGCAGCTTATGCTACCATTTTGAAAAGTGCCCGCAATCGTATACAAAGTCTTAAGACCATTGACACTTCTTCAGTCATTGGTTTATGTGCCTTGAAGATAATTGCAATTATCTAAAGTAAATAGCATTAGTCTTACCTATTCTTCTGTAGTCTTCACAGGAGTTCTTCACATGAGTTCTTCACATGAGTATTTATCTACCAAAATACATGGATTTACCGACGGCCTTATCCGTCGGTAGTCCGTCGCCAAAAATAAATACCGACGGATTACCGACGGATATTTTGGTAAAACAGCCGTCGGGAATAACCTCGTCGCTAAAACATATCCGTCGCTACTCCGTCGCTCAGCGACGACTTAGCGACGGAATACCGTCGGCGCATTTAAATATATATAGCGACGGATTACCGACTAGCTTTCGTCAAAACATGTATCAGGATATAGGGTTAGCGACGGAAAACTCCGTCGCTAAAGAGTCGGCAAAACCGTATCAGTGATTTTCTGATACGCAATATCCGTCGCTAATCCGTCGTAAATTTGTCGGTAAAAGCGTATCAGAGATTTTCCCAGACGGCAGGTCGTCGTTATGCCGTCGCTAATCCGCTGAGGTGTACGACGGATTAGCGTCGTATTAGCGACAAAACATCCGTCGCTAACTGCAAAATTTATGGACATCAAACAGAACCAGGTCGACGGACATTCCGTCGCTAAACCGTCGCTCAATGTAAAATTCTCCAGGTAGCGACGGATATTACGTCGCCAATCCGTCGATACATTAAATTCCTACAGTTAGCGACGGATAGTCCGTCGGGACTTTGTCGCCAGTCTGCCGTAAGATAGTCGCCAATCCGTCGCGAAAGCTAAAATTTATGGACATCAAACAGCACCAGGTCGACGGATCGTCCGTCGCCAATCCGTCGCTTTATTGAAATGCTCCAGGATGCGACGGTTTTTACGTCGCCACTCCGTCGCTAACCTCAGTTTCTCCAGTTAGCGACGGACTATCCGTCGCTGAGTGGTCGCCAGTCCGTCGCTAACTTCTAATTTTTGAAAAAAAAATACTACAAATAGACTCTTTCCTGTTTATACAACACATCCAACACAATATCAAACATGCAAAATATCCATATACAACACCATATATCCATATCCAATACGAATATCCAACGTATCCAATATCCAACACCATATATCCATATGCAAAATATCCATATCCGACACCAATATCCAACGTATCCAATATCCAACAAAATATTACCAACACAATATATCCAATATCCAACATTAAATTATCCAAACATAAAAAAAATATCCGAACATACAATGTATCCAAATGTCTACAAAACCAACAACATAAACAAAATCAAACCCCGTCCGTCGGATCGTCTCGTGCTCGTGCCGCCGCATCCGCTTTGCGTATGTACTCCTCCACCGTGTGTGCCGGCACTTGGGACAAGACATGGTCTAGAAGCGCGCGTAGCTGCTCTGGCGACAACATGTCAAGGAGCGTCAAGATGGTGTTATCCGATACGATGCGGGCGTCCGCAGAGCGATTAAACGAAAGCCGTCCGGGGAAAGAAGGACCAGGTCGATCCGAAGCACCGGCAGCAGCAGTAGACGGACCGGGAGCACCACCAGATGAACCGGGAGCACCAGCAGACGGACCGGGAGCAGACGGACCGGGAGCAGACGGATAGCGCCCCAACACTATCGCCCGCAAATCTGACACCGCGGAGGTCAGAGTCGCAAGCTGCGCCCTCACATCGTCAACCGAGGGCGCTGGAGGAGGCGGAGGCGGTGGATATCTCGGGGACGGCTGCAACGAGGGCGCCATGGAACCTAAGCCGTAGACGCGCCCTTTCCTAACGCCGCCGACGGATTCTACGAACACGTCGTCGTAGCGAGCGGCCATAGAAGAGTGCGTCTGGGTGGGCGTCGTTTCGCCGACATTTTCGGAAGGGGGCTCGATCTCAAGCCAACTAAGTGCCTCACGATACGCAGCCTATCCAATGAATGTGTTTATACTATAAGTTTTCCTAAGTTATAATCTAAATCCTATGTTTCCCTAAGTTATAGTCTGAATCCTAAGTTTATCTAATTAACTTAACAATAATTATATTTCTAACATAAATCTCATAAACGTAAGTACTTACATCAGTCTCCTCGGCCCTCGCATCGACGAAGCTCCCGTCCTTCCGCCTCTTGTGCGTATGTACGAATACATCGTGAGCGGTGACCGTCTCCGCCTCTTTCCCCTGCTTCACCGCCCGTTGGGCCTGCATACGTAGAATTTAATTAACTTCGTATATTAACAGTACGAAATTAAATAATAGAATGAATTTGAATTTGCGCTATCTCACCAAATCTGCACGCGTCGATGCGTGGGGCCTTGATCCCCCCGTATGCAGACCCGCGGCCTGTCGATTAGCCTTAGCTTTCTCCGATTTCAGCTTGAACTGCGGAGTATCCATCTTCTCCAACATCTGCTCATAGTACTCCGCCCGGATCCAGTCCTTCCTCGTATGCGCCGTACGAAGGTCGTACACCGCATCCCGTATCTTCTTCCCGGCGGCGGCTTTGTAGGTCCTACGGATCGTCTCCTCGCGATGGGGGGGGGCCACCAGAACGTCCTCTGACATACAAATTCAAATATCACGTAATAAAAAATTTAATGATTTAAAGAATAATTAATAATTCATCGACGGATTTATACCCTCATCTCGTCGAGCCAGACGTACTTCATGTCCTGAGGCACCTCAGAAAAATTGAGGTAGGGGCCATGGTAGTTATCCCGGATAATGCGCCCTAGAATCCGGGCAGCATCCCACGGAAAAAACCTATAAAGAAGCAACGACTGGATTATTAACTTGAATAAATGAAACAAATTTAATAAATTAACTTAAATTTACTTACGATTCACCAGCGGGCTATAGCTCTCGTCGGAACTCGCCCACCAGCCTCTCTGGTGGCGTCGGGGGATCCGCGGGTCCGTGCATGTACTCCCCGGTAACAGGATGAAACTGAATCCCGGGGTACTCCGAGGCCCACCCTGCAGTAACTGCTGGGCCCCCTGCTGCATCTGCTGCTGCATCCGCTGGTACATCCGGTGGCGGAACGGATCCGCTAGCGGATGGAGTCACAGGCCTCGACGACGATGTCGGTGGCACCGAGGAAGAATGACGGCGGGAAGAGCCTGTGTCCGGGCTCTCCAAGTCGGGATCGGAGGTCACATCCGGGGAATGCGGCTGGCGACCACGACCGCTACCACCACGCCCACGCCCACGCCCACGACCACCACCACCACCGCCGCCGCCGCCGCCACCGCCACGACCACGGCCAGCACCACCAGTACGGGTGCTCGCAACCATGCCCTGTAAATAGAACACATAAACAAAATACCGACAACATAGATTTATAAATGAATATAAAACTAAACATATCCATACCAGCAGCAGGGCGATGAGTGCCGCCCAGACGAGTAGGCCTAGGAGTGCCATCTGCAAAAAGAAACTCATACAATAATACGCAAATATCCCAAACAGAAATAAATATTACAATCAGAAGTGAAGTACGAATAAAAGCTAGATACACAAAATCTGATAAAATCACGCACCAATACAACAAAGTACAATTCTTGTAACTTTTGATGAAAGGGCATCTTGTGTTCCACTAGACTTGTAATTGTAAATCCAAATGTAATAGGGTAATTTAGGATTCGAGACTAGATATTGGGTGCTTCAAGATACAACTGAAATATAGCGATATTTAATCATCGTCATCGTCCTCTTCCTCGGCCTCGGCCTCATCATCATCATCATCCTCATCCTCATCGTCGAATTCATCTGTATCCTCATCCTCATCCTCATAAAGTTCTTCTTCTTCTTCTTCTTCTTCTTCTTCTTCTTTTTCTTCTTCTTCAGTCTCAATACTTGGGACAAGACGCCTCTTTCTCCCCTGGTTGACATCTAAGTCTTGTATATCAACCTCTTCCTCCCCTCTATTTTCATCAGCAAGAGGTATATCAACCTCTAATTCAACATCCATGTCACAAGACTGTTGTCCCAAGTATTGGGGCTTTTCGATCTGGTCCTCTTGGTATGCTGGGTCTCCAACGTTGAATGTATTTCTAGATTTAATCTTGCATACTGTCCATCCGAAGGATGTGACAATTCTTCTTCGTCCTTTATGCGATCTTCACTGTGCCACATCATGTGTTCTGCTGTATTCAGAGATATATACATCCTCTGTAAGCGCTTCGTGATCGACAAGTAATGCATATACTTGTAAGGACGTCGTTTTCTAGTTGACTTTCCTTTTCCCTGTACTGTCTTGTAACGATCCGCATTACAGAACCAACAACTTTCTAATACGCAATTCTCTTTGTAATACAACATGCATCCGTTGCGACAGCAATCTATCTTCTCGTACCCCAGTCCCAGTTGTCGGACCATCATCTTTGACTTGTAGAAGTTTCTTGGAAGCTCTTTTGATTCCTTCGGTAACACCTCATTAGTTAATTGTGTGATCCGATCATAGCAAGCTTGTGGCAAGTTAAAATCAGACTTTATGTTCAACAACCGCATCGTCACTGACAGTGCGGAATGAGTCTCACAACCAGGATATAGAGGAGTATCTGCGTCCTTAAACATATCATAGAACTCCTTTGCCTCGGGATTAGGATCCTCCGGATCAAAATTAGGCCCTGCCGCAGCATACACCATATCTCGTGCAAGGTTCTGCATGTCTCCATAATCCACAGAGCATCCGTCGTCTTCGAGGACATCCGTTGCAGCATTATCATCAAAAGCATAAGTACCAGCTTCTGCAGCCTGTCTTTCTGAATATAATTCACCTTGCGATGACCACAGGCCGTAATCACGTACGAAACCCTTACGGGTCAAATGATCTCTCACAGTCATCACTTCTTCGAAACGTCTATTGTGACAACTAACACATGGACACTTGATTTTGTTATCGTCCATGTACTGAGTTTTGCTCATGGCATACTTAAGAAATACTTCCACACCTGCCTAAAAATCGTCACTCACACCAATTCTGCTCTCGTGTTGTCGTTTGTACATCCATGTACGATCAACAAAGTAACGATTCATGCTCGATTTGATGTGAATATCTGTATCGTAAGACAAACTAAACATAAGAATTAATAGCCCGATACCGATACTCATATCGTAAGAAAAACTAAACTTGTGGATAACACGCTAGGCCTACGACGAGGCTACTTAGTATCACAATCTAACATAATTAGTATATAATCATGTAACTGGTGGATCCGCTAGCTAGTAAGCCGGATGTACTTAATATTAGAGAGTATCAGATTAGTATCAGTATATAGGTTAGGTAGACCGTATCAAACGCATATCGGAATAGTAGGCCGAATAGGAGGCCGAGATAGTCGAATGAGAAGAAGGGAAGAAAGGAGGAGCAGATGGGTCCAGAGCCATGGTGGAGGAAGAGAAGTAACATGAGAGCAGTTTCCGCCGTAACATCTCCTGGCTCTGCTGGCAACTGAAGTCCAGATGCTACAAAGGACGATCCTTCGCTGAAATCGACTACAACACCCATCAGTTCAAGTTCATTCCTATATGAGTATATTCCAATGCCATAGAGGAAGGTCAACAAACTGATGGCTTCTATGGCATTGGAATCTACTCATATAGGAATGAACTTGAACTGATGGGTGTTGTAGTCGATTTCAGCAAAGGATCGTCCTTTGTAGCATCTGGACTTCAGTTGCCAGCAGAGCCAGGAGATGTTACGGCGAAAACTGCTCTCATGTTACTTCTTCTCCTCCACCATGGCTCTGGACCCATCTGCTCCTCTCTTCTTCCCTTCTTCTCATTCGACTATCTCGGCCTCCTATTCGGCCTACTATTCCGATACCGATACTTTGAACCTTGATCTTAACCCAAACCTATATACTGATCGATACTAATCCGCTACGCCCGATACTAAGTATATACGGTCGATACTGATAGCGATAGTCCGATACCGATAGCGATAGTCCGATACCGATAGTTCGATCGATACCGATAGTTCGATACCGATAGCGATAGTCCGATACCGATAGCGATAGTTCGATACCGATAGCGATAGTCCGATACAGATACACATGGACCTACATATCTATATATCACTAGTAGCCATACTCCTCTACATACTACTCTACACTAGGATCTAGTAACCATATACTACTCTACACACTAGCTACGTAGTCATACTCTAAAATAAGGTAAACTAATTTACCCACACATTAAAACCAACCCAATCAAATCTTAGGCAAACTATTCATATGATATCAATCGAAATACAAATAGGTCAACTAGGCTAGTTCTAGGTCAAATTAGGAGTCCAAGTCAACTCTGTCAAAACTAACCTTAATTAGGCTAAACTTCTACCTTAGCTAATCAAATATATATACTAGACTTCACGACGTGTGTCTGTGTATATATATATATATATACACGACGTGTGTCTGTCAAAACTAACCTTAATTAGGCTAAACTTCTACCTTAGCTAATCAAATATATATACTAGACTTCACGACGTGTGTCTGTGTATATATATTTATATATATATATATATATATATATATATATATTATTAATAAATTACTTAAAATTATGCCTATATATATATATATATATATATATATATATATATATATATATATATATATATATATATATATATGTCTGTGTGTGTGTGTGTGTATCCGTGTGTCTGTGTCCGTGTGTGTGTGTGTGTATCTGTGTGTCCGTGTGTCCGTGTGTGTGTGTGTGTCCGTGTATGTGTGTGTGTGTGTCCGTGTGTGTGTGTGTGTCTGTGGGAGAGGAGGAGGAGGACTCCTGCGCGGGGACTCCAGAGTCCCTCCTACGCCCCCCTGCCCCGACCCCCCCAACCCCTGCCCGACCCTCCCAACCCCTGCCTGACCCCCTCTCCCACCCCCCCTGCCCCCCCTGCCCCGACCCCCCCCCCAACCCCTGCCCGACCCCCTCTCCCACCCCCCTGGCCCCCCTGCCCCGACCCCCCAACCCCTGCCCGACCCCCTCTCCCACCCACCTGCCCCCCCCTGCCCCGACCCTCCCCAACCCCTGCCCGACCCTCCCCCAACCCCTGCCCGACCCCCTCTCCCACCCCCCTGCCCAGACCACCCCCCCACCCCTGCCCGACCCCCTCCCCGACCCCCCCTGCCCCCTCTTCCACCCCACCCTTGCCCCGACCACCCCACCACCTACCCGAACCCCCCCTGCCCAGACCACCCCCTCACCCCTGCCCGACCCCCTCCCCGACCCCCCTGCCCCCGACCACCCCACTCCACCCTTGCCCCGACCACCCCACCCCGTACCCGAAACCCCCCTGCCCCACACCCTCTCCGACCACTACGACAGCCCCCCAACCCCCTAAATCGTAAAAGAGAGAGAGAGAGAGAGAGGGAGATAGAGAGAGAGAGAGGGGGGGAGAGAGAGCATACCTTAGAGAGAGAGAGGGAGATCGCTGGTCGGAGAGAGGGAGATCGTCGGAGAGAGGGAGAGGGAAGAGAGAGAGTGTTTTGGGGGGGAATGAAAATTTCTCCCCCGTCGGTTCAATTTAAGTTAGGGTACAGAAATTAGCGACGGAGTAGCGACGGATTATTCCGTCGCTAAGTCGTCAATAAATCTCGCGCCAATATTTTAGGCTTTTGCCGCCAAAATATGCGACGTTCTAGCGACGGATATAAAACCGTCGCTATTTGGCAGACGACCTATCGACGGCGTAGCGACGGATATGGACATAAAAAAATAAAAAAAATTGTCCACTGCTTTCCGTCGGTATTCCGTCACAAATCCGTCGGTGATCCGACGGTAATAGCGACGGAAAATTTCCGTCGCTAAATGGCCGTCGCTAAAATACTGTAATTTGGTAGTGAGATTAAAAAAGAACTCGAAGGATACTTCTTCGTTGATTATACTAGTAATATAAACGTGCATTGTATGTACAAAAAAAAAATACAATATATATAATTTATTATAAATAGTGTTGTTTCATGAAATTGAACACAACCAACAATGGAGAATACCTTCCATCTTAACTACACTAGTAGATGCACGTATTTTGCACGTATAATAAGCATATTAACCAATTATAGCCAAATATTTCTTCTAACTCATGTGGTTAAGATGAGAGCTATTTTTCTTATTTGGTTGAGTTCGATTCCGAATGTTGAACTTATATAAATTAATTTTTTTTCAACAACTTTTTACATAATTTAATATTTTTTTTAAATTAAATGGTTGATGATATACACACAGTTTAGACGGCTCAATTTTGAGCCGTTTTGAAGAGATATATATATATATATATATATATATATATATATATATATATATATATATATATATATATAAAAGGTAAGTATTATTAATTGAGAACTTGTTTCATGTACACTCAGCCGCAGTTTCCCCAGTAATCCCATGCCCTTTACATCATGATCAATGTTATGAACAATGCCAATAATTACCGTCTGTTTGTTCTCGAAGATCCTGAGATTGCGCTCTTTCCATAAGTGCCAGACAGTTGATGCGAGTCCGGCGATAGCCTCCCTGATCCAGTGGACGCCTCTTCCTTTGGTGTCTCTTATTTTCTGGATCATTTCTTCTATGGTAATCTCTGAGCCTAGTTGAAGCCCGACCTTGGTTGCCTGAGCAAGCCAGACCTCTCTTGTCACCACACATTTAAAGTAGATATGTTTGATTGACTCTGGTTCTTGCAGACACAGTGGGCATAAGTTATCTGCAATCGACACGCCCATCCGAAGTAGCCTGTCCTTGGCAAGCAGTCTCTTAAGCAGTAGTTTGTATATACACATCTGTATTTTGCTTGGTAGCCATGGTGCCCATACAACATCAGCATTAGCGAATTTCTCTCTCGGGTCTGCTATCAGTTTAAGAGCATTGTTATTATTAAAGCCTTCCTCCATGGTGTGTCTCCAAGCCCAAGTGTCCCGCCTTCTTTCCTTGTCGACTGGGCACTTCATGATTTCGGCAGCGGCTTTTCTAGCCCATCTATGCGTAGCAGGTTGCAAGCAGCCATCTTGTATAATCACATTCACCCGTTCTCCCTTATACGCTTCTCTTTCTAATTGTTCTCCCATAATGTCTAGTAGGCACTTTTGGCCGATCCAAGGGTCGAGCCAAAGATCCGTGTCGTAGCCATTAGCTATGATACGAACTACTTGAGTGGACAGAACCCATATTTGCCTCAAAATGACTTTAAACGTTACCGACTCATTGTTTGTTGATTTGTATTTCCAGAAATTTGCTCCTTGGGTGTATTTGTTTGTCATCCATTCTGCCCATAGTGAGTCACCTTGGATGTATCTCCATGCTAGTTTTAGTTTCGCAACTGCTCGCATGTGTTTGAGAGAGCGGAGTCCAACTCCTCCTTCGTCTTTTGGTTTGCATAAGTTTTCCCATGCGATGTCATGGACCCCTCCCCGCCAAATAAAGTCAGAACACTGCTTTTCGATACTTCTTATGGTAGTCTTCGGTATCATGATAGTTTGTAACCAGAAATTCATGATCGCTAGGATCACAGTTCTCACCAATTCGATGCGTTCTCTGAACGATAGGCATTGGGCTTGCCATCTCTCAATGCGTTTTTGAACATATTCTACTAGTGAACGGCAGTCTTTATCCCAAGCGTAATTGACAGTCAGGGGGATTCCCAGGTACTTCACCGGAAGGTCTGCCCGGTTAACTCTCAATTCTAGTGCTTTATCTTCCTTGTCAGGGCAAGTGGAATTGAAGTAAATGTGACTCTTGTCTTTATTGAGGAGCACGCCTGTCATCTTTCCGAATGTCTCCATAATGGCAGCTAGTGCTCGAAGGCCTTTCATGGAAGGGACCAGGAATACTAGGAGATCATCTGCGTAAATCAGGTGGCTAATCTGTGGCACTATCGTTTTGTGAAGGGGTTGAATCTTATTCCAAGCCACTGCTGCATCTACTAGACATGAGAAGTATTCCATGACTATCGTGAATAGGTATGGAGACAAAGGGTCACCCTGGCGTAAACCTCTGCTGCTAGTGAAGAATCCCGTCGGCTGACCTTCTATTAGAACTGAGAATGTTGCAGTGGTGATGCATTCTCTGATTCTTCTAGCCCACGTATCTGCAAACCCCATTGCCTTCATGACGGCGCATACAAACTCTCTGTTAACAGTGTCGTAAGCCTTACGGAGGTCGAGTTTAACGCACGCTTTCTTCCCCCCTGGTTTGCTGAAATCCCTGACGAACTCATGGGCTAGTAGGGAATTCTCCGCTATCGAGCGCCCCTTTATAAATGTAGCCTGATTTCTGAAAATTAGGTCTGGCATCAGGAGTTCCATTCTTCTGCACATCACGCCAGTGATTATTTTGTAAATATAATTGCAGCAGGCGATCGGTTTGAAATCTGATAGATCTGTAGCCCCCTCCTTCTTTGGTACCAATGTGAGGATGGTGTGGTTGATTTCTTTCAGTAGCTTCCCCTCTGTTAGGAAGCCATTCACCACTTCGAGTATGTCTACCTTCAACTTCTCCCAGTGAATTTTGTAAAATTTGCTACCGAATCCGTCTGGATCGGGAGCCTTGTCTGGGTCTGCACTTTTTACTATGCTTTCGATCTCTTCCAACTTGATTGGAGCGAGGAGATGCTCATTTCCCGCTTGCGTGACCATTCTCTTGCAGACAATGTTAGAAAAAGAAGTATTATATGATGTTTGGTTATATAGATCTTATACCTCTCGACAGTAGCTCGAATATTGCAGATGTGTTGATGACATCACCACGGCTGTCCAGCAAGTATTGGATACGGTTTCGATGCTGTCTAGTTCGGATGATATTGTAGAAAAAAATGAGTGCAGCGGTTTCCGCTCTTCAACCATGCGTATTTGGCTCTCTGTACCGCTGCCACCTCTTCCGCTAGCTGTAGTTTGCCAACCTCTTCCACCAGGATCTTCTCTCTCGCGGCAAGCCTCTCATTACTTTGGTCCACTTTAAGTTCTTCCTGTATGGCCTTTAATTCTGCCTGTTTACTATTGAGTTCTTCTTTGGGTTTATTTCTAACCCATTGCGTAACGTGGAGCTTTGCACTCTTTAGTTTATTTGTGAACTGGAATTGAGGAGTGCCTTCTATCCGTTCTTCTAATCCCCTGTCCACAGCCTCTTTGTAGCCCTGTTGTAGAAACCACCCATTATTGTAGCGGGAAGGCCTAGCCTTATGCTTGGTTTTGGTGGATAATTTGATGCAGATAGGGGAGTGATCGCTAGTGCCTGCGTCAAGTCCCATGGCTGAGATGTGTGGGAACCTATCGAACCATAGGTGGTTGCCAATTGCTCGGTCAAGTTGGCAAACTACTCTGCCTCTATCTGCCTTGTTGTTCCAAGACCAGACGTGTCCTCCCGAGTGAGCGGGCTCAACCCCGAGCGAAGAAGACAGCTACGGACATCATAAAGTACCGCTTCTGGAACACCTCTACCTCCAATTTTCTCGTGTTGATATAGAATAGTGTTGAAGTCCCCCATCAGAATGAGGGCAAGATGGAGTGTTTTGGTAGCCAGGGAGCTAAGCTGCTCGATATCATTCCATAAGGCATCTCGTCTTCTCCTGTTGTTGTGGCCATATACCGCACCCAGTATGAGACCGCCAAGTGATACCGATATAAGCTGATCTGTGAGGGCTATTACTTGACTATCCCAGTGGCTCTTGTCCCACATGATCCAAATCCTAGCCATTTTATAGAGATCCAAGTTGTTAACTTGGCCCCAATTCTTCCATAGTCTTGACTCGATCATCTTCTTATCTTTAATTTTGGTCTCAAGAGTGCCCATATTGTGCACTACTCTTCCTTAATGCGCTTGCAAACTTCCTTCCACCTTCCGATCGAACAGCCTCCTCGAATATTCTAGGATATAATCTTCATTTAATTATTTAGATTGCTGCCCTGTATTCCTCCATCATTGGCATTTTGGGCGGATGCCGACGGGACCACGATCTCTTCTTGGCATGTTTGTTGTTTCTCTCCTTCAAGTATGTGCTTCCTCCAAGCCGGATTATCAACTACCATACTTAATTGTTGTTCTTCATTGATATTTCTGTCAGGAGTCCCCGTTGCCGTCGTCAGGGGGGAGGGATAGGACGGCCGACCATCGTCAGTTGGGTCTCTAGTCTGTGTCTTCCTACTTGCAAGGCTGCCCCCGTTAGATTTTCCTTTCTGTCCAGCACCTTTATCCAACGTAGGAACTCTCCTTTTCGATGTCGTGGTTTCTTGCGCCTAAAATATGACCAATTCCTTTTGAACTTCATTTGCTTGGTTTGGTTGTGCCTCGGTTACCTCCTGCATCCTGATTGCTGCCGCTCGAGTATCCGGGTTATCTTCAGGGAGCAAGCCATCCATGCTCATATCACCGGCTTTATTGGTTCCTGTTATTTGAGTTTCCTCTGTAATGTCTTGTGTGCTACCTCGAGCTCTCTGCTCCCTCATGCCATCATTGGCGAAGGCCCCACCTTGTTCCGTCATGTCTCCCAATTGTTCCTTCATTTGAGGGCACGAGGATGTTAGGTGTCCAAATATCCTGCACTTTTGGCAACTTGGCGGCACCCATTCATAGTCTACCCCTTGATATCGTATCTCCCCGGTTGCTAGTTCATACGCTACTTTTCGTGGCAGTGGTGTTCCTGCATCAATCTCGATCAATCTCGACAAAGATTCTGGCATATTGTAGACGCGAGCGTGTCTGGGTTGCTTCATCTGCTCTGATCGGTCTACCTATTAGACTAGCCAATTTCATCATCATTGTCTTATTCCAGTAATGGATGGGTAGGCCCAGCAGTCGTATCCATACTAGAATAGTGTGGAGAACTTGGGTTTGGTTGCCATGCTTTTAGGATTATTAGGCGGCCATCGAATGTCCATGGACCACCTTGTAAAATTCGCTCTGCGTCTTCCTCCAACCCAAATATTACGAAGAAGAATCCCTCCTCTCTCGCGTAGAACTCCATGCTCCCCTTAGACCTCCACACTCTTGCTGCATATGCTCGTATGTGCCCGTAGAATGGTCTATCCCCGAGGAAATATAGCATGAGGGTGTTCTTCCAATAGGCAACAGTTTCGTCAATCTTTTCCGTGCTGAATATCGTTCGTTTTTCTCCGTTCACCTGTATTAGCTCGACATACTCCATGTCCTCCTCTCTCCTCCTGGATGATCCATAGCAAACCTCCGCCCATGATTTGCTAGTCCCTGTTCGTGTCCAAGCTTGTGTTCCCCCTTCCTGTAGCCCTTCCTATCTTCCAGCTCTTCGTTGGTTACTTTGTTGTTCCATTCCGGACGTGATGTTATGATTTGTTTCTTTGCTCCGACCTCCTCCTTGTAGAATCTGCGGCCATGTGGCATCCGATCTCTCTATTATTCTGCACCCTCCTCCTATGTCCCTACCGTGGCCTTGTGGAGGCATTAGTCGACCTCTTACTAGCTCCTTCCCTAATCCTTGTGGCCCAGATGGTAGTCGCCGACGCCGAGTTACCGTTGTCCAACCTTCACTCTCTTTGTGCAGTTGGCCTCCACCTCCAGTTGCTAGGCCGGCCTCCGTTCTCGCCTTGCCGGAGGAAGAGGAGCCTGGATCCCTTGTAGCAACGCCGCTGTTGAAGCCAAATATATATATATATATATATATAAAAGATAAAATCCACAAAAAAAAAAAAAAATATATATATATATATATATAAGATAAAATCCAACCTCTCTCATGCGCTCCCCCTCCCCTTCTGCTGATCCTTCGAGGGGAGCCCACCTTCCCTCCTTCCTCCTCCTCCTCCTCGTCCCCTTCCTCGCCTTCATCATGTCCCCCCCCCCCCGATCTCCTCGCCATCCTTGGGTCGTCGCCGCCATCGGCCTCCAGCGGCCACCCCGCGCCCCCACTTTCACCCTCGGCCATCCCCATCGCCTTTCCCCCCTCCGCGTCGGCCTCCCTGTCTTCATCTCCCCCTCCACGCTTGGCACAGACTGGAACCCCCTCCTTCCCCTCCGGTCGCGGTCGGTCCCAGTATTCGCTCCTCCAGCGCTGCGAGCGTGAGCAGCCTCCGGCCCCCTCGCCTGCTGGCAGTTTCGAATTTTGAAACCCTTGGCCTGCTCCTCGAGAGGGGCGCCTTTTCGCTATGTTGCTAAGTGCTCTGCTGGCGAGCGCTCTCCGATGGGGCCAAGTGCTTCTGTAGCTCGGTCCCCAGTGGATGCACCCCCCCTCTGTGGGCGCATGTGCTTCCGAGCACCCTCCCCCCAGTCGGTGCATACCACTCCCATGCGCACCCCCTCTCCTGGGCGCATGTGCTTCTCCAGTGGGCGCATACCGCTCCTATGCCCCCCCTCCGCTCCTTCTCATGCGCTCCCATCTCCTGTGGGCGCATGTATCGCTGCGCGCCTCTCTTCTAGGGACCTCTGCTCCCCGCCCGTGCCCCTTGCTGCTGGGGGCGCATGCCATCCTTATGCTCCCCACCCAGGCGTAGGCGCATATGTTCTGGGCGCGACTCCCCATCAGGCGGGCGCATGCTTCTCTACTGTCGCATGCGCCACCCCCTCCGAGGTGGCGTCGTTCTCCTGGCCGGCCCTACCTACCCCTCCAGGTCATGCACTTCCCGCCGACCTACTAGCGTTAGCGCCGAGTCTTTCGACGAGGCCCCCCTCCATCGGACTCCCCACAGCATCCCCCTTCCTCCCCCGACCACCCGCGCTGATCGCGCACTGTAGAGACCCTGTTGCCCCCTCTCCACCTTTCATCCCTGTGCCGTCGTATGCGGACAAGCTCCACCCGGACCGGGCAGCCAAGCCGGGCTTACTGCTCCCCGATGTTGACCTCTCCGATGTAGATTATTTGAAGGAATCATACGTGCCCAAAGTGCCCTTCTCCGCCCTGGAATTGACTTCAATGACAGCCTCCTTTTCACACACCTTCGTTCTTAAATTTTCCTCCGGTTATCCGAAGATTTCGAGAGTCCAGGAAGTCATCGCCAGTTGGAGACTATCCGCGACTTACCGGGTGGCTCCCCTGGACCCCAAACATATCCTCCTCCACTTATCCTCTGAGCAAGATCACAAGACTGTGTGGTCCAAGGGCACCATCAAGATTGACTCCCACCAGATGAAAATCATCAGATAGTCTGCGGACTTCAACACCAAAGAAGACTCAACAATGGTATCGGCCTGGGTGACTCTCCCCAACCTTCCTCTCATTTGCTTCATCCCAGCAGCTCTTAAGCGCATCGCCAACTCCTTCGGCACGTACGTGGCAACAGCCGAAGAAATAAACAACCTATCTAAAGCACACTACACAAGAATCTGTGTGGAGCTAGACCTCTCCAACGATCCCCCCAACCACATCCTCATCGAGCTTTGGCACATGACACTGTTTGCAAAAATAAAAAGTTTTATTACAAACTTAGAAAAGAGTACAAGAGTACAATAATTTCTGGGGAAGTACAACTGTAGGAATCTGACCAGAAGACGATCACCACTATGTGAACTTGAAGACTAGAGCCTCTGGAGAATGCAGCAACAATTTTATAGGAGTACTTGATCTCTGTGCGTGATTGATCCTTCAACAATGATTGGAAACTCTATTTATAGAGTTCTGGAAATTACTGTTTTAGCAGTTATTCTGATGTGCATGAGGCTGGATTGTGCCACAATGAGTTGCGCCAACCTGATGTTGTGCCAACTTTCATTCGGTTTACAATCGTGCACTAACTATATTTAGATGCGTGGCATCATATAATTGAGATGCACGTGGTCGTGTACAGAATAGTGGACATGTTGTGAGAGATTAGTGGCATGTGTGCCACGTCATCCTGCTTTAGAATGAAACTTGTCTCAACTTTGTCAGGTTGCGCGAGCTTCAGTCAACAAGTTAAACTGCGCTTAGTTGGATTGCGGTTAGACACGTGGCAGCTTTTGGGAAGAAGTCGTTCAGATTGTGCCTAGGCGCAACTAAGAGATTTGTTTAGATTGCGCCTAGGCGCAACTCATGGAATGTGCAGGACAGCTGTCCATTTAATCTCCTCAAGTGGCACGTTTTGAGGGATTCGAAGAGATTTCCTTCGTATACTGTGCTGTCAGTTGACAGTGTTGTCAGGTAATGATGACCATTAAATGTCAAATGCCACGTTGACTTTGGCGCAATATGACTGGGGTGCAGTCTGATATGTGGCGTGTAATGCCCCGCTCCGCACGGTGCATTATGCTGAGTCGTTGACTCGAAGAGTTGCGTTGACCCGATTACGTATCGATGCGAATCGATACAAAGTGTTGAGTTGTCCCGAGGAAAGCATCAAACTAAGTCTATGCGAAGAGTTGCCTTGTCTAAAGAATGCATTGAGTGAATCGATGCGAAGCGCCGCGTTGCCTCGAATGATAAGTGCGTTGAGACGGTGCGAAGATTCTAAGAAATCGAATCGACCAAGGCGCAAGTCCGAATCGATACAAGTATTGATTTTAGTTGGTTTTATGTGCAGGCTATACGTTTACGCTGAAATGTTAGAGATCGATCTTTTGCCATATTCAGTAAGGGGTCCGCGAAAGCAAATCGTCGCCTTGCGACGGACGGAAGCGTTGGCACGCTAAGGCAAATCGGACGTACAAACTCAATAAGCACGAAGTGCTCGAATGGCTAAGTCAGGAGAGTGGCCGTGCAACAAAGTTATGAAATCGAGCCGCATCGGCTCGGCGAAACGAGAAAGGCGTATCGACTCAAGGTGGGAGGATTGACTTCTTTTTACTCCTTCATTCGATAAGTCAAATATATCATTGTATGCTGAGTTAACCTATCAACGCCACGGGCGTGGCTCGATAGAGAGATAAACGTAGTGTGTGTCGAACACTAGATAGAACAATTGAAATGAATCGTACGGCAAACGTACGAGTCGCTATGGAACATTGGATATCGCAAAGGCGAGCGCCTCGGTGCGCAAGCCACAAGAACATGGGATAACTATACTCGGCGAGTGCCTTAGTGCACGAACCATACCGTTCCTTCGCGTACGAGTTAGAACGGCTAGAACATTGAAAGACAATAGGCGAGCGCCCTAGCGCGCAAGCCACGGACATTGAATGCTAAGTCCGAGAATATCGAAATACGGTCGAAATGTGCCTACGTGCACGGGATAATAAAAGATGGCTTCGTTGCGAGAGAATGCAGTTGTGGCATGAATGTGGCGGAACTGTCGGATATGACATAATGCCTCGAAAGGTGTTCGGGACCTTCGGGTTGTTCGGTTGATGAACATCGAGTTGAGGCATAATGCCATTGAACATTGAAACGAAGCATGAAATGTAAGAACATAGAAAGTTAACGGAAGAGATACGTGATGGTAATGAGGCATGGTGCCCCTCGAAATGTTCGCGGCCTTCGGGCGTTCGATGAGAACATTCGGGCGTTGTGCCAATTGAAATAGAGATAAGCGAACTTGCTTGGTTGTATGAAATATAAGATTCATTGCATGGTCAAATGGACTTAAAGATATAAAAGCCTTCCCTCGAACGCGGCACGCCAGGGCGCTGGGACCGTTCGGCCTAGGAGGGATTCATTTTTCGGTATTGTTGGTGCACTTCATTTAGATGGGTAGCGACCGTCTGGTGAATGTGATAAGCCACTTGCTGTGATTATTTCGGTGGCCTCTGATGTTGGTTAGCAACCGCACAGAGTTAACATCGTCTTATGTTTCGATTTGATAAATATAAGTCCATTCTAACCCGAAAAGCTAGTGACCTTCATATAGATAAGGGCGATGGGTTTGGAAGTGCAAGGTATGCGTATATCCTGCATGGACGGATTCTGAATAGAGAGCACTTATAACATGATAGGGAAAACAGATAGGCGTATTCACCTTGCGTCGGTGCAAGGGCGAGTGCGTCGATATTGCAAAGTTGCGCCACGAATCAAACACGAGAATGCTTGCTTGCCTATTCAATTTGATAACATGCTTGCTATGATAACATGCTTTACGCCTTCGAATATGCCATGAAATTGACCCTAAGGAGAACATAGCAAGATCATAAGCTAAGTTGTATGATTCAACATAAATATTAAAATGTCGGTTTGGAAAGAAGATCTTTGCTTCAGTACATGCGAGGACGAACGTACTGATCCTTCACCAGCTTCATGCAGGGTGTAGGAAATGGATTGCTCGCAGCGAAGCGTTACTTGAACGCGTTGAGGCTTGGAATGCCGAAGCGTATTGAAGCGTGCGATCGCATTGACGCTCGAACTCACGACAGGATTGATACGGCCGAGATATAGAAGGCATGATGTATTTAACGGCAAAATCTTTTGTGGGCAAGAGAGAACTTGAGTGTTGTAGCCAATCTGGCAAATTCTGTTGGACTATCGAAAGCCTTTGTAATCTGATTTCGAATATCAATAAAGTGAATCGTTTTCGTATACTCTGTTTTGTCTTTCATTATTAACGTTCAACTCAAAGATAACCATTTGAGAACTTGTCATCTTGTCTTGCATGAGCGCAACTCCAGGCTCGTGCGGCATCACGCCCCCGCGAGGACGATGATTCGGGTGATTTCGGATCGGGGCGTGACAAATTGGTATCAGAGCTCTAGGCTCAATTTCCTCTGGACGCTTGCTTCATTTCAGTTATAAAAGTTGCCCACCACCAATCGAAATCACTCTTGACTCTACTCGATGCCGCACTGGATGTTCCATACAATAAGTCTAATACAAATCATATAATTTTGCCGCGTGTTGTTTGGAAATTACATGGTGTTAGTTGAAAAAGTCAGAAAAGGTTTCTTGCTGCAAGTGCAACAAGTTACGAGATATGAATTCGAGAATTTGTTGCCGTAGATGCAACACGTCGTGAATTGTGGTTTGAGATATTTGTTGTTTACAACGAACGATACGAGAAATGTTGGTTGCATCGATACAATGATAGTCGTGGAATGTTGCTGCAGCAATTGCCACGCGTTGATTGTAATGATGCGTCGAAAAGAAAATGAAAGTTGATATGGAATGTGTCGGACGGATTCATATATCGATTTTTAAGGTGCGTTGCGATGAAAAGCGATAAGTCAATATCGAATATGTTGAACGGATTTGAGCATTGACTTTGAATGTCGGAAATAAATCTTTGTACGATGTGCAATGCGTATTGAAAGGAAATCGATGCACGAGGTGCGGTAAATATCAAAAATAAATTGTTGTACGATGTGCAATGCGTATTGAAAGTAAAAATTATTGCACGTGGTACAACGCGTATCAAAATAATCGATGCACGAAGTACAACGGATATCGAAAATAAATTTTGCACAAGATACAACGGAAGAAAATAAAAGTTATAAATCGAGAAACAAAATCGGTTCGGTTGTGCGCCGAGCTGTGTTGGCAAATGAATGCATTGGCCGAGTTGCGTCGGATTTTGATTAATCAGAGTTACGGTTGTGATCAAGCAAGATCACTGCGGAAATCGTGTCACGCCCCAGAACCAGAATACTGGAGAGCGGGGGCAGACATAGCCAGCTACGTATATTGAAATGTAAACCACCTCGATATACGGTCACGGCTGTCTAGAAATATGAGGGTTTACTACAAGCCAACAGTCTCTTATGGTCATGAACAAGCCTAGTGTCTCAATCACAAGCAAGTAAGTAAGGTCGCAAGATGTATGATCATTAAATATACAATAATAAGGCATCCCAAATATTACATATTCAGCTGATCATGAAGCTAGTCGTACAAAATGCGGGGACTAGCAAGAGTTAAGTCATACATGATCAATCCTAGGATTTGTTAATCATGTTTACAGCCCGTAGGCAGACAGTAAGTAAAAGTGCACCGAGCTAACAGGTGCTCGTCGGCTAAACGCCTCAAAAGAATAGTTTTACAATAGAGTGAGCGAAACAAAATAGAAAACCCACTCGTAGCCCGGGTTCCTTTTAGTCGCCACCATTGGGCTGGAAGCTTGGTAGATCCTCGGGAGCTGCTCCAAAATCTGGCCACACAAAACCAGCTGGGTCAACCCCAGAAAGAGCAAGTGCCACAAGGGGGCCACGAAATAAGAACAAAAGCCAGCAATCAGCACAAGAAAATCTAATATTAAAACTAGAATTTACGAAAACATGGCAGGATGATATACGACGAGATAACCATGAGACTATTCCGATAGCCAGGTTACAACCCGTAAACCAAACAAGGACCGGGGTTGTAACCCTTCATCTGAACAGAACTTGGTTTCCCACCATTTATCGGCAAGATAATAATGCAAGAAATCAAGACAGGGAGCAATCTTGTACTGGATCAAGACATGGCTAAACTGGTTATACCTCATTCAATCAATCACGGCCAAGCAGATACTACGGCTTACTACTTTAACTAACTAGGGTTATCACAGGCCTAATTACTAACAAGATGCAGTGAGATTGTTCCACAGCCATAAGCCCTGCAGACCATCCAGGTTACCAAGGTCGAAAATTAGGGGTTGAATTCAGGTGGGTACATCGCCCAGAAGACAAATGTACCCTTAGGTGACTTAGAGGGTGCAACACTCGATGGTGTGTTGGAAATATGCCCTACTCGACGGCAGGCTACAGATCCCAAGAACGCCCAGGTAACGGAATTGCCTGTAGCTGTGTCAATCTCTTCATGACTACTGTGTTATTCTAGTTATTAACCTTAATCCATTTTAGTAGGTACCCCTGACCGTGGTACTCAGGAGTCCTATCCTAGACATGATGCAAGACAGGACAAGTGGATTTAACAAGCAAGCAAGAAAGAACTACCCACGGTGTCAAGGCAGGTCAAGTTAAGTAGCCGTCGCAACAATGTTAAGATAAATCATGTCAGGGTACTTGTCAGGAGTGCGCCACGACGGGCCACTATCATGTCAGGTTGGTCATGTCAGGAGTGCACCACTACGGGTCACTGTCGTGTTATGCTAGTACCTTGCCATACCGTGCCATGTACAATAGTCATTCCAAACATATTAAGTAAAATCAAGTTCATGACAAAAGGCATAAGGATATAAAATGGGCGTAAAATATCTAATAAAATATCAATATACAGGGCTATAGAAGAGCCAAGCATAAAGAAATAAGAGCAAAACTCCAAGAGCCAATGGGTTAAGCAAGGGGGTTCATGGTGCAGCGTACGCACAAGACACGCAGGAGAGCTGCATACGTGAAAAGTCACGCACGCAGGAGAGCGACATACGTGAAAAGTCACGCACGCAGGGGGCGGCATACGTGAAAAGTCACGCACGCAGGGGGCGACATACGTGAAAAGTCACGCACGCAGGGGGCGGCATACGTGAAAAGTCACGCACGCAGGGGGCGGCATACGTAAAAAGTCACGCACGCAGGGGGCGGCATACGTGAAAAGTCACGCACGCAGGAGAGCGGCATACGTGAAAAGTCACGCACGCTCAAGGGGGGCAGCGTACGCGAAAAATCACGCACGCTCAAGGGGGACAGCGTACGCGAAAAATCACGCACGCTCAAGGAACACGCTTCCAACAGGAAGCATACCCAAGTCTGCGTACGCTGCGCTAAAGAGCGTGCGCAGCTCAGTGTGCGTAAGCTAATCAGCTCTGTACACTGCTCACTGTCTTCTCCAAACAGCAAGAACACCATGGTTGAACTCAAGGCTACACAACATCATAACTTGGCCATCCGAACTCCAAATCCGGATTTCCAAAGTTCCAACTTGGGTGAAACTGAATGCTCTTCCACATGGAAACATCAAAATTCCATAAAATCCAACTTAAATAGATCAAAACCATGCAAAATCCAAAAATAGAAAAACTTAGATCTAGAACAATGGAGACTCCAAATCACAAAATACCAAGTCCTAATGTTGATCACCATGTCCTAATCTAGCAAATGGACAAATAAAAGAGGATTCTCATGTAGTGGCAAGATGCACTTGCCTAGGGTTGGGAGAGTTGTGTAGAGGAAGGAGAAGAAGAAGAAGAAGAAAATAAATGGTGGTTATGAGGAAAGAGAAAATGTTGGTGGAGTTTTAAAGAGGGTGGGATGTGGTGTGTTGAGGGTGTAGCATATGTTAAGGTGATCCAATACATAATAAACCAAACCAAACCAAACCAAACCAAACCATCCCAATTAAAACTGAGCCATGCCAAAACCCAAAATACGAGAAATACTAAAATTCCACAGGTTGAGAAAAATAAAATACATGCCAAAATCCAGATACGAGTATAAATACGAAATACTGGAAATACGGGAAATGAGGGTGACAACTCTACCCACCTTAAAAAAATTCTGTCCTCGGAATTAAATCAAGAAGCTAGAGATTGTCACGACAAGCTACACTAAGCACAGGCAGGTTACACTAAGCAGTTCAATCATACAATACAAGCAAGAAAGGAAAAACGTAAGGCATAAGAAAGACATTATACCTCACGAGTCAAACAGGTAGGGATATCGCGATCGGATGTCGTCCTCACGCTCCCACGTTGACTCACCTAGAGAGTGATGACCCCAAGCAACACGGACTAATTTAATAGTCTTGTTCTTGAGTATCTTCTCCCTCCGGTCCAATATAGACACGGGCCTCTCCTCATACGAAAGGTTGGTACCAACAACCAATTCCGAATGGTCTAGGATGTGGCTCGGGTCCGAAATATACCGTCGTAATTGGGACACATGGAATACATCATGCACCTCACTTAGCGACGGCAGAAGAGCGAGATGATAGGATACATCTCCTACTCGCTCAAGAATATCGAACGGCCCTATATACCTAGGACTAAGCTTTTCCCGCACGCCGAAGCGAATGACGCCGCGGTTAGGCGAGATCCTAAGGAATACATAGTCGCCGACAGCAAATTCTAAGGGACGCCGATGAGCATCGGCCCAATGGCGCTGGCGGTCCTGGGCAACTCGGAGGTGATCTCTGACCTTCCTGATCACTTCAACCGTCTGGGAAATCAATTCGGGTCTGAGCATCTGCCTCTCTCCGACATTATTCCATGCTAGCGGGGATCTGCACTTCCTGCCATAAAGCGCCTCGAAGGGTGCCATCTGGATACTGGCCTGATAACTGTTGTTGTACAAGAATTCCACCAGGTGCAGATGATTCTTCCATGAACCACCGAAGTCAAGGGTACAGGATCTCAACATATCCTCAAGAGTCTGGATTGTGCGCTCGGATTGACCATCCGTCTGCGGGTGATAAGCTGAGCTGAATTGAAGGCGAGTCCCCAAACTCTTCTGCATGCTGCGCCAAAAGTGTGATATGAATCTTGAATCCCTGTCCGAGGTGATGCTTACTGGCACACCGTGAAGCCTGACGATCTGCCTGAGATATATCTCTGCTAACTGCACCGTCGACTGTCCAACTCTGAATGGGAGAAAGTGTGCCACCTTGGTAAGCCTGTCCACAATTATCCAAATAACATCTCTGCCGACCGAAGATCTGGGCAATCCGGTCACGAAATCCATGGTTATATGTTCCCATTTCCATTCTGGGATCGATAAGGGTTGAAGAAGTCCAGCGGACCTCTGATGTTCAGCTTTAACCTGTTGGCAAACCAAACACCGAGAGACAAACCGGGCTATCTCCCTCTTCATGCCATTCCACCAAAAATACTGACGAATATCACGGTACATCTTCGTACCTTCCGGATGAATAGAATATTGTGAACTGTGGGCTTCTGCCATGACTTTCTGTCTGATATCTCCACTGGGTACACAAAGACGAGTGCCGTGCCGAAGTGTACCGTCTTCATGGATACATAACTCTGGCCTTCTTCCTGCTTCACACTCTGCTCTGAGTCGCTGGATCTTGGAATCTGTTGACTGTGCCACCCGGATTCTCTCAACTATGCTGGACTGAACCTGTAGGCTGGCCATCAATGCCACGCTGGTTGAAAGAACCACTTCAATTCCCATCTTCTGAAGATCTGCCAATAACTCTGGTTGCGCCATCAGGAAATAAACTCTGGCTCTCCTGCTCAATGCATCTGCTACAACATTAGCCTTCCCGGGATGATACTACAAATCCACATCATAGTCCACCAGTAGCTCGAGCCATCTTCTCTGCCGCATATTAAGGTCCTTCTGGGTGAAAACATACTTCAGGCTCTTATGATCAGTAAAGATCTCTACTCTATCTCCGTACAAATAGTGTCTCCACAACTTCAAAGCAAACACTACCGCCGCCAATTCTAAGTCGTGGATTGGGTAATTCTTCTCATGATCATGTAGTTGACGTGACGCATAAGATATTACCTTCCTATGCTGTATCAAGACACACCCCAATCCTCTGCCTGAAGCGTCGCAATAAACTGTGAATCCTCCGGTCCTATCTGGAAGGGTGAGAATGGGAGCCGTTATCAAACCTCGCTTCAACTTCTCAAATGATTCCTGACACTCTACTGTCCAAACAAACGGCACATCCTAGCGGGTCAACTGGGTCATCGGTGCTAAAATCCTTGCGAAATCTGAAATGAACCGCCGGTAGTAGCCGGCCAATCCAAGGAAGCTGCGAACCTCTGCCACTGAGCTGGGTACCGGCCATGACTCGATAGCCACAATCTTCTGGGGATCCACTTCCACTCCTCCTCGGGTAATGATGTGACCCAAGTATGAAATAGGATCGAGCCAGAACTCGCATTTACTGAACTTGGCGTACAACTGATGCTCCCTAAGCGTCTGAAGGACGACTCTGAGATGCTGCTCATGCTCTGCTTCACTCTTGCTATAGACCAGGATGTCATCTAGGAACACGATCACAAATTGATCCAAGTAAGGCATGAAAATACGATTCATGAGGTCCATGAATACGGTCGGTACATTGGTCGCTCCAAAGGGCATAACAAGGAACTTCCAATGTCCATACCTCGATCTGAATGCTGTCTTCGGGATGTCCTGCTCTCTGACTCTGATCTGGTGGTATCTCGACCGCAAGTCGATCTTCGAAAACACTGAAGCCCCTCTGAGCTGATCAAACAAGTCATCTATCCTCGGAAGAGGGTATCTGTTCTTGATTGTCACCGAATTCAAGGTACGATAATCAACACATAGCCTGGACGTACTATCCTTCTTTTTCACAAGAAGCATCAGGGCTCCCCAAGGCGATCCACTTGTACGGATGAATCCCTTGGTCCTCAGTTCTTCAATCATCTTGTACAAAATCTCCAACTCTGAAGGCGCCATTCTGTAGACTCTCTCTGATACTGGTGCTGTCCCGGGAATCAAGTCTATAGTGAACTCAATCTCCCGTTCCGGCGGCATCCCTGGAAGCTCCTCTGGAAAGACATCTGGAAACTCTTCAACTATCCGGGGTAACTGCACTGCTGCTACTGCCATCCGTAATGCTGGAGAAGATGGCTCCACTGCGCCTCTGGAAAACGAAAACTCTGGCTCGCCGGGGATACTAAAGACAACTCTGCCAATATGGCAGTCTATCCTAGCATACTGGTTCCTCAACCAATCCATGCCTAGGACTACATCATAGTCTGCCATAGGAAACTCTATGAATCTAGCGGGAAACTCCCTACCGCTAACTACAATCCGGCACGAGGAAAACACTCGATCTACTCCCACAAGGCCATTACCAGTAAGTATATTGAGCCTCACTGATAATGACTCGGGCTCCAATCCTATCCGTGTCGCGAACCGTGCAGACATAAATGAATGCGATGCACCAGAATCAAATAATACCGAAGCTGGAAAGGAGTTGACGAGAATAGTACCTGCCACAACCTTACCTGGTGAAACTTCTTCTTCCATAGCCATCATCATGGCCTGACCTTGTCCTCTAGCTGCTGGTCCCCTCTGCTGAAAACCTCTCTGCCTATTCTGGGTCTGAGCTTGGGCTTGTGCATACTGCTGGGGGTGCTGTTACTGGAATGCCTGAGACTGAGGCGGCAAGGGCCTCGAAGACTGATACTGCTGCTGCTGAACTGGTACTGGGGCCGGTCCTCTCACCGAAGAGCTAGAAGGGTTGGATGCTGATGAACCACCCCTATTCGGACAAGCCCTTATCCTATGATCTGCTGCTCCACAAGCCAGGCACAATCCCTGCGCCCTGCGACAGTCTGCCACTACATGCACTAGCTTCCCGCAATGAGAACATCCCATCGCGGAAGTCTGCTTCTGCTTCTGCTGCTGCGGGTACATCGGGGTCGAATGCCGAACCTACGTTACTGAGGCCGCCCGCCTCGGAGTTCCAATGGTTAATCCCCTAGCTGCCGGGACTGGAGCTGATGATGGGTGCATCTGACTGTGGGACCGCTTCCTACCTCCGGTCCTATCTACGATCCTCTGGGAGGTGTACTCATGCCTTCTAGCTGCTCTCAAGACTGCATCGAACGTCTGGTGCTCGAACTGCTCAACCGCTAACAAGATCTCCAAATGTAGTCCCTGCTGGAACCGCTGGGCCCTATCAAACTCGGTTGCCACCAAGGTGGGGGCAAACCTACTGAGTCTAGAAAACTCCGATGCATAACTGTCGACTGTTCTGCCTCCTTGCTTCAAGTTGGTAAATCTGGTCTGCAGGTCGTACCGAACCACCGTATCGAAATACTTCGTCTGGAATCTCTCTCTAAACACTGCCCAAGCAATGGGTGCCACTAATCCCATGGCTTGCGCTGCCCACCAACTGCGAGCCAAGTCTAACAACTGCAGGCGTACCACCGCCACCTTCTCATTCTCGGGTGTCCTAGCTGCTTCCAGAATCACCTCGGTATCCTGAAGCCATGCATCCGCGGCAATCGCATCCTCGGTGCCGTAGAAGAAAGGAGGGTTCAATCGCTTGAAGCTGTTGGCCGCCTGGTTCCCTGGATGTCCGCCTCGGGTCAAAGCATCTTGAACTGTCTGGTGCAGGGCGTCGCTTCGACGATCCTGGAAAGCTATCGAGGTTCTGATGAGGCCTACTAAGGTACCATCATCTGGCTCTGCGGGCTGGACGGGCCGAACTGGTGACTCTCCTCCAGTAGGCACAACTCTGGAGGCGACTCGGGAATGCTGGGCTTGATCTCCGGGTTGCTGCTGGTCCACGGGAGGTGCTCCACCTCGCTGATCGGCAGGGTCAGGTACAGTGCTGCTGAGGAAGACGACACAGGGAAACAATAAGGAAGGACCAGGACAGATCAACGATACAAGCATGTAATCAGGGCAAGAATTTTAGGGATTTGAAAATACGGGCGGAGATCAAGGGCGAATACTGATTGAGACATCTATTCGGTAAACCCTCACATTTCTTGATTTACAAGACCTGCATGGGCTACCACTTAAATCATGTCACGCCCCAGAACCAGAATACTGGAGAGCGGGGGCAGACATAGCCAGCTACGTATATTGAAATGGAAACCACCTCGATATACGGTCACGACTGTCTAAAAATATGAGGGTTTACTACAAGCCAACAGTCTCTTATGGTCATGAACAAGCCTAGTGTCTCAATCACAAGCAAGTAAGTAAGGTCGCAAGATGTATGATCATTAAATATACGATAATAAGGCATCCCAAATATTACATATTCAGCTGATCATGAAGCTAGTCGTACAAAATACGGGGACTAGCAAGAGTTAAGTCATACATGATCAACCCTAGGATTTGTTAATCATGTTTACAGCCCGTAGGCAGACAGTAAGTAAAAGTGCATCGAGCTAACAGGTGCTCGTCGGCTAAACGCCTCAAAAGAATAGTTTTACAATAGAGTGAGCGAAACAAAATAGAAAACCCACTCGTAGCCCGGGTTCCTTTTAGTCGCCACCATTGGGCTGGAAGCTTGGTAGATCCTCGGGAGCTGCTCCGAAATCTGGCCACACGAAACCAGCTGGGTCAACCCCAGAAAGAGCAAGTGCCACAAGGGGGCCACGAAATAAGAACAAAAGCCAACAATCAGCACAAGAAAATCTAATATTAAAACTAGAATTTACGAAAACATGGCAAGATGATATACGACGAGATAACCATGGGACTATTCCGATAGCCAGGTTACAACCCGTAAACCAAACAAGGACCGGGGTTGTAACCCTTCATCTGAACAGAACTTGGTTTCCCACCATTTATTGGCAAGATAATAATGCAAGAAATCAAGACAGGGAGCAATCTTGTACTGGATCAAGACATGGCTAAACTGGTTATACCTCATTCAATCAATCACGGCCAAGCAGATACTACGGCTTACTACTTTAACTAACTAGGGTTATCACAGGCCTAACTACTAACAAGATGCAGTAAGATTGTTCCACAGCCACAAGCCCTGCAGACCATCCAGGTTACCCAGGTCGAAAATTAGGGGTTGAATTCAGGTGGGTACATCGTCCAGAAGACAAATGTACCCTTAGGTGACTTAGAGGGTGCAACACTCGACGGTGTGCTGGAAATGTGCCCTACTCAACGGCAGGCTACAGATCCCAAGAGCGCCCAGGTAACGGGATTGCCTGTAGCTGTGTCAATCTCTTCATGACTACTGTGTTATTCTAGTTATTAACCTTAATCCAATTTAGTAGGTACCCCTGACCGTGGTACTCAGGAGTCCCATCCTAGACATGATATAAGACAGGACAAGTGGATTTAACAAGCAAGCAAGAAAGAACTACCCACGGTGTCAAGGCAGGTCAAGTTAAGTAGCCGTCGCAACAGCGTTAAGATAAATCATGTCAGGGTACTTGTCAGGAGTGTGCCACAACGGGCCACTGTCATGTCAGGTTGGTCATGTCAGGAGTGCACCACTACGGGTCACTGTCGTGTTATGCTAGTACCTTGCCATACCGTGCCATGTACAATAGTCATTCCAAACATATTAAGTAAAATCAAGTTCATGACAAAAGGCGTAAGGATATAAAATGGGCGTAAAATATCTAATAAAATATCAATATACAGGGCTATAGAAGAGCCAAGCTTAAAGAAATAAGACCAAAACTCCAAGAGCCAATGGGTTAAGCAAGGGGGTTCAGGGTGCAGCGTACGCACAAGACACGCACGCAGGAGAGCTGCATACGTGAAAAGTCACGCACGCAGGAGAGCTGCATACGTGAAAAGTCACGCACGCAGGAGAGCTACATACGTGAAAAGTCACGCACGCAAGGGGCGGCATACGTGAAAAGTCACGCACGCAGGGGGCGGCATACGTGAAAAGTCACGCACGCAGGGGGCGGCATACGTGAAAAGTCACGCACGCAGGGGGCGGCATACGTGAAAAGTTACGCACGCAGGGGGCAGCATACGTGAAAAGTCATGCACGCAGGAGAGCGACATACGTGAAAAGTCACGCACGCTCAAGGGGGGCAGCGTACGCGAAAAATCACGCACGCTCAAGGGGGACAGTGTACGCGAAAAATCACACACGCTCAAGGGACACACTTCCAACAGGAAGCGTACCCAAGTCTGCGTACGCTGCGCTAAAGAGCGCGCGCAGCTCAGTGTGCGTAAGCTAATCAACTCTGCACACTGCTCACTGTCTTCTCCAAACAGCAAGAACACCATGGTTGAACTCAAGGCTACACAGCATCATAACTTGGCCATCCGAACTCCAAAGCCGGATTTCCAAAGTTCCAACTTGGGTGAAACTGAATGCTCTTCCACATGGAAACATTAAAATTCCATAAAATCCAACTTAAATAGATCAAAACCATGCAAAATCCAAAAATAGGAAAACTTAGATGTAGAACAATGGAGACTCCAAATCACAAAATACTAAGTCCTAATGTTGATCACCATGTCCTAATCTAGCAAATGGACAAATAAAAGAGGGTTCTCATGTAGTGGCAAGATGCACTTGCCTAGGGTTGGGAGAGTTGTGTAGAGGAAGGAGAATAAGAAGAAGGAAATAAATGGTGGTTTTGAGGAGAGAAAATGTTGGTAGAGTTTTAAAGAGGGTGGGATATGGTGTATTGAGGGTGTAGCATATGTTAAGGTGATCCAATACATAATAAACCAAACCAAACCAAACCAAACCATCCCAATTAAAACCGAGCCATGCCAAAACCCAAAATACGAGAAATACTAAAATTTCACAGGTTGAGAAAAATAAAATACATGCCAAAATCCAGATACGAGTATAAATACGAAATACTAGAAATACGGGAAATGAGGGTGACAAATCGTGAGTCGAAAGAGATCGTCGGTTCGTAAAGAGTAAGTTGCGACGGAAGTAACTTGATTTCCGGGTGGTATATGGCATACCACCGATGCAATGAATGGCTCAATTTCGAGTGGTATATGCAATACCACTTGTGCGATAAATTGTATCGACGTTTTGTGAGAATTGCGGAAGGTTTGTCCGCAACGGACGGGATAGCACCGAGACTCGATTGAGAATTTGTACGACGGCATGTTGATGCAAGTGTTCTTCGATGATCAGTTAGAACGGTAAGACGGGACTTGTAACATTGAATGATACGTCGATTGAAAATTTATGTGTCAGTCGAATGACAGGAACTAGCGAAACGATTATGCCTTGAGGCAACAATCGGATCGACGGGATAGGAAACTCGAAACATTGACATCGAACCGTACGACTTGCGATCCCGATTGAAATATTGGGCGAGACGAATCGAATCGTACGACTTGCGATCTCGATAGAAATGTTTGGCTAGGCGAATCGAATCGCACGACTTGCAATTTCGATAAAGTATGTTGGGCGATGCGAATTGTAATCGAATCGCACGATGTACGATTTCGGTCAGAAAGTTGGTTGACGCGAGTATTCGTGCTTAAGAAATAGTTGGTTACGTTACAGCGAAAGTCATTTGAGTACGACTGAAAACACGCGAAACTTAAAGGGCGAGATCGTATGACTTGAGGGTTCGATGTTGGATAATCGGTAACTCAGTTATGCGATCGAAGTATAGCGGGATGCGGCAAATCGGAGAACGAGTCGATGTGTATGGAAAAGTTTGTTGCGAACTTGGATGTATGCGATGCGAGTTAAGTTGACGTTGAAAACGGATTCAGAGTTGACCCTTACGTTATCGAAATGGATACGGCGTATCGAGATCGATACGTAAGGAAACGTAAGCGATGTGAGAATACAAAATAGAGTGTGCCTCGTGCTATAAAATTTTGTAAGTAACGATACGAGATTGAAACGAACTGGTTGATCATGAACTTTGTGATTTATCAAAGACGAGACTATAAGTCATCGACGATTGCTCGATGCGTATAGCATCTCGTGTGTCGATCGCGAAATAAGATAGACTCGAACTCGATACGAGTAGATGTTTCGTAAATTACAGAATCATCGACGGCAATGCATGACTTTACTCGAAGGATAGTTGCGCATCAGTTGCGCCGATAGAAATGGTTTTGTCCGAAATTGGAAAGTCGCGTAGAAATCGTCGGAACGTGATTTGGCTCCGAAATAAGATATAGCAAGGTTCGTAGTAAACTGTCCTTCGATGATGATCCACAATTATCGAGCATAGCTTCGGGGCAGCTGACCCTAGAAGACTTGACCGCCAAATCAAATTGAATGCTGCAGACCGTAAGATGACCCATGCGATATCGTATATGAGATTGCACCGATAACAAATACAATACGACACATGTTGACGATAAGTCTAGACGATCGAGAATGGTTGGAACAACTTTCGATTGAAAATGATATAGTTAGATTTGAGTATTCATCGGATGAATGCTTGAATGGTTATGTTGGTCAACGATCAAACTAGAAATTCACCAACGAACTTGGTGATTCGGATAGGCGATTGCGAGATTCGTGCGATGCACGAGAGAGAACGATAAGAGAATGACTTACGAGTTATGTCGTTAGATTCGGATTCACCTTGCAATTGAGCTTGCGTGAATCGAAATTAAGTTCGATGTTGCGAGACGGATAAGTTGGGAATTTGTCTAGTGAATTCCTACTCGTTAGGAAATCGAACGTAAGGCGCATCGTAAAGACCTTCGTGTCAAGACGATCGTTGTCTTGAGCACCGTCGCCTTGACGTAAACTTCGTGTCGGATAGATTGTGGCCTTTGTGCAATGTCAATTTAAACTTGCGTCGAAAGGAATTGAGCACGGTGTCTAAGTAAGTCACCTAGCGGACGTAGTCCTGAATGTTGATACTTTTGCAAGTCAATAAGAGAGAATCATGTTGAGATAGGATACGAAGTAAAACATCGAAAATCGTTGGATAGTGACGCCGAACGTAAGGCGTTGCGGAGACTCGTTGTGATCGGATGTGCGACGGCTCGACGCGACGCAACGCGTAGAATTGATAGTCCCGATGAAATGTACCAAGTGAGAAATGCGATTTTTGAATCACATCGTGTGCCTTGACTTTTGTTGGAGGATCGCGTATGTATCAATATGCATATACAATAAAATTACGAGAACTTATGCTAGAGCCCAAGTCCGATCGAGAATACGAGATGGCAAGTTATTGAGAATGAGAAGTTATGTATTTGCGTTGTTCCGATATCTTACAACTGAGCTTGGTTGAAATGCATATATTGGTGGGATGCCTAAAATATGTGTATGATTTCAAACTAAGTTGTACGATCCAAACGATAGTGAGACAAGATCGTGGAACGATCTAATAAAACCCTTGGAAATTTAGTATTGGTTTTGGTTCGGGACGAACCTTGTTTTGAGTGGTATATTCTGTAATGCCCCGCTCCGCACGGTACATTATGCTGAGTCGTTGACTCGAAGAGTTGCGTTGACCCGATTACGTATCGATGCGAATCGATACAAAGTGTTGAGTTGTCCCGAGGAATGCATCAAACTAAGTCTATGCGAAGAGGTGCCTTGTCCAAAGAATGCATCGAGTGAATCGATGCGAAGTATCGCGTTGCCTCGAAGGATAAGTGCGTTGAGACGGCTCGAAGATTCTAAAAAATCGAATCGACCAAGGCGCAAGTTCGAATCGATGCAAGTATTGATTTTAGTTGGTTTCATGTGCAGTCTATACGTTTACGCTGAAATGTTAGAGGTCGATCTTTTGCCTTATTCAGTAAGGGGTCTGCGAAAGCAAATCGTCGCCTTGCGACGGACGGAAGCGTTGGCACGCTAAGGCAAATCGGACGTACAAACTCAATAAGCACGAAGTGCTCGAATGGCTAAGTCAGGAGAGTGGCCGTGCAACAAAGTTATGAAATCGAGCCGCATCGGTTCGGCGAAACGAGAAAGGCGTATCGACTCAGGGTGGGAGGATTGACTTCTTTTTACTCCTTCATTCGATAAGTTAAATATATCATTGTATGCTGAGTTAACCTATCAACGCCACGGGCGTGGCTCGATAGAGAGATAAACGTAGTGTGTGTCGAACACTAGATAGAACAATTGAAATGAATCGTACGGCAAACGTACGAGTCACTATGGAACATTGGATATCGTAAAGGCGAGCGCCTCGGTGCGCAAGCCGCAAGAACATGGGATATCTGTACTCGGCGAGTGCCTTAGTGCACGAACCATACCGTGCCTTCGCGTACGAGTTAGAACGGCTAGAACATTGAAAGACAATAGGCGAGCGCCCTAGCGCGCAAGCCACTGACATTGAATGCTAAGTCCTAGAATATCGAAATATGGTTGAAATGTGCCTACGTGCACGGGATAATAAAAGATGGCTTCGTTGCGAGAGAATGCAGTTGTGGCATGAATGTGGCGGAACTGTCGGATATGACATAATGCCTCGAAAGGTGTTCGGGACCTTCGGGTCGTTCGGTTGATGAACATAGAGTTGAGACATAATGCCATTGAACACTGAAACGAAGCATGAAACGTAAGAACATAGAAAGTTAACGGAAGAGATACGAGATGGTAATACGGCATGGTGCCCTTCGAAATGTTCGCGGCCTTCGGGCGTTCGATGAGAACATTCGGGCGTTGTGCCAATTGAAATAGAGATTAGCGAACTTGCTTGGTTGTATGAAATAGAAGATTCGTTGCATGGTCAAATGGACTTAAAGATATAAAAGCCCGTGCATTGGTATTCCCTCGAACGCGGCGTGCTAGGGTGCTGGGACCGTTCGGCCTAGGAGGGATTCATTTTTCGGTATTGTTGGTGCACTTCATTTAGATGGGTAGCGACCGTCTGGTGAATGTGATAAGCCACTTGCTGCGATTATTTCGGTGGCATCTGATGTTGGTTAGCAACCGCACAGAGTTAACATCGTCTTATGTTTCGATTTGATAAATATAAGTCCATTCTAGCCCGAAAAGCTAGTGACCTTCATATAGATAAGGGCGATGGATTTGGAAGTGCAAGGTATGCGTATATCCTGCATGGATGGATTCTGAATAGAGAGCACTTATAACATGACAGGAAAAACAGATAGGCGTATTCACCTTGCATCGGTGCAAGGGCGAGTGCGTTGATATTGCTAAGTTGCGCCATGAATCAAACACGAGAATGCTTGCTTGCCTATTCAATTCGATAACATGCTTGTTATGATAACATGCTTTACGCCTTCGAATATGCCATGAAATTGACCCTAAGGAGAACATAGCAAGATCATAAGCTAAGTTGCATGATTCAACATAAATATTAAAATGTCGGTTTGGAAAGAAGATCTTTGCTTCAGTACATGCGAGGACGAACGTACTGATCCCCCACCAGCTTCATGCAGGGTGCAGGGAATGGATTGCTCACAGCGAAGCGTTGCTTGAACACGTTGAGGCTTGGAATGCCGAAGCGTATTGAAGCGTGCGATCGTATTGACGCTCGGACTCGCGACAGGATTAATGCGGCCGAGATATAGAAGGCATGAGGTATGGAACGGCAAAATCCTTTGTGGGCAAAAAAGAACTTGAGTGTTGTAGCCAATCTGGCAAATTCCGTTGGGCTATCGAAAGCCTTTGTAATCTGATTTCGAATATCAATAAAGTGAATCGTTTTTGTATACTCTGTTTTGTCTTTCATTGTTAACGTTCAACTCAAAGATAACCATTTGAGAACTTGTCATCTTTTCTTATATGAGCGCAACTCCAGGCTTGTGCGGCATCACGCCCCAGCGAGGACGATGATTCGGGTGATTCCGGGTCGCGGCGTGACATGGCGCAACCTGTCCAGTGGCGCAGTTTGATCTCTGAGCTTCATAACAGTGGCGCAGCTTAATTTTTTAGGCACAATTTGATTGCTGAGTAGTAAATACATGGCGCAACTTGATTTTTTAGGCCCTACAAGACCCCCTTCAAAGTTTTCAAAACTAAAAAATATTTTAAAGTTTTAAAATACTTTAAATTTTATAAAAGTTTTGACTGAGTCAAGTTGCGCCCGTCACGCCTAGTTGTCATAATTAATTTTCTCGAAAACACTCAATCTCCTCTTCGTCTTCCCGACCTTCATTGATGATTTTCGGTTTCCCATGAGGAATATGAAGAGTCAGTTTTGGTTATATATAGAGGCTGGTCTTTACATTTATTCTTCACTTCTGTACTTCGATGGCACCAAAGAAGAAGGAGATGGAGACCAATGCTGACACTACAATAAAGTCCCATGAAGCGGAACTTGATGTCACGCCTACAACTTATTTGTTGGAGGCTGATCCGTCACTGAGGGCGATGAACTTTTTAGACTGTTTTGGCTTAGACCCAACAGTATTTAATCACTCAAGTGGTGGGCCAGCACTTTCTTCTGAAGAGCACGACGATTCGGAGGGGTTCCTTAATCTGATACATCGCTCGGGGATCCGCAACATGCAAGAATTGGACGCCGCCCTTCGTCAGACCAACGAAGGCAAGAAAAAGGAATAATGTTTAGGCGTGCCAACTTTTATTTTCTTTTCATGTGTCCTTGTCTGTAAGGGTCTACCCCAATAAAATTTATAACTTCTAACATGATTATTGTGTGGCTGAGATTCCAAGTAGTGCATGTAGATATACTCCTTATACGAATTCAATGTTTACTGTTTCTTTGAGAGACACATAGAAACCATCACATGGTTTTAGGCACCTATTGTTTAGTTCTTTTCCGAAATAGGATCCTAGAATGATGCGTTCGTTTTCATTCTTCAACACAAAAAGGATAGCCAAAACGAAAGAGACATTCATGTTCTCTCCAAACAAATGACTTCTCACAAGGTCCTACTATCCACCAAGAATTCATCATCCGCAAGTTCACTTGCGCCACTTCATCTTGATGCTATTTCTTTACATGTTGTACCTTCAGAAGTTGGTAAGTTCCAACAAAGAACCAATGGTTTTCTCATATGAGCGTTTTTTTTTTGTGCCACTTTTGAGGATAGGTACTGATTTGCATGTTGTAGACACTGTTGATATGCGTTAACTATTTTTGAGAATAGGCGCACACTGTGGTCCAGTGCATAGCTTCGATCAGAGGTGCGCACTGCTGATATGCGCCTATTTGATCGATGTGCACTGTTGAAATATGCGCATATTGATCAACACACAATGTTGAGATGCGCCTGTTGATCGACGCACAGTTTTAATATGCGCCTGTTGATCAGCATATAATGTTGAGATGCGCCTGTTGATCGGCGTACAGTTTTGATATGTGCCTGTTTGATCAGCGCACACTGTTGAGATGTGCCGGTAGATTGGCGTGCAGTTTTGATGTATTTTACTAATCTTCTCTTTCTTTGTTCATATTTGTAGAAGTTTGCTTGACAAGCTTCTTAAGGACTGGTATTGGCGATTTGGGTGCTGTAGAGGGCGTTATTCTGACACTCACATCAGACAGCTCATGTTGTTCTGACACTCAAATCATACAGCTCAGGACTCTCTGTATTCAAGAAGGATCTTCCTCAGATGGTAGAAAGAGCCTTTATACATGAGAGTTGGATAGTGGAGATACAGAACTAGGAATCATATCACAAGGGTGATCTTATTCCTAGTTCCCATGACGGGTCATCTTTTCTCCACCAGTTGTATTGACAACAACTTAGCTTAAAGCTGCTGCACTCCGTGGTTCTCCTCTAGTCTTTCTGAGAGAGAAGACCAGAGTTGATTCCATTGTGTGACTCATTGCTTCAGGTCGAGACGACAAGGAACTGGCATCAATAAGAAGATCCAAAGATGTAATAGACCTTCATTATTAATAGGAAGATCCAAAGATGTAATAGACCTTCATTTGTTATATTTAGAATAAGAATCCGAGATGTAATAGATTTCCATCAAGATGTATCTATGTTTTTAAAGAAGAAATAAAGAAATAATTTTCTCTTATTCTTCCTTTTATAATTCGATTTTGATATGCTGACATGGACAACAGAATCCAGAGAAAATATGAATGTGGCAAGTTGTTGATGTGAATATATGGAATTCAGGGTTTGAGAGACATGAATTCTCATTATGATAAATAAATGAGTAAACAGTCAATTTTTGAGGAAGAGACATTGAATGAATGAATAGTCATTTCGACTCTGGAGGAGGAGAATGAACGAATGAACAATCACGTCAGTTTTCGAAGAGAGGGCAATGAATAGTCAGTCATAAATGAATGAACAGTTATAAATGTGCGAACAGTTGTAAATGAATGAACATTTATGCTTCTTTCCAAAAAGTCGTATCATTTCTGGAGGTTTGACTATCTAGTTGTTCTGTCTATAAATAGAATAAAACTTTCGTAAATACCGTCAATCTCTTTCCTTTTTGTACAGAATGTCTTTCAAAGATTTGCCCACTCCGAAGATTGAAGAAGAGACCAAGACGCCCCCTACTAAGCCTCCATTAACTCCTCAGAAAGAAAGGGACGAAGGCTCAACTGTTTCTCTTGCACCAGGACAGGACTTGATTGCCAAGTTAGTGGAGCCTAGGAAGACTTCCGAAGAAGAGGCATTGAGGATGGCTGCTTGTAAGTTTTTTGTAAGTTCAGACAATGAGATGTTTGAACTGTTGGCCAATTATGTATTCAATCATGAAGGATCGGGACCTCCTCCTCGTTGTTAATATTATGTAATTCCATTCTGCTTTTAAAAAAAACTTTTATTTAAATCATGTCTCTTAAATGAAGTACATTTTATTTTTATACATAATATTTCTTGAGAAATTTTCCATTGATAGGCATCATAGCAACTCTGCCATCCATATCTGTTAATTGATATACTCTATTTGAGAAGACTTTATTTACCACATATGGCCCCTCCCATTTCGCCTCGAACTTGCCTTTGCTCATATGAGTCAATGTCATAGGACGTCTGACTGTAAGAACTAACTCGTCTTCCTGAAACATTCGCACTCTGACTTTGCGATTGAATGCTTTTAAAATCCGGGCTTGATAAAGTTCGATGTGCTGTTGAGCCAGTAGCCTTTTCTCGTCAAGCGCCTCCAATTCTTAAAGTCGAAGACGATCATTGTTTTCTGTAGTAAGCTCATTGGTAATGGCAATTCTCAATGATGGAATTTGAATTTCCATAGTTAGGACAGCTTCACATCCATATACTAGAGAAAAAGGTGTACAACCTGTGGGATTATGGACAGTAGTACGATATGCCCATAGACATTCTCCAAGTTTATCACTCCAATTACGTTTGTTAATAGAGACAAACTTTTTATGGAGTTTAATAGTAGTTTTTTTGAATGCTTCAGCTAACCAATTAGCTGCAGGATTATAGGCCGTAGAGACAACATTATTGATTCTGTTGTCATCACATAACCTATTAAACTTCTGGCTCATGAATTGTGGCCCATTATCATGGATGATTCAGCGAGGGACACCAAATCGGTATATCATATGATGTTTGATGAAGTTGATAACACTACTAGTCTTCACTTCAGCCAAAGGTATAGCTTCTGCCCATTTAGAGAAATAATCGATTATGGCCATGATGAACCGATGTCCTTTAGAGGAAGGAGGATTGATCGGACCAATTATGTCTATGTACCAAGCTTCGAAAGGCCATGAAGCAGCAGTTGGATGAAGAAACTCTGATGGTTGGTGAATGAAATCTGCATGAATCTGACATGCACGGCATTTCCTTGCGTAGTCAATAGCATCTGATACCATAGAGGGCCAGTAGTAGCCCATACGTCGGATACGATCCTGTAGTTTAAGACCAGGCTGATGTGCTCCACAAACGCCATCATGAGCTTCGCATAATATCTGATTTGCTTCATCACCAGCGAGACATCTTAAAAGCAATCCATCAAAAGTTCTTCGATAAAGAGTTTTAGTAGTATGATTATAATAGAATCGAAGCGATTGGCGACGAATACTTGTGGCTTCCTTAGGATCATCTGGCAATATGTCATGTACTGCAAAATTAATGAAAGGTGCTCTCTAGTCCTCGTTAATGATATTGACTTTAATTGAATTACTGAATTCAATGTTATGGTTGTTCTCGACACAAAATAGTTCTCTATTAGAGATAACAACCATTTGTTGTCTTTTGACTGGAACTGCCAATACCGCAGCTAGGTTAGCTAAGGTATCAGCCTCTGTGTTACAAGCTCATCGTACATGTTCGATAAAGAACCCTTTGAATGAGGAAGCTATTTTGATTGCCTCTTCGTGGTATGGAACCAGATCTTGATGTCAAACTTCATATATGCCTCTAACCTGATTAACAATCAGTTTAGAATCACCATATACTTCAAGATATTTAATATCTAATTGTTTGGCTAATTGAAGTCCAATGAGCAAGGCATTGTATTCTGCCACATTGTTAGAGCATAATTCATCTAAAGAGTAAGCCCTTTGAATAGCTAACCCATCTGGTGAAACGAGAACAATTTCCACTCCGGCAACAAGAGTACCTCCTGGTCCAATTCTAGAAGCTCTATCAAAGAACAACCGCCAAGTAGGAAACTCTTCTGAGATCATATTTGATTCCAATGTTTCATCTGGAATCTCATCATAGAGTTTAGATGTTTCAGGAACAGGATGAGCTGCTAAGAAGTCAGCAAAAGCCTGACCTTTCACGGACTTTTGAGGAACATAAACTATATCATATTGTGCTAATAATATGGCCCATGTAGCAAGCCTGGAATTGATTGTACTTGGCTTTTTTATTAAGAATCGAAGAGGATTGACTCGGGATATGACATGAATGGTTTGGCCTATGATGTAATGTCTTGTCTTCTGAACAGCAAACATTAAGGCTAAACATTCTTTCTCCACCGGACTATAACGATGTTCAGCTCCAATCATCGTTCGGCTCAGGTAGTAGATGGCTTGTTCATGGCCTTCTTTGTTCTTCTGAGCTAACAAAGCTCCCAATGAATGGTATATCGCGTAGACATACATCAAGAAGGGTATTCCTGAAATCGGTGGCACAAGAACCGGAGGACTCATTAAATACTGTTTTATGTCATCAAATGCTCGTTGACATTCTTCTGTCCAAATGAAAGATACACCTTTCTTCATTAACTGAGTGAATGGTCTGCAACGTCCAGATAAATTTAAAATGAACCGCCTGATGTACGCAAGTCGACCTTGGAATCCTCGTAGCTCTTTTAGGTTGCGTGGAGGATGCATCTCTTGAATGGCTTTGATCTTCTCGGGATCAACGTATATACCCTTAGAGGTAATAACGAATTCGAGAAACTTACCACTAGAGACACCCAAGAAAGACTTGGTGGGGTTCATTTTGTGTTGATGCTGGCGTATTAGATTAAAAATAGTTCTTAAATCTTGAATGTGATCTTCCTTTAGACGACTTTTGACAGTAATGTCGTCAACATAGCATTCGACAGTCTTTCGCAAATGATCTCGAAAGATAGTACTCATAGCCCGCTGGTAAGTTGCACTTGCGTTCTTAAGACCAAATGGCATGACTGTATAACAGTATACTCCACGAGGAGTACGAAACGAAGTATGTTTTTTATCTTCACGATTCATCCGGATTTGATTATATCCGAAAAAACCCGTCCATGAAAGAGATCCGTTCGAATCCACATGTATTTTCGATCATGACATCCATAATTAGGAGAGAGAATTCGTCTTTAGGGCAAGCATCATTGAGATCCCGAAAGTCTATGCAGACCAAAACTTTTTCGGTCTTTTTCAAGACTGGCACAACATTGGCTACCCAGTCAGGATGCTGTTCTTCTTTGATAAAATCGTAAGCTATAAACTTTTTGACTTTATCATCTATTGCATCCACCATTTCAGGCTTGAATCGCCATTGTTGTTGTTTGACTGGCTTAGCATTCAGCAAGATGTTAAGCTTATGAGTTGCAACTTGAGGATCTAATCCCGGCATATTTTTATAACTCCAAGCGAAGACATCAATGTATTCAAGAATGAGGTGAATTAATTCTTGTTTATCATTCTCGGGAAGATTCTTGCTAATAAAGATTGGTGGTGATATGCCTTCCTCTCCAATATCGATTTGGACAAGTTGATCCTCGGTAGCTGGTTCTCGTTGTTTAAAACGAAGTTCCCACTGATTGTCCATCCTTTGTGCCCAAGGGTCGACTTCAGAAGCTTCTTCAATGTCATCTTCATCATCTTCTGAGAATTCGGTGGATACCATGTTAGAAGATACTGTTATCCGATGAACATGACCGATGCTGGTATCAGAATCCTATGAGATAGAATCAGAAGAGTTAGATCGCTCTTCTTCGTCAGATTCAGAAGGTTCTGGAGTAGGAAGTGGTGAAGTATAACCTAAACCGTGCTTCGATTTACTGTAATTGTTATGATTTTCCTTTTAGAACAGAAATACGAAGGGGCGTTCGTCTTCCTTTACAGCTGTTGAGGCCTGTTCTGAAATCATAGCCCATTTTACGGATGATTACTTTGGCTTGTGGACTATATCGACGTAGTTGTAGTCTTCCTGTATCATCTCTATTATCATTATAGAGCATGACTTTTTGTTCCCCTCTTTTATTGAAAAATATAGGCCTTTCATCTTTCTTTCGAGACGGAACTAAGAAGTATGATTCTTGTATTGAGTCCAATGATACTGCATTTTGTAGAGATGATACGACTCATACTGTATGTGGTTTAAAGCTATCTAGCATATCCAAATAGCATTGAGTATAGTAAGAGACATCAATATACTGCAAAGGAGATGCTTTATTGATTTTTACATCATCATTTATAACAGGACGTTTAGCCTTAGCAGGCTTAGTCAGATTGATGACAAGAGGGGGAGAAGAAGAGCGAATAGGAGGAGGGGGCTTTTTACGACGCAAGTCGATCACAAGCGGCTGGGAAGAGGTGAGCTCCCTTTGTTCCTGGCTATCACCAATAGGCTGCTTCTCATGGGAAGGAAGGTAGATGGTCAGTGGTTTGGAAGACTGAGGACAGGAAGTACGCCCTTTGACAGGGATCACCAGAGTATTAGTTGGTATACTTTTTTGTTCTTCATCTGTGTCCATTGCCAGTACCACCTTCATGAATTTCTTCTTGTACATGCGAGAATCGTTGCAGTATGCTTCAACTCCTTTGAAAGGATTCAGATCTGCAACCTCTTTCTGGACTTCTCCGTTACCATCCACATATTTGAAACATTGGTGGAGAGTAGAAGGTATAATGTTGTGTTTATGGAGGAATGGTCTTCCTAACAAAGCATTGTATGAGCCGTGATTGTCGATCACATAGAAAGTTACTTTAGTACGAAGATTGCCAATTTGAAGTTTCAGGCGTATCTTTCCTTAATTTTCACTTCTTCCTTGATTGAACCCCAAGATGGTAGTGATAGTGGTAGAGAGGTTATGCACTGGGATCTTCAAAGCATCCAACAAAGACTTCGACATGATACTAAGAGCAGACCCAGGATCAATCAGAATATGATCGACTTTCATGGTATCCACATACCCTGTAAAATAGAGAGGACGATCATGACGATTGTCTTCTAACAACATGTCATCTTGTGTAAAGGTAATATTGGGCATTAGCTCAAATACACTATGACAGTGTGCACAACTGATTGGCTCCTTTTCAGGCTTTTTGAGAAAAGTAAGACAAGCATCAGCCTTCATTAAAGTTTCACTTAACGTCTCTCGAGTTTCTTTTGAGAGGCGTAAGAGTTCAAAGATAGACAATCTTGCTGGAGTATTGGCTAATTGAGCCAATATGTCAAAATTATATAGCTTTTTAAGTCCAAGAGATGAGGACTTCTTTAGTGCTTTGTCAAAACGGACAGGTTGTTTTACCATATCTGCTGATGTCGGTTTAGGAAGAGTTGGTTCAACCACTGACAGAGATGTAGATGGTACATTCTCAGCAGGAGCAGGTGATGTAGGAGGAGCATCAGGAGATAGGGCAAGATTCTTTTGATTCTCGGGATATTCCCGAAGATAGGGCTTTCCAGATCTAGTGCCCATTAGAATTTCTTCTTCTGCTACTGGTTCAACGGAAACCATGTTGCAGCTTTTAGATTTAGCTTTGGAGTGCTTCTTTTGCTTAGAAGAGGAAGGCATTTCAAAATCTGCCACCAGATCTGGGTAAATCCATATAATCTCCCCTCTATTAGTCGATAGTGGAACGAGACCTTCATTTTAAGGAGGTGGAAGATTCACGATCTCAAGAGTAGTCCTTGGAATGGGGACAACACCATTTTGTACAAGTTGTGGTGGAAAATTACCAAATTGTAGAGAAACTACATTAGAAGTCTCTGTCTTCTCATCCTGCTAAAGAGTAATCGCTCCAGAGTTGACTATCTCCTGGATTTTACCCTTGAGCACGTAGCATGCTCTGGTTGGATGTCCTATAAATCTGTGATAAACACAGTACTTAGGGTGATCAGTTTTACCCACTTTTTTCGACCATTTTGCCTCTGGCAGTTGAAGCTTATTTCTTTTGATCAAGCAATCGAAGATGCTTAAAGTATCATCTTCATCGAAAGAATACTCTTCTTTTGGACGAGGTGTCTTCTGTGGTGGTGCTGATGGAGTAGGTGTCGTTTGAGCAACATTCACGGCCAATGACTCCTTGCCTTTGAGATTGATCGCCAGTGTTTCTTTACTCTTGCGGTTATTTTGGTGACTATTACCCTCGGGTGTAGAATGTTCATCCTGATTAGGATGAGTCATCTGTACTCCCAATTGTTTGAACTTTTCGGCACTGACCTCTGCCGCCTTGGCATTCACAATAAAAGAAGGCCAATCCTGGAATTGTGTAGAATCCGTCCACATACTGATAATAGGCAACAAGTTTGATTTGCAAGTGTCTATTGTTACAGCAGATGGAGTTCCTAAAGGCATTTTAAGTGCCTCACGGTAGAATCGTTTAATGTAACTCTCCGTGGATTTATTGTGCCTTTGTTTGATCTTAATGAGGGCAGACATTGTCATGTCGTTGACTCCCTCATAAAAGCGGCTTTTCCAAGATAAAACAGAAGCTTGATTTTGATACAAAAATCGAGACTGAAGTATGCGAAGTTGACGTCACAGCTCTGTCTTGATGGTACCATGAAAGACCATGAGAAAGAAAAGACACTCCCACTCCGTATAATATCTGCATCGGTCTATTCGATCTAATCCAGGCATCTGTCACTGTCACGCCCCAGTCCCAAAATACGTAGGACTAGGAACGTAGACATGCCAGTCGTATAATAAATATACGTAAGCTGTAAAATGCAGTAGTACCATAACTAATCTCATCCATCAAAATAAAAGAATAAAAGATATCATATAATGGTAATGAAATGTCTTTGGTACATGTAGTTGGATGGAGACAAATCCACTACCAACTATGAAAAGAAATACACAACAAAAGAAAGAGTTTGGTGAGCGAAGCGAAGACGATCAAAGTGCAATCACCCTCGATGAAATAGAGATAGTCACGGCTAGAACTAGAGCACCTACGAAAGACAAGAGCACACACCTGGTGAGATTACTAGGTCCTCAGAGGGACGTAATAAGACACATAATATCATGCCATATAAACTGTGATATATAATAAAAAAATAAGGAATGCATGCAATAGGGTACCTAACCGTACTATAGTGAATATGCAATAAAGAATAATCCTCCACATATGGGCACTCGGGCTGTATAGCAGTGGCATCGTTCCTCTCATCGGGAATCAGTACAATCCGTCCATAACGTTCGGCGAACGTCAGAGGGAACCAGTAAGAAAACGTCCATAACGTTCCATGAACGTCAGAGGGAATCAGTATAATAGGGTGAACCTGCGTCTCCAACGGAGCTTCATATACAGTAGCAGTATGTAAATGGGGCCCATACATCAAGTAACTGTTCTTCCCTTCCAATGCCTAATATGTTGTATCCACAACCCAAAACCTCTATTAACCGCTAAGTCAAACTAAGCATGCAACCCCTATTAGCGGTTATTCCTATCGTACGGCTTATACGTACCGGTGGCTAGCCAGTCACGCCTGTCCGAGTTCTACATGCGACTCACAACTTCGTGGTAAAAATGTGTCAAGGCCTATGAATGCAACACACAAATGGTGGTCCCTTAAATCTAAGTTTAATGTGTTAAAAAAATAATACATACCAAAAAATATAACTGAACAGTAAGTTCTAACAGGTTATGCCATGTATCACAGTTTATTTTGCATAAAGAAAATAATGAATAATGCATGAAATATGAGCTAAAATAAATAAACAGCAAATGGCAAGGTGTCTTGCCTGGTAGGACGTCTGGTGTACTGCAGTGATCAATGTGGCACGAACTACGACTTCGGGTAACAACTACACAAGGTGACCTCTGATGTCGGTACGTACGGTTCCATCGGGTCCAGGACGGTCAAATTAGTTAGGGACGATATAAATAAGTTCGAGATTTGGAAGAAGATAGGAATATGGCTAGCAAGGGACAAGATTGGATATTCGAAAGAATTTGGCAGAAATAAGTAAATAAAAACTATTTGAGAAATAACTTTGTAATTAAGTTTTGGCTACTCAAAATATTATAAATAAATACGTGGGAAAATCCATAAATATCTTTTAGGCTCGAACTAAATTTGTAAAATTATAAGTTTTTTGACCAAAACTATATTCTTAAAATAACATAAAGATAAGTTACACACATATATATATATATATATATATATATATATATATATATATATATATATGGAGAATAAATTCAATGTTAAATACCAGTAAAACCAGACAATAATAACAAATCCAAATAACATAGAAGCCATAAGGAGTTCAAAGCCTAATACTATCATTTGTAAGCAATAATTGGAAAATATTACTGTATATTTTAATAAGACAAACTAATAACAATAATAATATATTCCTAATAACATAATGTATGTATAGCAATTTGTCGCTACTGTATACCAAACAATCAACAGAAGAAAAAAAAGAAAAAAATTAAATTAAATTAAACCAAAACCAAAAGAACAATGAAAGGACTGCTGCCATCTTTGAAAGGAAGGGATTTAAGTCCTCTCCATGTTAGCAATTTGTTAATGCTAACATTATATTAATAAAATAATCTCTAAAGTAGGAAAGAGAAAATCCATTGAAAAGGAAAATATAACACAATAATAAATAAATAAAAAGCAACTTAAATAAGGAAATAAATAAATAAAGCAACTTAAATAAATAAATAAAACAAGCAACTTAAATAAAAAATAAAACAAAGCAACTTAAATAAAAATAAAAAGGAATAGAGAGAGAGAGAGAGAGAGAGAGAGTCACGACCCGCACCCGGATATACGGGTACGAATACGTGGGCCACGCCCAGCCTACGCCGCAGTATCGACGGTAGAGCGTTGTCAAGTATACTATACTAACTACAACCTACGCCGCAGTATCGGCGGTAGAGCGTTGTCAAGTATACTATACTAACTACAACATCTAAGGATCCATAACTAGAATGTACTCATGTCACATCACGAAAAACAAGGAAGATAAGAAAAGAATTAATAACAATATCACTAGGACAACTAGAATCTATATGATCATAAGACAGGAAAATAAAGAAGGAACAACAAGACTAACTAAGGATAACTACCAGGCAACTCACATAGAAGAATAGTGAGATCCACCTCAGCTAGCAACATCATGAAGTCCAATACTGAGGGCACAACTACTCCTAAAATTTTATCAACATATCCAGTCAGGATGGAACGAGCACAAATCTCAAATAACAGTTCTAATTAGACGATATTGAAAATGTAGCAGTAAATAGAGAGAATATACAAAAAATCATGAAATGTACATGTGAGTATCATGGCAAGGTAAGCTGTAAATCTAGAGCTAGAACAAGGCAAGTAAAACTGATCATGGCATGTACAAGAATCAAGAATCACCTATCTAGGTGTGTGAGTACTAGCTACAATACGTGGCCGGCTTGGAAACTTGCACAATAGTAACAGGCCTGGCTAACCATACGTGGGGTGTATGATCAACACTCACAATCAATAGGTGCACAAGGGGTGCACAATAAGCTTTGACCACATATCTACACTAATACTCCCCGTCCCCCGACTAGTATAGTGGATCCAACCATGACACATCATGACGCACGATTCTCTAAGAGGGTAGCTAGCCTTCATAGGAATCGTGTCTATACAATACACAAGGAACAAGAAAGACTTGCACAAGATATACCAAGGAAAGCGAGGAATAACATCTCATGACGGGATCCAGAGAAATACCAATCCGTGTGAACAATGTGTCAAGAGAATAAGGATATCTACACTAAATACAAGAAACATAGATGATATAATAAAACAGAAATATTATCAGAGAATGTACTCGCCTGCGATCTGGTGGAATATGTCAACTGAGTCCAAGAACAGTGCCTCGAGAACCTATAGGTGGAATACTGTATCAATATAAGGGTTTGGAAGTAAAATCAAGTCATACTAAGTCAACTAGGTCAAGGCAAGTCAAACTAGGTCAATCTAACTCAAGGGTTGACTTACAGTTGACTTTCGGTCAACTGGTCAACTCTGGTCAACCCTAGGTCAACTTTAGGTCAAACTTGACTAACATTGACTAACAGTTGACTTTGGGTCAACTGGTCAACTTTGGTCCAGTTCTAGTCAATTTTATGCTATGGTTGACTTCCGGTTGACTTTTGGTCAAAATAGTCAACTATGGTCAACCAAGGTCAAAACTAGTCTATCCTAGGTCAAATGTTGACTCTACTTCGACGTTCAGTCAAAGTAGTCAACCGTGGTCAAACTGGGTCAAAGCTAGTCTCTACAAACATCTACAGGGTCAACACATCAATTTCAGTGATGGTGAAATCACTGGAATCGACGGATCTCAAAATACCACAAAAAGAGAAGGATTATAATAATAGGGTGAAAACCTGCAGATGTTGTCGGATGGTGAAACAACCATTACCAACGTGTCTAGAATGGTCAAATCAGCTAGGATAGCCTGTCCATAAGTCCAATTTGGATACAGGGGCAAAAAGGTAATTTTGGGTCAAAACGGTGTCTGTGTCGGACCCGCTTTGCACCGAAAAATATACAAGAATACTAGTCTACCAAACCTATCAAATTATATGTCCACAAATCCAGAATGACGATACGAACCCAACGGTATATCCAGAATTGGATTCCGTTGACCCGATCTCAAATTGGTCCGTTGACTAGGACTTTGAAATCCGATTTGCACGAAAAAGCATGTCGAAGCCAATGTCCTTAAAACTCAGCAAATTATATGTCAACGAGTCCAGAATGACGATACAAACTCAACGGTATATCCGAAATTGGATTCCGATGAGCCGGCATCAAAATATCCCGTTGACCCGGATATTGGTATCAGACTTGCACCGAAATACGTGCCGGAACCAATGTCCACTAAATCCTAGCAAATTATATATCAACGAGTCCAGAATGACGATTCGAACTCAACGGTATATCCGAAATTGGATTCCGATGAGCCGGCATCAAAATGATCCGTTGACTCGGACTATGGGGCCCGCTTTGTACCGAAATGCGTGCCAGGGCCCACGTCCTCCAAATCTAACAAACTTTATATGAAAACAAGCCAGAACGACGCCATGAGTCTACTGGTTGTGTCAGAAATTGAATACGGAGTCCCGGGTTCAAAAATAGAATTTTACAAGTTGGAAATTACGAATTCGGATGGTCAACTTTGGCGTCGAATTCAACCAATCAAACGTGCTCACAATGAAACGAAACTGGTGGGATAGGAAGAGGGTTATACCAGCTTCGCATAGGAACCAGTAGCACGCCAGACGGAGCTACGATGGAGGAGATACGAGTCGACGAAGTCGGCTCCACAAAACTGTCCAAAAATAACACAATTTAAACGGTCAACTTGGTGGCCGATTTTGATGTATCAAACGACGAAATTAACGGATAAAATTTGAGAGGGATGAAGGGGTATATACCGACATTGTGACGGAGCGAAGAAATCGCCGATCCAACGGTCGGATTGTCCAGAAAATCGGCGCGAAGTCGCTGCCTCGAAGCACGAATTCTGAAACTTTCTCCCGCGCGCGTCGACGGAACTCCGTGCAAAACGCACGAATCAGGCATTTTTCGTGCCGGGGACTCACCACGGGGGCCTACCCGGAGGTGCGCCCGACCGAGTGGGGTGGCTCGCCGGCGGCGGCGGCGACCGCGGCGGCCGGTGGCGCACCGTGGCTGCTGTTGCAGCACTGCGACTGCCGCTCGCTGCTGCTCGCGTTGCAGCTGCTGCTGCGGCGCTGCTGCTCGCGCATGCGCATGGCGGCAACGGGCGGCACGGTCGGTGCGACTGCCCGACGGTGGTGGCGAGCGACGGCGGAGGTACGGGTGGTGGAGGTGATGGTGCATAATGATGATGGTGGTGTTAATGGTTGTGGGGTGGTGAAGGGAAGGTGATGGTGGTGGTGGAAGAAGAAGTGAAGAAGAAAAATAGGGAGGGGGAGTGCTCGGTTCATGTACAGAAGAGGAGAGGGGGGGGGATGCTGAGTGTGATAGTGAGGGGAGTTGTGTGTGGGGCTAAGGAGAGAGAGAGAGGGATTAATATATAATTGAGTGTGTGTATATAATATATAAAGAGAGAGGGAGAGAGAGAGAGAGATAGATATTTAGAGAGAGAGAAGGAGAGATATTTAGAGAGAGGGGGGGCTGTACTGTCGGCTATACATGGGGGGAAAGGGGTGGTGTGTGTAGGAGTTATTTTAGAAAGAGAGAGAAGAGAGAGTTATATATTATATTATATATGTATTTATATATACATATATAAAAGAGAGAAAAATAGAGATATTTATATAGAAAGAGGGTATTTTTGAGTAGAGAAAAAGGCAATTACAATAGTGAGATGTATGGGTAGTCATGACAGGGGTTACACCAAATTGGGTTGGGTGTTGGGCCAAGTTTGGACAAGCTTGGGGCCAAGATTTAATTAAAATAATAAATTAAACCAAATTAAAATTACGGATGGAATGAGAGCACAAGAGAGATCCAATCGGTGGCACGCAAGTGGCACGTGCATAGTAGGCTCAAAACAGGCCAGGGCCATATATTGGGTCGTCTGGATTGGACCGATGTCGGGCCCGGAAATTAAGTTGGAAATTAAATCACGAATTACGGCAGACGATAAATTGGTCTAAATTGACCCGAAAGTTGCGCGAAGCAAATGGAGCACAAGGAAACAAGTTCGAGTGGGACACGATATATCAACATGAAGATAATCTCGTCTGCTACAAACTTCAAGAAGAAAGTTTCCAGAGACTAGCATCCCTGATGCTCTAGAAATCCAAGTCACGGTAAAGAGCATTAAATGATCAAAATTAATTAATCAAAAATAAATTATCGAAAAATAATTCATTTAGAAATTTCAAAATAATCCCGGAAATTTAGGGGGCTTACATCCTACCCACCTTATAAAAATTTCGTCCTCGAAATTAAAGGTTGGTAGTGGGGTTAAAACATGATAGAAGATTTAGGCAATATTTTAGGCACGATCCAAGATTGACGAGTTTTGCACGATCAAGAAAATTAATTCAAAATTGTTCCGACACGATGAGGGATTTGGCACGATAGAATCATGATACGAACAAAATCATATGTGCATGATTTTAAAATAAGTCAAGTCATTGGGACACGATTTTAGAGACGATTTAGAGAATCGAAGATACAATTGAAGTTCAAGTACGGGGTATTTGTAGGACTTAGGTTGATGGAAATCATCCCTAAAGTCGCATAGAGTCTTATAGGCCCGATCAAAGATTGAAGGAGTATGATTAATAAAATCATGAAATACGATCCAAGTTCGAATGTGATTAAAATTGGGATTAGTCTAAGTTCACTTGGCATGATAGAGGTATGATAACGAAATCAAACTTGAGCTTCGTCCGATTACAATCAAGTCAAAATTTTGATTAACAGGATTTCAGCTCGATGAAATTAGATTATAGGTCACATAAGCACGATCAAGATCCAAGTTCAGTTGGGAAAGACGATAAATCATGAATTCGAAATCAAGGTCCTAAAAGCACAATTTAGGAAGGAACCCAAGTCAATTAGGCACGGTAGAAAGTCAAGCATGTTCAATTCTAACACGAATAATTTCGTAGTCACACTAGTTAGTCGTGATTGAAAGTCAAAAATTTTAGGCACGAGTTTGAGGCAAGATAAAATGTATAGTTATGATCGTTAAAATCACGGTCAAGGAAATCCCAAGTTGTCTTAGTCGTGCCAATCATCTAGGCACGACTAATCACAAGGAATTTGGATGTAATCAGGAATAAAATCAAGGTCGAAAAGAGTTTAGACACGAGTGTCCAAAATCCAAACATGATCAGAATCGGAAGTCAATGCACGAGAGTTAATAGCATTGAAATCCAACCACGATAAAGAAATTTGTTTCAACACGATCTAAGTTGATCAACCTTCGAGTAAATCAGAATTTGGGCAAGATGGAGAATAAGATCAACGAAGGCTGGGCACGAGAATCCAAGGATGAAAATCCAAGTCACAAAGGAATTTGAAGTCATCTAGAGTCTAGTCAGCAACCAAGACTCTTTGGCACGATAAACAAGACGACCAAAATTGATTGGTCATGGACAGAAGGGAATCAAAATCTTAACAGTATGGAAATTTAAGAAACAATTGAGATATAAAAATTTCAAAATTTTTAGAGTTTTTAAGTGTAGATAACAGATGTAGATATGAGATAGTTGATTTGTGTAATCAAGACATAGCTAAACAAGGCAAAGGAAATGACGGTAAGATAAGAAAATCATCATGCGATGGGAGAGAAAATAATGATAAACAAGAAATAATGGTAGGAATTATCTTGCTCAATTGGTAAAAGAAGTGAATCAACTTAAGATATGACCTGATAACCATAAACGTCTATCCAAAATCATGTTGCCAGAATTTACGCCATGCCAGTAAACATAGCTACAATAAACGATAGAGTCCATAACTAAGGTATACACCCTATAATCATGTCATCTAGATTCCTTACCACGCCAACCGGTATGGCTGCAAGAGAATCTAAATTCCATAACTAGGATAGTATATCCAAAATCAGGCTCCATGTCCCTGTCAGGCTAGCTAATATGACTGCGATAAATTCTAAACTCTATAAGTAAAGTAGACATTTATCGTTCCCATCGTCTCCATCAAATATGTTTATCAGGATATCTTAACTCAATCCTTAAAAAACTTATCTCAAACAAAGTCAAAATCAAAGTCAACAACGAACGAACATCATGATTCAAAATTCAACAACGAATCAAAGACAAGTAAATGGAAACTAGCGGGAACAGATTTCGAGATAGGATTTAGAAGAAAATTTTCAGGAGATGTCCCGAGGGTACTACCTAGGTCAAGATAAAAAGTGGTGGAATATAATCTAAAACAAACCTCAACCATGATACGAGGTTGGTAAATCATATTCACGTCTCAACCTAGAAGATATATAAGTCCAACTTATACCTTCCCTCTGGGGTCCACAAACTCATCCCAAGAAGGAATAAAGTTTGAAACGGACAGATATTTCAGAAATCAGGACGAATGGAAACAAGTGGGAAAAGATTTGAAAGCCTTCGAAATAAGATTCCCAGGGGTCATCCCTGGAATCTACCAAGAGTTCCTAATATGTGACTGAGTACCAAATCATAAAATATGCCATGACTCAATCTTAATCCTAGGGCTGGCTCGCAGTAGTACAGATAAGCTCAAGTACTACCACGACTTCGCATTAATAGCAAAGACTGACCTGCATGGGCCACCACTAAAAATGTGTCATAACCCGCACCCGGATATACGGGTACGAATACGTGGGCCACGCCCAGCCTACGCCGCAATATCGACGGTAGAGCGCTGTCAAGTATACTATACTAACTACAACATCTAAGGATCCATAACTAGAATGTACTCATGTCACATCACGAAAACTAAGGAAGATAAAACAAGAATTAATAATAATATCACTAGAACAACTAGAATCTATATGATCATAAGACAGAAAAATAAAGAAGGAACAACAAGACTAACTAAGGATAACTACCAGGCAACTCACATAGAAGAATAGTGAGATCCACCACAGCTAGCAACATCATGAAGTCCAATACTGAGGGCACAACTACTCCTAAAATTTTATCAACATATCCAGTCGGGATGGAACGAGCACAAATCTCAAATAACAGTTCTAATTAGACGATATTGAAAATATAGCAGTAAATAGAGAGAATATACAAGAAATCATGAAATGTACATGTGAGTATCATGGCAAGGTAAGCTGTAAATCTAGAGCTAGAACAAGGCAAGTAAAACTGATCATGGCATGTACAAGAATCAAGAATCACCTATCTAGGTGTGTGAGTACTAGCTACAATACGTGGCCGGCTTGGGAACTTGCACAATAGTAACAGGCCTGGCTAACCATACGTGGGGTGTATGATCAACACTCACAATCAATAGGTGCACAAGGGGTGTACAATAGGCTTTGACCACATATCTGTAGGTCCTAAAAAATCAAGTTGTACATATCAACAAAGTCATGAAGATCAAAAAATGACTCTTTCAAATAAACTGCGCAGACATCAGTTTGTGCAGCATACAGATTGTGCATACTAGATTGCGCACACTACCAAGCGCGTAGGCTGACGTGGCAAATCATCATCATTACTTGACACAAATCAAATCTTCTGACAGCTGACAGCGCGAAGAACGAGGCGACCGTTCGTTTAATCGTGCAGCACGGCGCTCGAGGACAGCTGGCAGCGCAATCCATGTTGGCATAATTCATGTTGGCGCAATCCATTGCTGTGCAGTCCAAGTCTGCACAATCCAAAGCCAGCGCAATTCAGGTTGCGCATTCTATCAACAACTGACAAAGTACATGTGGCTTTCATGCCATCAATTACTCATTATGTGGCAACCGTCTACACACGATCATGCGCAATTCAATCAAAAGTTGCCATGTGTCCAAGACAGTTGGACCACGATCCAACAACTGCTTGCGCAGTCCACTGTTGCGCAATCCAATTGCTGCGCAATCCATCATGCGCATTCCAGAATAACTAAAAATTAGTTATTTCTAGAACTCTATAAATAGAGTTTCAAGTCTCCATTCAAGGGGATCAGAGATCAGAATATAGAGAGATCAGACTTTAAAAGTTCAGAGAGTCCAGGAGTTCTTGCCCAAGTACTGTTGTATTCTTCCGAGGCTTTTGCCTTCAACTTCTGAGGCTTTTTGCCTTCAATTCCAGAGTTGTCTTCAACTTCAGAGGCTCCGTCTTCAGAGTTCACATCGTCCAAGGGATAAAGCAATCGTCATCTAGATTGGATTCCTATAGTTGTACCATTTCCAGAATTCTTGTAATCTTTTACAAAGTTTGTATCAATAAAGTTCTACACTTTTGCAAACAAAATGGCGACTCTACTGGGGACGACTTTCTCCTCCGATGAGGAAGTGACAACTCAATGTGACGTAGCGTCTATCAAAAAGACGCATAAGACACTGGTTGTGAAGATCAACCAGACAGCCTACAAGGCTATGATCAACTCCAAGACCACTTCTCGTACTGCAACCACTTCTGCTACAAGCAAAGAGTGCCCAGTGTGGGTCCCAAAGACTGCTGCACAGTCTATTGATGCTGCCAGCAAGACTTCTGTGCAGTCTACTAGCAAGACTGCTGTGCAGTTCAAAGCTTCTGTCATCAAGCCTGTTGCACAATCTGTCTCAATTAATGCTGCACAATCTGCTGTTGCCAGTACATAGAAGACTTCATATGCTGCCTTGGCTAAGTGCAAGACTCCTATGCCTCTGGCACAATTGGCTGCCAATCTGTCTGCGCAAACCAATAAACCAGCATCCAGAGTCCACCCTAAGCACTCTGCAGCAAGAACTCCTGATGCGTAAACCACAGTTTCTCTGGCCAAAACCAATGCGCCATCCACTCATGCGCAAAGCATGCCTGCGCAATCCAAGAGTGACAGCCTTTTGGCTAAACTCTCTTCTTCTCATAACAAGGGGAAAGGCTCTGCTCCTCTTCCCAAACACACTGTTGCTACAAAGCAATCCACTGGGGGTAGTCCTTTGGCTATTCCTCTTCCTCTTCAAAACAAAGGAAAAGGCCCGTTGGTCTTTTCTCAAACTTTCTTGTCTCATGACTTGGAAGACAATAGAGGGAAACGCTCTTTAGCTAACCCTTCTTCACAAAACAAAGAAAAAGGCCCTTTGGTCTTTTCTCAATCTTCTTTAGTTTTTACCGAAGAAGATCAATCTGAATGTGCCTTGGCACCAGTCAGTACTAGAACTCTTTCAAACAAAGATTCTTCTTTCTTTTATGACAAGAAAACTTGTACTGACCAAAGAGGTATTTTGTCTACTCTGGTAGCAGAGTTCCAAGATCTTCCAACCCTCAAGATTTTCCGTTTCAGACAGGAAAAACTGCTGGTGTCTCAGACAGAAGCCCCTGGTGGAGAGTTTGCTGATTTAAGAACATATCTCAATCGACCAACTTCGGTAAAACGTAAGCAACCAATGCCGAAGATCAAACATCAGAGACAAACTTCCAGGGCCAAAGATCCTGACACTTATGCTAATGAATTGAGCACTTCCCTGTACACTCAAGGGACTAAACATTTGAAGAATCAGAATCATGTTCCGAACATTATCAAAGAACAGATCCCTCAGAGTTTTCCTCGTCCTGCTGCTGTTCCCGATCTCCGAGAACATCTCAGACAAAGGCGCGATTCTATCTCAACACCTTCGGTTCAACCATCTGATCATCATTGCAACCACAAAGTCATCATCCAATGTTGTTGTCAAACAACAAAAAGATCTGTCTTTGATCGTCTGACTTTTGTAAACTTTGAAGTAGTTTCAGAGGAAGATGAAGTCTTGTATGCTTCTGTCAACATGACTTCTCGAGACACCGGGGGTAGAAGATGCTCCAAGCACGGCAAGCCTCGCAAGCCAAGCCAGCGGTATTTAGACCTACTCCAAGAATCCTCTGAAGGAGTATTTCGACATACCCGATCCAAGAGCCGAGACACAATCGGTCAAAGGAATCTTCTTCAAGGTCCTTCGGGTTATCTTCCTGCCTCTCAGTCAGGAGACGACTCTTTCTCCGACTATGATGCATACATCGAAAGCTCTGAACAGACAGTGTCTTCCACTGTACCAAGAGAAGTGACAGCTTATGTTGTCACTGATGATCCAGATGCTTCAACTTCAGCAAATCAAGAACAGAGAATTGCTGCACTAGAAGACAAGCTAAAGACCATGGCTGAAATGGTCGCCAGTATGCATTCTATTATTGTGGCACAATATGTCACACCACCGAATGTACCTACTGCGAGTCCAGAGATCATAGCATCATCAGTACCTATCAATACTGGGCTGGGGGTAGTATCTCCTCAAATGCCTCCTGTACAAGTACAAGTTCAAACTACACCTAGTCAGTCAGGAGCTGGGGGTACTGCTTACAATGCTGTTCCTCCTCCTACCACTCTAACTCAACCTGCTCCTTCTTCGTCATCCGAAGATGCCAATGAAGCTGTCAAACTCTTGCGAACCCAGTTCGAAGCCTTCAAAGAGAAAGACAACTTGCAAAGATTGGGGATCAAGCAACCCTATCCAGTTGAATGGAAAGAAGTTCCGTTCCCACCAAAGTACAAGATTCCAACGATCTCTTTGTTTGATGGCAGTACTTCTCCTAGTCAGTTCGTCAATCACTTTGAGGTAATGACCGTTCAACTCCAGCTAAATGACGCTCTTCTTACCAGACTGTTCGTCGGTTGTTTAGTCGGCGTAGCATACGACTGGTATAGAAGTTTGCCCGATGGTTGTATCACTTCCTTCTCAGGTCTCAAGTAAATCTTCCTGGAACGATTCTATGAAGGATTCAACGACATGACTATGTCGGCTCTCAACAAAATCAAACAGAAATACAATAAAACTGCTGAGAGTTTCATCGAACGATTCCGCCGTGAAGCCTTGATGATGCCTCCCGGAACTCCAGCTGCTATCACTATTGATACTTGTAAGGCAAATCTTTTGCCTTTCATAAGTATGTGGACAGGATCTACCCAGTTCTATGATTGGCCCTCATTCATTGTCAACGCTAAAGCTGCTGAAGTGAGTGTCGAGAAGTTCAAGCAATTGGGGGTACAAATGTCTAACCCCGATCGGGATGAACACCAGACATCAGGTGGTGGTAATCGCCAGAACAATCGCAAAGCAAAAGAGACTTTGAACATCTGAACAAGAATAAATAATCTTTGGCTGTCAATGTGGCTCCGCCTACATCCACTTCTACTCCTACTGCACCTCCATCGAGGGAACCTCGTCCGAAAGTAGAATATTCCTTCGACGAGAATGACACTGCAAGCATCTTTGATTGCTTACTCAAAAGCAATAAGATTCAGCTCCCATATCCAAAGAAACCTGATGAAGTCGGTAAGACTGATCATCCTAAATATTGTGTCTACCACAGGTTTATTGGACACCTACTCGAGCATACTATGTGCTCAAGGGTAAAATTCAAGAGCTTGTCAATGCTGGTGTCGTCACTCTGCAGCAAGATGAGAAGACTGTTACTATAAACATGGTTTCAGTCCAGTTTGGTGACTTTCCTTCGCAGATGGTATCGCACGGTGTCATTCCTATTCCCAAAGCTACTCTTGAGATTGAGAATCTCCCGTCTCCACCAAGTGAAGGTCTTATTCCCTTGTCTCTTGACAACGGCGAAGTTATGTGGATCCATCCAGATCTTGTTTCCGAGTTCGAAGTTTCCTCTTCTTCTAAGAAGAAAGACCGCTCCAAAAGCAAAACAAAGATTTGCAACATGGTGTCTTTTGACCCCATAGTTGACGAAGAAATTCTGTTAGGCACCAGATCAGGAAAAGCTTACTTGAAGGAGTACCCTGATACTCGAGAGAATCCTGCCTGTTCTTCTGAACCTACCCCAGTACAATCTACTTCCTCTGAAGAGATTCCTTCCACATCCTCACCAGTTGTAGTGTCTATTCCTCCCCAGCCGGTGGTTGCTGATAAAGGCAAGCAACAAATCCGCTTTGACAAACCTCTGAAGAAATCATCTCCTACAGGACTTGAAAAGCCGTACAACTTTGATATATTGGCTCAACTAGCCAATACACCGGCTAGGCTATCAATCTTCGAACTCTTGCGCCTTTCCAAAGAGACTCGAGAAAGTCTAAGTGAAGCCTTGATGCAGGCTGAAACTTGCCTAACTCTTCTCAAGAAGTCGGAATCAGAACCGGTCTCTTGCCGTCATTGTCACAGCGTATTAGAGTTGATTCCAAACATCACTTTCACTCAGAATAATATGCTACTGGAGGATAATAGACATGATCGTCCTCTCTACTATACAGGGTATGTCAATTCGATGAAAGTCGATCGTATCTTGATAGATCCGGGGTCTGCTCTCAGCATCATGCCAAAGACGATGCTGGACGCATTGAAGATACCAGTGCATAGTCTTTCAAACACAATCACCACTATCTTGGGATTCAACCAAGGAAGGAGTGAACCTTTGGACAAGATCCGCTTAAAACTTCAAATAGGCAATCTTCGCACAAAGGTGACCTTCTATATCATCGACAATCATGGTTGTTCTTACAACGCTCTTCTGGGAAGACCCTTCCTCCATGAACATAATGTTGTTCCGTCAACTCCTCATCAATGCTTTAAATATGTTGATGACAAAGGAGAAGTTCATAAAGAAGTTACAGACCTTTATCCTTTCAAGGGTGTCGAAGCATACTGCAATGACGCTCGTATGTATAAGGAAGAATTTATGAAAGTGGTATTGGCCATGGATACTGAAGAAGACCAAGAAGCAGTGCCCAAAGACACTTTTATTATACCTGTCAAAGGGCGTGTTTCTCATCCTCAGTCTTCTAAACCACTGGCTATTCACTTGCCAGTCCAGAGACAATATACTGATGGCGATCAGGATAAAAGGGAGCTCACCTCTTCTGAGCCACTTGTTATCGACTTACGTCGTAACAAGGACAAAAAGCAGCTCATTTTTTCTGAGCCACTTGTTGTTGATTTAACTCATAACAAGGAGAAAAGGGAGCTCACCTCTTCTGAGCCACTTGTTATTGACCTTCGTCGTAACAAGCCTCCTCCACGTTCTTCTTCTTCCCCTCTTGTAATCAATCTGACCAAGCCTGCTAAGGCTAAAGGTCCTGCTGTAAATACAGATGTACAAATTAATGAAAAAGCATCTACATTCCAGTATACTGATGTTATTTATCATACTAAATGCTATTTGGATATATTAGATAGCTTCAAATTATTTACAATGGGAGTTGTACAATCTCTTCAAACAGAAGTTTTATGTGAACACCCAAAAGATTTATATCGTATTGTTCCTTCCCGCAAGAAAGGCGAACGTCCAATACTTTTTAATAAAAGACCGGAACAACAATTCAGTTATACGGATGATAGTAAAGTTAACGACACGGGTCATCTTCAATTCCGTCATTACAGTCAACAATCAAAAGACATCGTCCGAAAGATGGGTTATGACTTCAAGAGCGGCCTCAACTACGGTAAGGGCAGAAAGACTCCTCTCCGTACCGCTGTTCCACAAGAAAAGTCAGAGATGTATTACAGCAGGACCAAAAGAGGTCTCGGATATGCTTCTCCTCCGATGTTATCCCCAGCAGGCTTTGAATCTGATAGCGAGGAGCGTTCTAACTCTTCTGATTCCAGATCATGGGATTCTGACACTAGCATCGGTCAAGTTTATCGAGTGACTGTATCTTCTAACATGGTCTCCGTCGAACTTCCAGAAGGCTATGACAAGGATATTGAAGAAAGTTCTGAAACAGATCCTTGGGCTCAACAGATGGACAATTAGTGGGTACTCCGATTCGAACAAAGAGAACCTCCTTCCGAAGATCAATTAGTTCAAATTGATGTAGGAGAAAGCGGGTCACCTCATTCAATATTCGTTAGCAAGAATTTTCCAAAAGCAGATAAGTAAGAGTTGATTCTTCTTATTAAAGAATACATTGATGTCTTTCCCTGGAGTTATGAAGACATGTCAGGACTAGATCCCAAAATCGCTACTCATAAATTGAATATCCTGCCGAATGCAAAATCGGTCAAACAACAACAACGGCGTTTTAAGCCAGAAATAATGGATGTAATCGACGATGAAGTTAAGAAGCTCATCGCTTGTGGCTTTATTCGAGAAGAACAGCATCCCGATTGGGTAGCCAATGTCGTCCCAGTTCTGAAGAAAACCGGCAAAGTTTGAGTTTGCATCGACTTTCGAATCTAAATAAAGCATGTCCAAAAGATGAATTTTTTCTCCCGATTACGGACGTCATGATTGACAATACCTGTGGGTTCGAGCGAATATCTTTTATGGATGGATTCTCTGGATACAATCAGATCAAGATGAATCCTGAAGATGAAAAACACACATCTTTCCGCACTCCTCGGGGAGTCTATTGCTACACAGTGATGCCATTTGGTCTCAAGAACGCTGGTGCAACTTACCAACGAGCTATGAGTACCATTTTCAGAGAACATCTTCGTAAAATAGTTGAATGTTATGTTGACGATATCGCTGTGAAAAGTCGTCTGAAAGAAGATCATATCCAAGATTTGAGAACAATCTTCAATCTCATGCGCCAACATCAGCTCAAGATGAATCCCAGCAAGTCATTCTTGGGTTTCTCTAGTGGTAAGTTTCTCGGCTTCGTCATTACCTCTAAGGGTATACACGTGGATCTCGAGAAGATCAAAGCCATTCAAGAGATGCGCCCTCCACGCAACCTAAAAGAGCTACGAGGATTCCAAGGTCGACTTGCGTACATAAGGAGATTTATTTTGAACTTGTCTGGACGCTGCAGACCATTCACTCAACTAATGAAGAAGGGTGTATCTTTTATTTGGACTGAAGAATGTCAACAAGCATTCGACGACATCAAACGATATCTCATGAACCCACCAGTCTTGGTGCCACCAATCTCAGGTATTCCATTCTTGATATACGTCCGTGCTATGGACCATTCATTGGGTACTTTACTCGTCCAAAAGAATAAAGAGGGTCACGAACAGGCCATCTACTATCTCAGTCGTACTATGATTGGTGCTGAACACCATTATAGTCCGGTCGAAAAAGAATGTCTAGCTCTTATGTTCGCTGTTCAAAAGACAAGGCATTACATAATTGGATAAACTATTCATGTCATTTCCCGAGTTAATCCTCTTCGGGTACTCATGAAAAAGCCCAGTACACTCAATTTTCGGCTGGCTACATGGGCCATTCTTCCAGCCCAATATGACATGGTGTGTGTTCCTCAAAAGTCTGTCAAAGGTCAAGCATTGGCAGATTTCTTGGCGGCTCATCCCGTACCAGAAACATCCAAGCTTTACGATGAAATTCCAGATGAGACATTGGAAGTCAATATGATCTCTGAAGAATTTCCAACCTGGCATTTATTCTTCGACGGTGCATCCAGGGTCGGACCAAATGGTGCCATTGTAGCAGGAGTCGGAGTTGTCCTCGTTTCTCCAGACGGATCAACTATTCAAAGAGCTTACTCTCTAGATGAATCCTGCTCCAATAATGTAGTAGAGTACAATGCTCTACTCATCAGCCTTCAGTTAGCCAAGCAATTGGATACCGAATATCTCGAAGTCTACGGCGACTCTAAGCTGGTTGTCAATCAGGTTAGAGGAACTTATGAAGTTCGCCATCAAGATCTGGTACCTTACTTTGAAGCAGCAATCAACATGGCTACATCATTCAAAGCTTTCTTTATCGAATATGTACGTCGAGCTTGCAATACTGAAGCAGATGCTTTGGCCAATCTTGTTGCAGTTTTAGCTATCCCCATCAGAAGACAACAAGTGGTGGTTATCTCTAATCGAGAATTGTTTTGTGTCGAAAACAATCGTAACATTGAATTCAGTAATCTTGCTGAAAATAATGTTATCAGTGAAGATTGGAGAACTCCCTTCATCGACTTTGTGGTTCATGACATACTCCCTGAAGATCCCAAGGAAGCCACGAGTATTCGTCGACGATCTCTACGATTCTACTACAACCAGACCACCAAGACTCTCTATCGACGAACTTATGACGGCCTACTCTTGCGCTGTCTAGCTGGTGATGAAGCAAAACAAGTATTGCGTGAAGCTCACGACGGTGTTTGCGGAGCACATCAACCTGGTCCTAAACTACAGGATCGTATTCGACGCATGGATTACTACTGGCCCTCTATGATATCAGATGCCATTGAATATGCAAGAAAATGTCGAGCTTGTCAAATCCATGCAGATTTTATTCATCTACCATCGAAATTTCTTTATCCCACTGCCGCCTCCTGGCCTTTCGAAGCTTGGGGCATGGACATCATTGGTCCCATCAATCCTCCTTCTTCTAGAGGACATCGGTTCATACTGGCAATAACCGATTACTTCTCCAAATGGGCTGAAGCTATACCTTTGGCTGAAGTCAAGACCAGCAGCATCATCAACTTTGTCAAACACCATGTCATCTATCGATTTGGTGTACCTCGACGAATCATCCATGACAACGGACCACAATTCATCAGCCATAAATTTACAAAATTCTGCGATGATCACCGAATTGATAATGTCGCTTCGATATCCTACAATCCTGCTGCTAATGGATTAGCCGAAGCATTCAACAAAACTATTATCAAGCTCCTCAAGAAGTTTGTATCTACTAACAAACGGAACTGGAGTGAAAAGCTCAGTGAGTGTTTATGGGCCTATCGAACTACGGTCCGTAATCCTACAGGCTTTACACCTTTCTCTCTGGTGTACGGTTGTGAAGCATTTCTCCCTTTAGAACTTCAAATTCCTTCTTTAAGGATTGCCATTGCCAATGAGCTCACTACAGAGAACAACGACCTTCTTCGACTTCAAGAATTGGAGGCGCTCGATGAGAAGCGGTTAATGGCTCAGTAACATATTGAGCTATATCAAGCCCGCATATCGAAGACTTTCAACCGTAAAGTTAAAGTCAGAGCCTTTCAACAAGGTGAACATGTTCTAACAGTCAGACGTCCTATGACTATGACTCATATGAGCAAAGGCAAATTCGATGCGAAGTGGGAAGGACCTTATGTTGTCAGCAAAGTCTTTTCAAATAGAGCATATCAACTCGCAGAATTAGATGGTCGGGTTGCAATGATGCCTATCAATGGCAAATTCTTCAAAAAATACTATGTATAAATGCAACAAAAATTTATGTAAATATGATTAGACAATTCATAAATAAAGTTTGATTTTTATTTTCATCATAAATAATGTTACATGATATCAAGGAAGATCACTGTCATCCTTATCGACATTGGGACGGGGGCTACTGCCGTCTTTATCAGAGACACGATCAGCAAAAGAGCTGAGAACCTCCTTGCTGGAACCCACGAGAAACTTGCAAGCAGCCAGCCTCATGGCCTCTTCTTCTTCAGTCTTTCCTGGTTCAAGCAGGAAGTCCAGAATATCTCGCGATGGTTTTGGTACAGACGAACCTTCACCTGCTCCAGCCTGCTTTGGCTGAACTAGTTCGGCCAGACGTTCTTCAACGCCTTCTTCAACCTTTGGGGTGACTTCGACTTTCTTGGGAGTATCTCCAGACGACATTTTTATGTTAGAAAAGTGGAAGTGCTCCATCCTGCTAAATTTTTGTTCTATTTATAGGCAGAGATTCTCCAAATAACAAAACGACATCGTCATCCGACGGTTCGTCCGTTCATTTACATTCATTCGATGGTTCATCCATTCATTTATCATCATCCGACGGTTCATCCGTTCATTTCGATTCATCCAACGGTTCATCCGTTCATTTATTATTATTACCTGACGGTTCACCCGTTCATTAATTATCATTTGACGGTTCATCCGTTCATTCATTTCCATCCGACGGTTTGTCCATTCATTCCACCATTCAACGGTTTACCCGTTCCTTTTGACGATTCATTTCATTCATGCCTTTTTGATGATTCGTTATCGTTCATCATCTACATCAGCAACTTGTCATTTTTGATTAAGTTGTCAATTGAAATAATAATATTCGACAAATTATATTCTGCCATGTCCATATTACCTCTGAGCAGATATAATGAATATAATTATTTTCCTACAAAATCATCAAGAAATATATCATGTCCTGTACCTCTGAATATATTTTCTATCTCTATTATTTATATCTGAACAAGATATGCAATAAATGATAGAACCACAACAAAATGTCTTTTATTAATCAAAATATGAGACATTACAGAAACACATGTATTACAAAGGACATAAAGATACAAAATGTTCTAGTGAGACGGAGGCATTATCAGAGTAGCAATTTGCTGCTTCAGGATCTGCAACCGTTCTTCACGTGATGCTATCACTTTCCTCCTGGCTTCTTCCATCCCAGTTTCTTCATTGAAAATGGGCATGGAGACCATTCGACGAGTGATCTCATCATTATGTGCTGCTACATACTCATTCCTTTCCTGAGTAAGAGCATCAATTTGTTGGACCGCTGTCTGGTGTTCTGTAACTTCATTTTCTAGTTCTTCTTCAAGACGAGCAATCTTCATTTTCAGATCTGCAATTCTCTTCTCTCTCCGCTCAGCAGCTGAGATCACCGATTCTAACTTAGAATTATATTCAGCAGCTTTTGTAGTATAAGCATCCAAGAAATTTTGGAGGCTCACTCTCTCAATTGTCGCTGCCTGAGCCAGTTGTTCGAACTCTGCCTGCACTTGAGACTCTACTTCTCCTTGGTTGAGCTCTTTATAGTTTTTGATGGAAATCTCTAGCTCATTCAAAATATGATCCAGAAAAGTGGCCTGAGCCTCGTCACCTTGTTCTCGGATAGCCCTTACTAAGAGAGAGGTTGGACCTCTAACCATAAAAAAATCAGTACCCTCTTTTTCCATCATTCTATTTACTAGAGGTTCCAAAGACTCAAAAAAGCATCTGATAAATGATTGGATCACAAGCTGATTAGTTGCCAGAGTGCCAGGAGTCGCAGCTACTCCTGTCGATGACGAAGCAGTAGGACGCTCGACTTCTCGTGTCTGAACTACAGGTTCTTTGATTAAAGGAACCGAAGTAGAGCTCGTTGCCCCTCCTGGTCGTTCCTCTGCAAAATCAGAATATTGTCATTTTGTCTGTCATTGGCGATTGATAAAATCAAAAATAAAAACATGCATTACCGTGGATGGATCCAGCAATAAGCTTGTCATCTGCAGGAGCAGAGTCTGGTTGAGCTTAAGTAGCTTCAGATGCTACTGCTTGGCTGCTGCCTGCTTCAGAGCCGCAAGAGAGATGACAGTTGCTACCAGCAATCTCCGTCGCAAGAACTATATCCAGACATACTAGAGGTGCTGGAGGAGCTTCAATCTCTGCATGGAGTACATATGTAAAATGTCAGCTATTAATCTATTTTAAAGAAGATTGTTGATTTCATTTTTTTTACCTTGGGGATCGACGGCAGGAATTTCCTTCAAGGTCGCTTCTTCAGCTGTTGGAGCTGCCTCTTCCTCAATATCCTTTTTAGAATCCAAGGAGTCATCAGCAGCTTTAGTGGATATATGATCTTCATCATCCCTTTTGGGATCCTGTGTGTCTTCGTCAGTCTCTGATGATGAACTTTCATCATTTTCATCTTCTGCTGGTACCTTCCCACTATTAGTATCAGTGGCTTGATCAACATAGTCTTCCTGTGAGCCGAAGTCACAGTGCTCTAAAGCTTTAATCATCGTACGATCTTCTTCTGCGCGAAGGGCCCCAGGTGTAAGAGGCAGTTGAGAAGATTCTGCAGCAGGTAAATAAGATCGGACGGTAGTATACTCTTCTTCTGCAATGTTGTCTCTGGGCTCTTCAGCCTCATTTCTCTGTTCAATTTCCTCTCTCTGCTCTGGACTGGAAGTTTTATTCCCAGATTCAGAAACAGGGGTGGAAGAGGGCATGGTGATTCCCGCTGCAGCGTCTATTACAATTGAAGATGAAACTTGTCCTCTACGGACCAACCTTTTCCTTCTATGAAGAGGTCTCTCAGGACTCTCTACATCTATTGTCTCGACTTGTTTTTGAACAGAGGTCGGAGTGGTAGCTTCTTCTTGCTGAATTGTCTCGGCCAGTTGCCGAGATTGAGATCTAGTGGTAATCTTTTCAGAGGAATGATCTAAGATCAGTTTCTTCTTTGCTGTCGGAGTGGGAGGCTCCTCTCTTCTCCTCTTCTTGGCTGGAGATTTAGCCACCTTCAAAGAGATACGTAGTGGCGCGTTAACCTCTTGAGGGAACATAGCATCCCTTGAAGCTTCCAAGGGTGCATCTACTGGCTCATGCACCTCATCATTTCCTATGAGCGACATAACGACTCCTCCCTTCTTCAATCTTGTTGAAGACGCGAAGCTATCTGCGAGATTGAAATTCTCGGCAAAGGTATTTGAAGATGTATAGAATACTGAGTATGTAAATAGCATCCGAGGGCCATGATTGCTATTTACCGGTATCGAGAACGTTACTTTCGTATCTCGAGCATTATAATAAGCCCAAGCTCGGGTCCCATCTATCAAAAAACCCTTTTCTTGAAGGCACGTGATGGCATTTCCCACGTGGAATTGGTCGTACCCGAACTGTCGAGCAAATCGACTGGAGAGATATGGCTCTAAATAACATTCTTCTTCAAACCGATACACCAAATGGGACGGTCGAATTGTCTTCAACCACTCAAAAGCTGCATGGCTCAAAGGTTGCATCTTTGAGCCAATCATATTTGTCGGCATTTGTTCATATCCAGCAGGAGGAGGAGTGCAACTAAAGTTTCATCCTTTACTCAGGTTCAGAGCATATCTACAATCTCTCAGAGAAGTGTATTTCCACTTACTATGAGAGTATCTCTGCAAAAAGCTGCCGTCGACTGATCCCATGCCGGGATCCATCAAAGTAGGATGGTGAAGAAGCAACCACCCGAACAAATATGTATACGTCAATTCTAGCCGAGGAAATTCTTTTTCTCCTTTAGCTTTCAACATCAGATCAACGTACAGACGAAGACTAGCATTCAACCTACAGGTCATCGCCGACAAAAGATCCATCTTGTAGCCGAAGACTAATCTAACGGCGGCAAAAAGAACACCGCGATGGAAGCGGTCTACGGCACTCGATCCTGGGACTACAAACCGACGGAGCCAATACGTCAGAAACCCTGCTAATTGGGCTTCTTTTGACATAAATCTATATCCTACTCTCAAATAACTCTCGAGAGTATCTCCTTTCTTCAAAGGAGGACATTGATGATCATTCTTCATCTCTTCATCCAAATCCCCACTTTCCTCCACCAGTTTCACCACTTCACTGCTGCTCAGTGGTCTAAAGAAGTCAGGATAGTATCTATCATGTTCCTTGGTCTTCGTTTCTTTAATGTGGTTAAGGAACAGATAAGAAAACCATTTTGAGGAATAGCAGGTATTTGATGTAGCACTTTTGTAAAACAGAGAACAGATTTTATAATGACATAGCAGTTCTTTGAAGACTGCTACCATGTTTGCGTTCTCTTTTCTAAGTTTGTCCAACTCATCATTAGTTGGGACAAATTCTTCATATGGGGCATCCTCCATTGGCAAGTAAGAGATGTACTGCATCTCATAAAGTGCAAACCCGATCTCTCCGCCAGGAGTCATGAAAGTCCCTGTTCTGTAATTGTATCTTTCTGCTAGAGCCAAGAACAGTTGCGAGTTAGGGGCAAAACCATAAACAGTGGCATGCACTGCTTGGTACAAATTGATTTGCTGAAGTTTATTTTCAAACTTGGTCAAAATCTAGTTTGCTATGCAGTTCCATCTCTTAAAATCTGGATTCACTAATCTAGTTAATCTGAGATCCTGATCTGGGTACTTCCCTTCGACCTTCGCAAACTCATTTGCGAATATTAGAGTTCTGACAGGTAATAACAAGGAAGAATTCTCCGGCGGAATACAACCGGGTTTCAAATCTCTTAACAAAATACTGTATTGCTCTGAGGAACTGTAGAACATGTCCTTCTTGTTCGGCACCTTCTTCACAAAAATCCTTCCTGGACGGGTATCTTAGAAAGGTGTAAGGTTCCATTCCATCTTCCTCGGGTAGCTTGTATGAGTATACTGGGATAAGGGAAGGCAGCGGGAAACATCTGGTATCGAGAATGACCTATCCTTCTGATGGACAATTCTTTCTTCCATCCTTGGCCTCGGCTGAGAGCTTTTCTCAAAAGCATCGCCGAACAGGAATAATAGCTTCTTGTGAATGACAGCGTCTACTGACTCCAAAGGTTGGCCATTCATCAAACATAGCAGAGTCACATTATCTTGGGCTATCAAAATAGCCTGACGGGAAGTTGGCAGATCATATTGAGGATAGTACACATAGGAAAGGTCCTTTTTGTATTCTGACTCTGAAAGGGTTCCTACAAAGTCCTCATATCCATGATCTTCTCTAGTATTAACTGCTTCAGATAGAGAAAACAAAAATTCAGTCAAGACAAAGATTCTGTCGTCAGTTTGTGTAAACATCAGATTAAGCAATATCAGATTGTGCAATAATCAGACTGTGCAAACAAACAGTCATCAGTTTGCGCTGACAGTCTCGCACAAATCAGCAAGTTGTGCTGACTTTTGTCAGCGCAGTTCAACCGATTGTGCAGAATGTCGTCCTTCATAAAAATGAAGAACGAACTGATTTGTGCAACCAAAACCCTAAAAAGGGTGGCACAGTATGATCATATCTCTAAAAAGAGATGGATTCTGAAAGAACAGTGAGATCAAAACCCTAAAAAGAGTTTTGATTTGGTTATCTACCTTGTAGCGCGGGATGAGCAGTTTCGTGACGAGAAGCACGTCGTGCAACCCTAGCCGAAGTCTCGGCGGGGGCTTTGCCCTTCGCAGCGGCGGAGGAACGTCTAGGCGCCATGGAGATCGTCGGAGAAGAAAGGAAGAAAGGGTCCGAAATTTCTCTCTCTCAAATGCACGAAGAAAGCAAAGTAAAGAATACTTCGAAGTGTGAAGAGGACTATTTATAGTTTTTGAAAACGAAACGGCCACCTTAGATTGTACCTGAAAATGGGGCTAATCCCTCATATTGTTCAGACAGCTCATTTCATGCGCAAACGGATTATAATTTTAAAATTCAAAGTATTTCGAAATTTTGAATAAGTTCAACTTTCGAAAACTTTGAAGGGGATCTTGTAGGTCCTAAAAAATTAAGTTGCACACATCAACAAAGTCATGAAGATCAAGAAATAACTCTTTCAAATGAACTGTACAGACATCAGTTTGCGCAGCATACAGATTGCGCATACTAGATTGCGCACACTACCAAGCGCGCAGGCTGACGTGGCAAATCATCATCATTATCTGACACAAATCAAATCTTCTGACAGCTGACAGTACGGAGAATGAGGCGACCGTTCGTTTAATTGTACAGCATGGCGCTCGAGGACAGCTGGCAGCGCAATCCATGTTGGCGCAATTCATGTTGGCGCAATCCATTCCTGCGCAGTCCAAGTCTGCGCAATTCAGGTTGTGCGTTCTATCAACAACTGACAAAGTAGATGTGGCTTTCGTGCCATCAATTGCTCATTACGTGGCAACCGTCTACACACGATCATGCGCAATTCAATCAAAAGTTACCATGTGTCCAAGACAGTTGGACCACGATCCAACAACTGCTTGTGCAGTCCACTGTTGCACAATCCAATTGCTGCGCAATCCATCATGCGCAGTCCAGAATAACTAAAAATTAGTTATTTCTAGAACACTATAAATAGAGTTTCAAGTCTCCATTCAAGGGGATCAGAGATCAGAATATAGAGAGATCAGACTTTAAAAGTTCAGAGAGTCCAGGAGTTCTTGCCCAAGTACTGCTGCATTCTTCCGAGGCTTTTGCCTTCAACTTCCGAGGCTTTTTGCCTTCAATTCCAGAGTTGTCTTCAACTTCAGAGGCTCCGTCTTCAGAGTTCACATCGTCCAAGGGATAAAGCAATCGTCATCTAGATTAGATTCCTATAGTTGCACCATTCCCAGAATTCTTGTAATCTTTTACAAAGTTTGTATCAATAAAGTTCTACACTTTTGTTTTTGCAAACAATATCTATACTAATACTCCCCGTCCCCCGACTAGTATAGTGGATCCAACCATGACACATCATGATGCACGATTCTCTGAGAGGGAACTAGCCTTCGCAGGAATCGTGTCTATACAATGCACAAGGAACAAGAAAGACTTGCACAAGATATACCAAGGAAAGCGAGGAATAACATCTCATGACGGGATCCAGAGAAATACCAATCCGTGTGAACAATGTGTCAAGAGAACAAGGATATCTACACTAAATACAAGAAACATAGACGATATCATAATACAGAAATATTATCAGAGAATGTACTCGCCTGCGATCTGGTGGAATATGTCAACTGAGTCCAAGAACAGTACCTCGAGGACCTATAGGTGGAATACTGTGTCAATATAAGGGTTTGGAAGTAAAATCAAGTCATACTAAGTCAACTAGGTCAAGGCAAGTCAAAGCAAGTCAAACTAGGTCAATCTAAGTCAAGGGTTGACTTACAGTTGACTTTCGGTCAACTGGTCAACTCTGGTCAACCCTAGGTCAACTTTAGGTCAAACTTGACTAACGTTGACTAACAGTTGACTTTGGGTCAACTGGTCAACTTTGGTCCAGTTCTAGTCAATTTTATGCTATGGTTGACTTTTGGTCAAAATAGTCAACTGTGGTCAACCAAGGTCAAAAGTAGTCTAACCTAGGTCAAATGTTGACTCTACTTCGACATTCAGTCAAAGTAGTCAACCATGGTCAAACTGGGTCAAAGCTAGTCTCTACAAACATCTACAGGGTCAACACATCAATTTCAGTGATGGTGAAATCACTGGAATCGACGGATCTCAAAATACCACAAAAAGAGAAGGATTATAATAATAGGGTGAAAACCTACAGAGGTTGTCGAATGGTGAAACAACCATTACCAACGTGTCCAGAATGGTCAAATCAGCTAGGATAGCCTGTCCATAACTCTAATTTGGACACAGGGGCAAAAAGGTAATTTTGTGTCAAAACGGTATCCGTGTCGGACCCGCTTTGCACCGAAAAATATGTAAGAATACTAGTCTACCAAACCTAACAAATTATATGTCCACGAATCCAGAATGACGATACGAACCCAACGGTATATTCAGAATTGGATTCCGTTGACCCGATCTCAAATTGGTCCGTTGACTAGGACATTAAAATCCAATTTGCACAAAAAAGTGTGTCGGAGCCAATGTCCTCAAAACTCAGCAAATTATATGTCAATGAGTCCAGAATGACGATACGAACTCAACGATATATTCGGAATTGGATTCCGATGAACCGGTGTCAAAATGATCCGATGACCCGGATATTGGTATCCGACTTGCACCGAAATGCGTGCCAGAACCAATGTCCACTAAAACCTAGCAAATTATATATCAATGAGTCTAGAATGACGATACGAACTCAACAGTATATCCAAAATTGGATTCCGATGAGCCGACGTTAAAATGACCCGTCGACCAGGACTGTGGGGCCCGCTTTGTACCGAAATACGTACCAGGGCCCACGTCCTCCAAATCTAACAAACTTTATATGAAAATGTGCCAGAATGATGCCACGAGTCTACTGGTGGTGTCAAAAATTGAATCCGGAGTCCCGGTTTCAAAAATAGAATTTTACAAGTTGGAAATTACGAATTTGGACGGCCAACTTTGCCGTCGAATTCAACCAATCAAACGTGCTCACAATGAAACAAAACTGGAGGGGTAGGAAGAGGGTTATACCAGCTTCGCATAGGAACCAGTAGCACGCCAGACGGAGCTATGATGGAGGAGATACGAGTCGACGAAGTCGGCTCCACAAAACTGTACAAAAATAACACAATTTAAACGGTCAACTTGGTGGCCGGTTTTGATGTATCAAACGACAAAATTACTGTATAAAATTTGAGAGGGATGAAGGGGTATATACCAAGATTGTGACGGAGCGAAGAAATTGCCGATCCAACGCACGGATTGTCCAGAAAATTGGCACGAAGTCGCTGCCTCGAAGCACGAATTCTGAAACTTTCTCCCGCGCGCGTCGACGGAACTCCGTGCAAAATGCACGAATCAGGCGTTTATCGCACCGGAGATGCGGGGACTCGCCACGGGGGCCTGTCCGGAGGTGCTCCCGGCCGAGTGGGGTGGCTCGCCGGCGGCGGCGGCGACCGCGGCGGCCGGTGGCGTACTGTGGCTGCTGTTGCAACACTGCTACTGCCGCTCGCTGCTGCTCGCATTGCAGCTGCTGCTGCGGCGCTGCTGCTCGCGCACGCGTACGGCGGCAACGGGCGGCACGGTCGGCGCGGCTGCCCGGCGGTAGTGGCGAGCGGCGGCAGAGGTACGGGTGGTGGAGGTGATGGTGCATAATGATGATGGTGGTGTTAATGGTTGTGGGGTGGTGAAGGAAAGGTGATGGTGGTGGTGGAAGAAGAAGTGAAGAAGAAAAATGGGGGAGAGTGCTTGGTTCGTGTACAGAAGAGGAGGGGGAGGGGGGATGCTGAGTGTGATGGTGAGGGGAGTTGTGTGTGGGGCTAAGGAGAGAGAGAGAGGGATTAATATATAATTGAGTCTGTGTATATAATATATAAAGAGAGAGGGAGAGAGAGAGATAGATATTTAGAGAGAGAGAGAGGGAGAGATATTTAGAGAGAGGGGGGGCTGTACTGTCGGCTATACATGGGGAAAAGGGGTGGTGTGTGTAGGAGTTATTTTAGGAAGAGAGAGAAGAGAGAGTTATATATTATATTATATATGTATTTATATATACATATATAAAAGAGAGAAAAATAGAGATATTTATATAGAAAGAGGGTATTTTTGAGTAGAGAAAAAGGAAATTACAATTGTGAGATGTATGGGTAGTCATGACAGGGGTTACACCAAATTGGGTTGGGTGTTGGGCCAAGTTTGGACAAGCTTGGGGCCAAGATTTAATTAAAATAATAAATTAAACCAAATTAAAATCACGGATGGAATGGGAGCACAAGAGAGATCCAATCGGTGGCACGCAAGTGGCACGTGCATAGAAGGCTCAAAACAGGCCAGGGCCATATATTGGGTCGTCTGGATTGGACCGATGTCGGGCCCGAAAATTAAGTTGGAAATTAAATCACGAATTACGGCAGGCGATAAATTGGTCTAAATTGACCCGAAAGTTTCGCGAAGCAAATGGAGCACAAGAAAACAAGTTCGAGTGGGACACGATATATCAACATGAAGATAATCTCGTCTACTACAAACTTCAAGAAGAAAGTTTCCAGAGACTAGCATCCTTGATGCTCTAGAAATCCAAGTCACGGTAAAGAGCATTTAATGATCAAAATTAATTAATCAAAAATAAATTATCGAAAAATAATTCATTTAGAAATTTTAAAATAATCCCAAAAATTCAGGGGGCTTACAGAGAGAGTGTGTGTTAAACTCTCAGAAAGAAAAAGAAAGGAAGGAGAGAAGGAGCGGGGAGAGGAAAGGGAAGCGGAGGGGGTCGTCGGGGCTCAGAGTGGAGCGTCGACGATGGCTGCTCCGGTGGAGAGAGGGGTACAGGCGGAGGAAGCGGAGCGGCGCGACGAAGGTGGAGCCGTGGCGGACGGACGGGGAGCTGCGGTCGAAAGAGCGGGAGTTCGGGGTTCCGACGAGGGTTTTCACCGGCGGCTGCCATCCGGAACAGAGACGGAGAAGAGAGGGAACATGGACGCACGGCGGAGGAGAAGGGAGATCGGTGGTCGCGGTCGAGATGGTGGTGGTTGTGGAGGAGTCAGGGGTGCACAGCGAATCTCGCAGTGGAGGGCGCCGGCGGCGACGAAAGGAGAGGGGATAGGTCGGGGCCTGTACGGCGCTCGCCGGTGGCCCGATCCTGTGGCTGGCGGACGCCGAAAGATGCGTGCACAGCGCTGCGGAAGGATGGCGTCAGATCTGGCTACGAGCGACCCAGATCTGGGTTGTGCAAGAGGGCGGCGGCGCTAGGGCCAGGCGACGACTGCGGGGTCTTTGGCCGCTCAACGCGGCGGAGGTCGCAGCAATGTCGGATGAGTAGTTTACTTTGGGTTTCCTTCCTGGTTTTTGGGGGTTTTGGGTTTGGATCTGCCAGCCACGGTAGTGGTGGCCGGTTGCGGTGGCGGTGGTTGTGATGATGGCTGGTGGCGGTAGTTGTGCTTGGTGGTTGGGGGCACCACCGGAGTGATGGGGGCGGCCAGGATGGGTGGCCGGACACGTAGAGTGGACTGGAGGATGGCGTGGGTCTGGGGTTTTGGCGCGGCATTCGGTGGCCGGGTAGGCGTTGGTGGCGGTGGAAGTAGGCGATAGCTGCCGGCCGACTTGGTCGGGGTCGAAGTGGAGGTGGGTTCGGCTAGGGTGCCGGGAATTTGTGCACGGGTGGTTGGCTGTGGTCTGAGACGGAGCTGTTGTATGGTCGGGACAGAGGTCGAGGCTGAGACAGGGCGACGTTTGGCAGCTTGGACGAAGAGGACGGACATGGGTTAGAGTTTAGGAGTAGCATTTGAGATTGTCCGGGTGTGTCAGACACAAAGAAGACGATGTATATGTAAAAATAAGGATAGTAGAAGACACCCGGGGTCGGACCCGAGGCCGTCACGACTGACACGGGGCTGGATAGATACCGACACGATGTACTCACATTGTTTGTGGTGGAGATAAATTTTTGTTGATGTGAGGAATTTATGGAGGAGTACCTGCCTATTTATAGGATGTGGAAATTCCGAGTTGGATAAGGATTAGGAATATTTAAACCCAAAAATAGATAATTCTCTACTTAATTTAAATAATTTTTAAAACAATTCAAATAAATTTCGAATTCAATCCAAATTAAATATAGATAAATCTAAATCCATAAATTCAAATTTGTAAATCATCATAATTAATTTAAACCAATATCAACCGCTTTAAAATATATTTTTATGAACACTAAAATTATAATAATAATTAATTTCAAAAATTATATTATTATTGAAAAATAATCTAATAAAACGTTTATGAAATATATATGTGCGCACGAAAAGTATTATTTTATTATTAGCTATTTTTTTACGAAAGACTTTTTATAAATAAATAAAATAACAGACTTGGAAATGTTGGTATGATAGCTAAAATAATTATTGCATATATTATTTTAAAACTATAAAAATAGAAAGAATGTTTTTTTTCTAAAAATATGTACGCTCGCACATATTCGCACTCGTCGAGCAATTACGAAAAACAAAATTTCGCGCACGACGTATAATGTAACTACGCGACGTACAAATACAAAATAAATAAAAAAATAATAAGTACAAATTTTATAAAAAAATATAGTAGAAATTTAGGGGTTTTACAGTCACCACATACAAGCACGTCATCTTTTATACCAGAAAGAGACTTCAGGATGTGCTTAATAGCTCCCCAATAATCATTCTACCTGGTCTTCCATTCTCGCACAATTCCAAATTCTGTCATCTAAATAGCCTAAGATGCACCTAGTGCATATATTGAAATGATAATTGATACGATAGAAGTACAAGCTATCAATTCTTTTTCTAGATCAAAATCTTTAAAAGAAGTCTATGGACTAATATGGATCCTTGTCCCCATTTTAACCCTTATATTGGGAGTCACAATGGGGGTACTGGTAATTGTTTGGTTTGAAATAGAAATATTCCCAGCAATACAACAACATATTGGTCCGAAATATGCCGGACCATTGGGAATTCTTTAAGCTCTAGCAGATGGGACCAAACTAATTTTTAAGGAGGACCTTCTCCCATCTAGAGGAGATATCCGTTTGTTTAGTGTCAGACCGTTTATAGCGGTCATATCAATTTTACTAAGTTATTTAGTAATTCCTTTTGGATATCGACTTGTTTTAGCCGATCTCAGTATAGGTGTTTCTTTATGGATCGCCATTTCAAGTATTGCTCCTATTGGACTTCTTATGTCAGGATATGGATCGAATAATAAATATTCCTTTTCAGGTGGTCTGCGAGCTGCTGCTCAATCTATTAGTTATGAAATACCATTAACTCTACGTGTGTTATCAATATCTCTACGTGTGATTCGTTGGAACATGAACCTTTCCCCCTTTTTATAAATAAAATAAGGGAGTTGAATATATTGAATGAATATTTGTATTTTTTATTCATTATTAGGTTCGATAAATTAAACCAGATAGTCATCTGAGTAAAATAAAACTGCTTCCAAATTTGCAGTAAGAAGATAAAATCTCATTCCCTATGTACAAGAATAAAGTTGAAGAAAACATAAATAGTATAAACTATTTACCCTAAGATTGATATTCTTTGATTAGTCATCATGTCTTGAAGCGGGTACAAAAGATCGACTGTATGGGGTTTTCTACTACTGTCTTGTATGTCTTACGATACCGGGGATCAATCAAAAATCAGTGAACAGTTAGAAACACCAAGGTACACAAAAGATTAGTAATGGAGATAATGTAAGGTACCAAAAAAAGTATTTTTGTATAATTTTTTCTTTCCCTTTTTAGGCGGTCTCACTTCGCTCGTCTTGAATTCAATTGATGTGGTTCTAGCTCGTTTTAAGGAGCTTATAGCGAGTTTCGCTGTCCCTCTTGACATCGCTGGTAATCCCAACTCATATTAGCTATCGAAAGCCGTACGTACCTTCCCGCTCGCCACAGAAAGAGCTACACAAGCATAGTCACCTTCGAACGGAATATGCGAGCCCAGTGAGTGGAATAGGAAAGAAAATTCTCAAGAAGGCGAGCGTCGTTCCAAGAACATTTACTTGAAACCAGCAAAAGAAGTTATGCAGCCATCTGGCAAACTACGATACCAGTCGTATGCTGCACCGGCTAAACAACCGACAAATACTCTGGTAAGGAGAGCATCATTTAGCTGTAATTGGTCAGTCATCACTTCAAAGTGATTGATGTAATGACTTGGAGAAGTGCTTCCATCAAACAGCATAATGGTTGGGAGCTTATATTTAGGAGGGAATGGAACCTCCTTCCACTCTGTAGGATACGGTTGTTTTATACCAAGTCTTTGTAGATCGTCCTTCTGCTTGAAAGCCTCAAACTGAGTGTGTAGGAGTTTCACAGCCTCATTAGCATTCCCTGATGTTTGGTAATTGGTGGGCTGGTTAGAAGTATTGGGAGGAGGAACAACATGATAATTACCACCCGCAGCACCAGACTGGCTGGGATCAGCTTGAATTGGTACTGCAGGAACCTGAGGAGGTGGTACCCCCCAGACTAACATTAACAGGTACAGAAGATGCTATAAGCTCTAGATTTGAAGCAGGATTTATAATCGGAGGCACTGCATGTTGGGCCACGATTATAATGTGTATACTTACAACCATCTCAGCTATGGTCTTCAATTTGTCCTCTAGTACAGCAATTCGTTATTCTTGATTGGCTGAACTAGAAGCATCTTGATCTTCTGTAACGGTATATGCCGTCACTTCTCTTGCTGCTATTGACGAGATAGTTTGTTTATAACTTTCACTATCTGTATCAAACTCTGAAAAAGAGTCCTTCCCTAGATGAGCGATGGAGAGATCTTCTTGATTAAAGACACCTTAGTTTAAATTTTGACTTCTTGATCTGGTGTATTGAAAGACCCCTTCACTAGATGCATGAATCCGATCTAAGTATTGTTGACTGGGATTACGGGATGCATTATATCTTGGACGTTACCCACCCCCAATGCCTTGGGAAGTCATGTTGACAGAAGTATACAACAGATCGTCTTCATCTCCTGTCATAGGTTCAGGGGTTGAAGTATAGTTTAGACGATCAAAGACAAATCGTCTGGCTGATTGGCAACAGCACTTGATGACTACTTCACGAAGGTAGTGGCAATCTGAAGGGTGATTTAGAGATGAAGAAGACATCCCTATGATTTCTTATCTTTGTGTAAGACATTTCCGGAGATCAGCTATCACTACCGGACGAGAAGAAGTCGAAGGAACATATTCCTTGATGATGTTAGGAACATGTCTCCTATTCTTCTGATGTTTAGTCCCCTGAGTGTACAAAGATGTACTTAACTCATTAGCATAAGTGATTGGGTCTTTCTTTTCAAACTTTGGTTTCTGGTATAGATTGGCCCTTGGCATAGGGTTCTTTCATTTTACCAAAGTTGATACTGATTGACGCCTATTGAGATAAGGACGTAAATCAGAAAATTCTGCTCCAGGTGTCTCTGTTTGTGACACCGTAAATTTTCCTTGCTTAGATCTTAAAATTTGCAAGGTTGGAAGATCTTGACCAGACCCCATAGGGGTAGACAAGATGCCTCTTTGATCAGTATTCTTTCCCATAGCAGAGATCTGAAGACCTTTGTTTAAAGAAATAGAATCTGATATATCTTCCTCTGAGTCATAGACTAAGGAAGTTTGAGAAAAGACCAAAGGGTGCTTTCCTTTATTTTGTAGAGGGTTAGCTAAGAAGCGTTTCCTTCTATTTAGTTGTGGGACCATTTGCGCCAATTGAGGAAATGTCAAAGGACCCTTCTTTTTGTTCTGTCTAGTTTTGACACTAGAACATTATTTCTCCAAATTTAGAACTGGAGAATTAGAAGAGGGAATAGCCAAAAGACTAGTTCCCTTGGGTTGCGCCAGAGCAGCAAACTATGTCTGAACAACTGGTCGTTTGGGTTGTGCCTCAGTATTTTGGGCTACTGGTTGCACCCTAGCAATAAAGGCTATTGGTTGTGCCTTGGCAGCAGCATGGGTAGTGGACTGCACCTTGGCAGTAAGATGAGTGGATTGCACTCTAGCAGCAGAACAAATAAACTGCGCCTTGGTAGTAGAGTAAATGGGTTGCACATGGGCAACGGAAGCAGGCTGTGCCTGGGCCACTGAGATAGATGGTGTCTTGGCCACTGAGCACTCAGGTTGCGCCTGGGCAACATCAACTGTGGGAGACTTAGGAGCCCACACAGTCCTGTTCTTGGAAATAGCCATAGTGCGCTTGTTGCTCTTGGTGCTAATCATATTCTCGTAGGCTGTCTGGTTGACTTGAACAACCAGAGTCTTCTACGTCTTGCCGATCGATACAGTATCATATTGAGTTGTCACCTTCTCATCGGAGGAGAAAGTCGTCCCCAGCAGAGTCACCATTTTGTTTGCAAAAATAAAATATTTTATTACAAACTTAGAAAAGAGTACAAGAGTACAATAATTTCTGGGGAAGTACAACTGTAGGAATCTGATCAGAAGACGATCACTTTATCCCTTGGACTATGTGAACTTGAAGACTAGAGCCTATGGAGAATGCAACAGCAATTTTGCAGGAGTACTTGATCTCTGTGCGTGATTGATCCTTCAACAATGATTGAAAACTCTATTTATAGAGTTCTGGAAATAATTGTTTTAGCAGTTATTTTGATGTGCGAGGCTGGATTGTGCCACATTAAGTTGCGCCAACCTGATGTTGCGCCAACTTTCATTCGATTTATAATCGTGCACTAACTGTATTTAGATGCGTGGCATCATATGATTGAGATGTGCGTGGTCGTGTACAAAATAGTGGACACATTGTGAGAGATTAGTGGCATGTGCGCCACGTCATCCTGCTTTAGAATGAAACTTGTCTCAACTTTGTCAGGTTGCGCGAGCTTCAGTCAATAAGTTAAACTGCGCCTAGTTGGATTGCGCCTAGACACGTGGCAGCTTTTGGGAAGAAGTCGTTCAGATTGCGCCTAGGCGCAACTAAGGGATTTGTTTAGATTGTGCCTAGGGGCAACTCATGGGATGTACAGGACAGCTGTCCATTTAATCTCCTCGAGCGACACGTTTTGAGAGATTCGAAGAGATTTCCTTCGTATACTGTGTTGTGAGTTGACAGTGTTGTCAGGTAATGATGACCATTAAATGCCAGACACCACGTAGACTTTGGCACAATATGACTGGGGCGCAGTCTGATATGTGGCGCAACCTGTCCAGTGGCGCAGTTTGATCTCTGAGCTTCATAACAGTGGCGCAGCTTGATTTTTGAGGCACAATTTGATTGCTGAGTAGTAAATACATGGCGCAACTTAATTTTTTAGGCCCTACAGACACACACCCAGCAAATCGTCTACGACAATGACATTATCTTCTACAAATACTGTTATTTGCGCGGCCACCTCACCGAGTGCTGTTTTCGTCTACATCCAGAGATTAAGAAGAAAACTTCCCGTAAAGACCCCCCAGCTAACGTGGGAAGGAAACAACAATCTCATCCACAATCACCACTACTTCCGCTTCCAAACTCCCACATCAGATTCGAATCTAGTGAGGGCAATCCAGGCAATGAAGCATCCCCCGGCAAAGCCTTGGTCCCCTATAATCCTCCAGCTCTACACCTGTCAAACCAGTTCAACGCCCTTGATACGGAAGCTTCCGAATCTACTCAGGAGATTGCTATCCACAAAGACCCCCCCGAGCCCCTCAGTCCGGGTACGGAGATTGAGAGCCCTAAAGATCTCACTCCGAGTGCGCCCGTGCCGCCTCCACAGGACCTCCAAACCGTCGACCCCAAGTTCTATGGTGACCATTGCTCCGATAACGAAGTCATTAGCACAGATGCCCTAGCCATCCTGGGCCCAGAGCAGGTCCTCCGTGGCTAGCAGGTCATCGCCGCAGGATTCCCCCTACAGACCGCAGGAGAATTAATCAATAGCGCCGAAGAAACACACTCTCCCTCATCTGAGGAGCCAATCCCTAATAGAACCACGTCTCAGCTTGCGGAGCTAACCACCTCCACCAAAAAATTAGAAAAGATAGAAGCTAAGGAGACGACGGCCATGTGCACAAGGTCTGCCTCCAAGCGCGCCAAACAACCCTCCCTAGCAATCCCAATGCTTAACATCCTTACTTGGAATGTTTGTGGCCTGGCGAACAAACCGACTACGAGGAGACTTATCAGCCTCAAGAAAATCCATAAGATTGACATCGTAGTCATTTTAGAACCTAAAATCCCTCCCAAGAGACTCAAATCCACTCAGCTGCAGCTAGGCTTCTCCTCCGCCATTGCCAGCCGTTACGACATCTGGATCCTTTCTACGTTGGACGTGAAGATCGGTGTCCTGCACGATTCTAGGCAGGCCCTTACGTGTTGGGTTGAACATCCCATGCTCCCGAAGCGCTCCTTTTTGTCTGCGGTTCACGGCAGTTGTGACATCTCTGAGCGGAAACAACTATGGACTGACCTTCTGGACATCCACCTTAACCTCATCAACCTCCGTTGGCTTTGTATTGGGGACTTCAATGCTATTACCTACAGAGAGGAGAAGATTGGCAGCCGACCGCCTCCCCAAACGGCCATACAGGACTTCAAAAACTTCATCTTCAATGCCCACCTTTTCTACCTCCAGTTCACCGGTATTGCCTTTACCTGGTACAATATGCAGGAAGGCGACCGTCGGCAATACTCCCGCCTTGATAGGGCTCTCATCAACGTCCACTGGTCGTACATGGGAATCATATCAAACCTCACTCATCTTAATGCTACCGAGTCCGATCACAATCCCTTGCTGGTAGAAGTCAAATGCAACTCCAGCCAGATAAAAAAAAGTGTACGGTTCCTCGACTTCTGGAGCGAACACCCACAGTTCATGAGCATCGTAGCGGACGCATGGAACCGGGCGGAATCCCCTGACCCTCTCACTCGGGTGGCCAAAAAGCTTAAAGCCACGCGGAAAGCTCTCACAGCTTGGAGTAAACAGGCGTATGGGGACATTTTCCAGGCTGTCTGCGTTGCCGAGGACGATGTCACTCGTGCAGAAGTTCTTTTTGCGACTGACAGATTGCCAGAGGCCAGGACCGCCCTGTACTTCACCAAAGCTATTCTTAAATTCCATCTCAAAGTTGAAACTGATTTTTGGAAGCAGAAAGTTAGGCTGAAATGGGATAGCGATGGTGATAAAAACACTTCCTACTTCCATGCCTGTGTCAAGGGGCGCAGACAGAAGCTCAACCTCCATCAGATTGCCGATGAGG
>JANAVB010041818.1:1081178-1291178 GCA_029216955.1 Iris pallida
CTGGACGTCCTCCTTCGCGAAGTGGAGTATTCGCTGGCATCTCCTTTGCCTACGGTGCCCTTCACCGAACAGGAACTGTCTTCCCTAGCCAATTCCTTTCCTTGCTCCTTTATCCTTAAATTCTCTTCAGGCTGCCCTAAACTCTCCCAGATTCAGGAGGTTTTTTCTAGTTGGCGGCTCTCGGCCGCATACAGGGTGGCTCCTCTAGACCCGAGGCATTTTCTGCTCCATCTCTTCTCCGATCTTGACCACAGGACCGTGTGGTCCAAAGGCACCAGTAGGGTTGATTCCTACCCGATGAAGATAATCAAGTGGTCAGCGAACTTTAACACAAAGGAAGACTCTGCGATGGTTGTTGCCTGGGTGACCCTTCCCAATCTTTCACTCATTTGCTTCGTTCCAGCAGCTCTTAAGCGTATCGCCAACTCCTTCGGGACATACGTGGCCACTGCTGCAGAAATCAGCAACCTGACCAAAGTCCACTATGCTAAGATCTGTGTGGAACTCGATCTCACCTCCGAACCACCCAACCATATCCTCATCGAACTTGGTAACCATACTCACACCCAGCAAATCATCAACGATAACCACATTCTCTTCTTCTCACACTACCATTTGCGCGGTCACCTCACTAAGCATTGCTTCCGTCTCCATCCCGAGCTCAAGAAAAAAAACAGTACAGAAAGAATCCTACCCCAACGAAGATAAATATCAAAATCTGGCCCAACCCCCTGCTCCCTCTTTCGAACTCACACACCAGATTCAACTCCAGTGAAGGCAAACTAAGCAGAGAAGCCTCTTCGGACAATGCGGTGATCCCCTTCCACCCACCAAACAAACCCCTTTCCAACCAGTTTAACGCCTTCATTTCTGAAGCGAGCGACCACTACCGGGAGATAGCCTTTCCTGTCGACTCTGTCGTGGTCCCCGAGACGGACTCTGAGGACATCAGCGACTCCCCACCGGAGGCCAAAAAGGAGGCCCTCCAAGAACTCCCTAACACCTCTGACAACCAAGACTTCCACGAAGCAGCCATCGTGGAAGCCCTTGCTATTCTAGGGCCAGAACAGGCCCTCAGAAGACTTCAGGTCCTTGCTGCTGGATTCCTGCTCCAGTCGAAAGGTGACCAGATTGGCATCTCCGACGACACTCTACACATCCCTCCGGAGGAACCCTATCTCGACTATGCTGGAGAATCAGTCGAACCTCATGAAGACACACCCTCCATCACCCTCCAAGACTCTATCCTCGGCACATTCACCGTGGGAGAGGCTTCTACCATATCCAGAAATCCGATAAGAAAGGGGCCGCCAAGTCTTCGACCATGCATACCAGGTCGGCAGCCAAGTGGACCAACCGACCCGCCCAAGCACCATTAATGCTGAACATCCTCTTCTGGAATGTTCGCGGTCTGGCGAACAAACCTACCATGAGGAGAATCACCGGCCTTAAGAAAACCCACAAGATCGACATCTTGATCATCATTGAACCCAAAATCTACTATAAAAGACTCAAATCCATTCAACTACAGTTAGGCTTTCATTCGACCATTACTGGCAGACACGACATTTGGATCCTCTGCTCGAAGGACGTCAAGATTGGAGTCATTTGGGACTCCTGGCAAGCCCTATCTTGCTGGGTGGAACTTTGATCCCCAAGCGCGCTATCCTTTCTGCGGTTCATGGCAGCTGCGACATCGTTGATCGCAAACACCTCTGGAACGACCTCCTGGACATCCACCACCACCACCTTAACTTCCCATGGCTTTGCATAGGGGACTTCAATGCTATCACTTGTAGAGAAGAGAAGATAGGCGGCCGCCCTCTCCCTCATTCGGGCATGCAAGATTTTAACAACTTCAACTTCAACTCCCACCTCTCCTCCCTTTCATTCTCTGGCAACACCTTTACCTGGTGAAATATGCAGGAAGGCGACCGACGGCAATACTTCCGCCTTGATAGGGCCCTAACGAACGCTCACTGGCAAGGAATGGGAACCACCTCTAAGCTTTCCCACCTTAATGCCATAGAATCTGACCATGCCCCCTGCTAGTATGTATTACCAGCAAATCCATCCAGCCCACTAAGAGTTTTCGCTTCCTGGGCTTCTGAAGCGAGCACCCCCAATTCTTGGGCGGCGTCGCGGAAGCTTGGAACAACTTGGGCTCCCCCAAACCTCTCACCCAGGTTGCCAACAAGCTCAAGGCCCCGAGGAAAGCCCTAGCGGTCTGGAGCAAGCAAGCCTGTGGGGATATTTTTCAAGCCATTTGAGTGACTGAGGATGACGTTACTCATGCCGAAGTCAGGTACATGATCGACAGTTCGCCTGCTACCAGGAACGCCCTTAACCTCACCAAAGCTATACTCAAATTCAGACTGAAAGTCGAGACCGATTTTTGGAAGCAGAAAGCGAGGCTTAAATGGGATAGCGAGGGGGACAAAAACTCGAGCTACTTCAACGCTCGCGTCAACGGTCGCAGACAGAAACTCACTCTCCAGCAGATTGTCGATGATAACGGGAGCAGTATCAGCGATCAAAAGGGTATCCAAGCGAAAGCCGAAAAGTTCTATTCCCGGCTATTCCCTAAGGAAACGGTCCTCAGAGACAACACCTTCCTGGATGAAGTCCCCCAACTTGTTAGCGACTCCGACGATATTCGGTTAGAACAGCCTCGCTCCGAGCAAGAAGTAAAAAATGCCGTCTGGGCCCTAGACGAACACAGTGCGCTCGGTCTAGACGGATTTTTGAGGATTTTTTTGCACATGCTGGGATATCATCAAGTTGGACATCCACAAAGCGGTCTCTGCTTTCCTCCAAGGAGCTACTTACCCCAGAGCCATCTCGAGTACCAATCTGATCCTCATCCTGAAGAAAGATAACCCAGAGACAATATGCGACTTTCGACCCATCAGTCTCTGTACCTTCACAAACAAGATCATATCCATAACCATTGCCTCCTGCATGTCCGACCTTCTCCCCAATATCATCTTGGAGGAGCAGAGTGACTTTGTCCATGGGAGAAATATCTAAGATAACATCATGTTGGCCCAAGAGCTTATTACCTGCATGAAGTTTCCAGCAAGAGGAGACAACATAGCCATCAAATTAGACATGGAGAAAACTTACGACAGACTTGATTGGCAATTCATGATCTGGGTCTTCAGGGCATCCAGATTTTTTGAAACCTGGACCAAAATCGTGTGGAGATCGCTCAACAACTCGTGGTTCTCAACGGTCAGGCGGATGGCTTCTTCAAATCGACTCACGGGATTAGGCAAGGAGACCCTTTATCCTCCACCATCTTCATCATTACGGCGAACGCATTGAGCAGAAATCTTAATAAGATGACGAGCACCCCTAACTTCCAGTACTATCATACCGCCAGCGGATGCTCGATCATCACCCAACTGGCTTTCGCTGACGATATCCTCATTTTCTCTTCCAGGAACAACGGGTCAGTGGAAGTGGTCCATAACACGCTTCAAAGATACGCCGGATGCTCGGGCCAGAAGGTCAACCCAGAAAAAAAAATATTATCTACACCCACCACAATATCAAGAGAGAACATGCGGCTAGCCTCTCCAACACCACCTCTTTCTCCATCAAGCATCCACCTCACTATTACCTCGACTGCCCCCTCGTGTACGGTAAATCCAATGCCGACATTTTTGAGAACCTGATCAATCGCATCAGGAAAAAACTAGAGGGCTGGCATAACGCTACCCTATCCCAGGAGCCAAGATGATCCTCATTAATTATGTCCTTACTTCCATTCCCATCTATACCCTGGCCGCGTGCTTCCGTCCTAAAAAAGTGCTATCCTCGATCGAAAGCATCTTTAGCAACTTTCTCTGGGGGCACAGCGGAGGCAATGACAAGCATCATTGGGTTAGTTGGGATACCATGGCTCGTCCGACCAGGGAAGGGGGCCTGGTATTCACTAAACTTTTCCACACCGTTAATGCCTTTTCGATGAAACTATGGTGGAAGCTTCGCACGAGTCAGAACTTATGGACCAGTTTCATGAAGGCTAGATACTTCAAGCACGTCCATCCATCGAAGGTCATCTCTAACCGCAGATCCTCAGCGGCTTGGTGGCACATTCTCATCGGAAGGTCTCTTACGGAACCCGCGATTCGCCTTCAGGTGGGCAACGACGATTCATCGCCATTTCTAGAACGTTGGATTGGAGACTCCTTGCTCCCCAACCTTTCAGCAGCCCCCAGGAATAGCACTATCAAGGACTTGTGGGACCCTTCCGACAACAACTAGAATTGAAATAAGGTCCGGATCTAGGTTGGGCCAGAGGCAGTCGATTGCATCCGCCGTAGCAGACTGACGATTGGGCCGACTGCAGACAAGCTTCAGTGGAAGCCTACAACAACCAGATTATTCTCGGTTAAATCAGCCAGAAGAGTGATCCTTTGCAATGTAGCGCCGTCTCCAACCATTGCATCTTTCTGGCAGACGTGCATCCCAAAGAAGTGGTCCTTCCTTATTGGGAGAGCCCTACGTAATATCCTTCCCACGGATGACACTCTCAACACTATCGGGTTCATCCTTGCATCAGCGTGCACATGCTGCTTTGATCGTCAATCGAAAATAGTCGACCACATCCTCTGTCAGGGGGACCTACCAGCCAAGGTATGGAGCGCCCTCTCCCAGTGCTGCACAATGGATCCAAGGGGTGACAACTTCTCCGACCTAGTTGCGGCCTTGGCGTTCGCATCCTATGGCCACCAAATCGTTGCTGCTACCGTAACCTGAATTATCTGGAAAAATTGCAACAAGGCGAGATATGAAGGCCACCAGTACTCCGTAGACCAGCTGATTTGGGAGACCATTCGGCAGTACCGCAAACGAAGATCCCTCTGTTCGCACGGCCAGTCAGACTTCTGGAACTCTCTCCTATCCCTGGCTTAGCCATTTTGATTTCCATTTTGGTTTCCATTTTTCCTTGTTTTGGGTAGTATACGTGTATAGGCTTCGTCATTTTGCGCCTTCTAGTACACTTGTATCGGTTTCGGCTGTTTACGCCTTATTGAATAAAATGGTTAGTTTTTCAAATATATATATATATATATATATATATTTATATATATATATATATATATATATATATATATATATGAGAAGGGATCTATATGATAACATCCGTTGGATCTTGTTTAAGTCATCTAATCTTAACCATTGAAAAATCAATGGTTAAGATTAGATGACTTAAACAGGATCCAACGGATATAAAAAAGAGGATGCATGGAGGCTGCAAAAGTGAGGGAATGCGGGTCCCTCCTCTCTCTCTCTCTCAATATATATATTTATATATATATAAAGCTGGAGAGAGAGGCGTTGCTGAGGCGATCTTGCAGGCGATTCTTCGGCGCCTTTCCGGCAGGCTGCTGTCGGCTGCTCCGATGGCGGGCACCCTTCTTCGGCGGTCAGGTAAGGTCCTTAGCGCTCCCGGCGGCCCTGTGATCGTCTCCCTCCTACGTCCTCTCCCGCATTGTCTTCTCCGGCATTTCATCTTGCCGTAGTGGCCGCTTTCCAGCGTATCTTCTTTCCCAGTCGGCTGTGCGTCCAAGGACGAGTTTCCCTCCGAGGGCTTTTCCTTCCGGGGGTGCCTACCCTTGCCCCGCCCTAATGGCTGGGACTCCCTCTCTTCTCCTGGTGGTCGACCCTTTGTCGGCGCCCCGACTCGCCCAGCTTGGCTTGCCGGCTAGGGTGCGCTCTGCTTCTCTGGGCGGCCTTGTGTGGCTGTCAGCAGTGCCACTCCACGGAGGTAGAGCGCTCTCCTATCACCCTCTGGCGGTGTCGACTGCCGATGGTTATCGGTCCCTTGGCTTCGCTCATGCACCTAACGGTTCCCGCTCCTTCTTTCCGAATTCAAATTGAAATCTGCCTTACGTGGCTATCTCAATGGATAGCGCAAGCCCCTCTGCGGCTTTCGTGCCTTCTGGGGATGCGCCATCCTCTATGCATTACAACCCTGTGCACATCACGAACCTTGCTGGCCAGCATACCACTGTGCAACTCAACTTAGCGACAACCTCTTATTCAGCCCATTCGGGCGCACCCTCTTATTCTGTGCCAACTCGTGCGCTCCAGCCTAGATGTTCCTCCTCTCCTGCACTATCTGCGCTCGTAACAGCTCCTACTGGTAGCACTCCTTCTCCTCTCGGAGAGGCTACAACAGCGCTAATCAATCTTACGCTGACCAATGAGGCAACATCTGCCATTGCGCATCTGCCAAATATACACAACGTTTTAGGGTCCCAGATTCTTGTGAAGCCTATTCCAGGTTCTCGCCCTAATCGCTCCTACAATGATATCGTCAGGCCCAACCTTCCTATCAAGAATCCTCCGTTAAAGTTAGATGTTCAGCTACCTGTTTTTGAGTACCCCTACGATAAACATTCACGAGATCACCGTCCTGTTCTCTACTGATGAAATTTCGTCCATGTCTGGAACATTCTCCCATTCCTTTATTATTAAATTCTTCTCCGGTTGCCCAAAGTTTCTGCGGATTCTAGAAGCCACTCCGGATGGGATCCCGTCTCAGATTACAGGGTGGCACCGATGGACCCCAAACACATTTTCTTACACTTATCTTCAGAAATCGATCAAAACTTGGTCTGGACCAGAGGCTATGGCAGGATCGTCTCCCATCTCTTCAGAATCATTAAGTGGTCCCCGAATTTTAACTTTGAAGAAGATTCTGCGATCGTCTCTGTCTGGATCACCTTCTTTAATCTTTTGCTTATTTGCTTCTATAAGCCCCCTAATTTTTGGATTTTATTTCTAATTATTTCTAATTATTTTATATGAATATTTTAAATATTAAAGTCAATAATGACTATGATAGTAGTATACCGTACCTTTGACTTTTGAAGCACATCAAATATTGTTTTCTCAAATCCAGTTTCATATTTGAATTCTAGATTGGTCCACCTTCAGTTTGACATATCATGTCCCATCCAAATTTGCCTTTCAACATTCTTTTGACTTTGCGCAATTTCAGGTCAACTTAGGCCAATTTGAGCTATTGTCGTAATTTTAAGCCAACTTCTAATTCGATTACGAGACTTGACATAGATCGAAGTCGAATGACCCAATATATAATTTTGATCCATTTTGAGTCTACAATGCACATGCCTAGGGTGTACCATCCAATCGAGTTCCTATGTGCTACTTATTTGGAAATGTCACATGATACTCATTCAATTGATTTTCGGGTCCAATTTGACTAGTAATGCTATTCGGACCCTAACCTAGTCAACCCTACTAGTTAGAGCCAAACTAGGAGTACCAAACCCAAGTATACATATATTTAAGGGAATTTTAAGGATTAAATTGTAGCCATATGAAATATTCCCTTATATATTCGGCTTGGTCAAACATCTAACCAAATTAGGAAACCTATTACTAATAATATAATTTGGAGAACCAAATCATATCCAAATTAGATCAAACCAAAGCCCAAGCCCATAAAATAAATACCAACCAAACCATAACCTGTTCCCCTCACTTCATAATCACCAACACCCCATGTAGCCCCAACTTGCATGTGGCCACAACCTCCAAACCCGAAACCCTAGACGACCCCCTTTCTTCACAAAATCTAATTTCTCCTCTACTTTTGTGCCAACTACCTCCACTCACGCAACTCTTTCGACGTCTTCTTCCACCCTAGCAATTGTAGAAACAACCTTGGGGACGTTAGAGAGGTGCACGACGCACTACTTGGGCCGAAACTCTGTCGAATCGAAGTCTGAAATGTTACACCAGGTTAGTCGAATTGTAGATGATGTTTCACCCACTTTTTCTTGTCCGTTTCTTCTCAAACCAAATCTGGGAGATACTTTTATGGGTCTATTCCATCCCCTAATCGCCAGACACCTCAATTCCAAGCAGTTTGCCCATGATGTTGTGTCACTTCCCGTTCCCAGAATACGTATTCTTAAATACATGTACCGCCTTGATGTAATTATTTAGTATTTATCATGTATTATTCTGTATTTAAAATTCCTTTAATTTCATGATGATTAATTATCTGCAATTTAATTTCTATAATTTATTTTCTGCTTTCATACTCTGCTTTAGCTCCACTTTGGGTTCGGCTTGAATTTGGTTTAGTTAGTTGGTTCAGCATGAACAAACCCCCACCTACCACCACCCATTTCATTTAAAGCCATCCCCTTTCTCTCTCTTCATTACTTCACCATTAATCTTCTCCTTCCTCATAACTCCACCCCCACCTACTAGCCGCCAAAGCAAGTGCCAAACTTGCTTCTTGATGGATCACCATTTTTATTATTCCATCATCTTCCTTACTTGATTTTGAGCCTCTTTAGTACTTAGCATTTCCAATTTCCATGGTTCATTTCTTGTAGATCTAAGTTTAATGTATTTTTGGATTTCTCAGATTTTGATCTAGTAAACCTTGTTATCTTTAAGTTTTGATGGTTCCATGTTGTAGAGAATTTTGTTCTACCCTATTTTGACCTATGGAAGTTCAGATTTGGGCTTAGAATGAAGGACTTAGAGAGGTTGGAAGCAATGGTTTCCATGGTTCTGTCCTTAGAAAATTTGGAGAAGAAGAACAGATCCTGGCCGCATGACAGACCTGATCGCATGAGTTTTCATGCGGCAAGTCTTTTTGAGCCGCATAAGAGGATTCGGCCGCATGAAGTATTTCAGCCGCATGAAGATTTCGACCGCATGGCATTATCTTGGCCGCATAAGTTTTCTCAGCCGCATGAGCTTCCATTTGGCCGCAGCCACATAAGCTTGGGCTTAACTAGCCGCATGAACCGTCGATTTTTCGACCGCAGGAAGTTTTACATATATTTATATATATCTCAGTCGCATTAGGCTCGTCATTTGGGCCGCATAGGCTCGGTCAGTTCTAGCCGCATGGATTCAGCTTACCGCAGCCGCATGAGACTTACTTAGCCGCAGCCGCATATAGACTTAACCATTCTCAGCCGCATGAGCTGCATGACTTAGTTAGCCGTATGAGAACCCTTTAGTTTCTAGCCGCATAAGGCTCGCTAACTTGGCCGCATGGAATCACCCTTGTCCAGCCATATGTAACTTATTTATTCCCGGCCGCATGGAACCCAAGTCTCGCGAGCAGCATGAACTCTGGCTCTAATACCTTTTTGGTTGATTCTTGTCCTGAATTGACACTGATTGGCATTGGTTAATCGTCTTGGCATTTATTAGCATTAGTTGGCATCTTTATATTAATTTACATTGATTGTTATCTTGGCATTAATAAACAGGGGTTATTATCTTAAATTGATCATGCATTCCTAGTTGGAACTAAGAGACTGGCTAGTCGTCTTATTAAAATAATTGAATGAGACACGTTCATATTAATTATGAACTATTGAAATCGACTGGCTAATCCCGAATATTGGCATACAGGCACATGCAGGCTTCAAATTATTTATTTATTTATTTCATTTATTTGGTTATTTATTTACCTTACAAAAATAGCATGTATACTTTATGGTCAAGGCATGATTATTCCGTGGTTAGTTTTGATTGTTGCATTATGCTATGTGAGACCTACAACCTGACTGCACTGGTATCGTTGTAGAGTTGTGCATATCGTACCCCGTACAAAAGTACTCATTTTGAATGACCATGACCCACGGCATGGGAATTCATTCAACGTAGAGACTGTTAAGTTAAATAAAATAATGATTGCATGGACAGAATGGATTCTCGAGTTCTTACATGGCAGCCCTCTTGGGACTAGTAGTGCCCGACAGGTCGGTTGGTCCCCACAGATACTGCAAATCTACCATATGGGCAGGGAGCGGTATCTGGTTCTATTATCTATGGTATATTGTATATTGATGACGGGCGTCCCGCTGGGACTCGTCTAATTCATGATTGGCATAATTGATTGACTGGGTAAACTAGCCTTGCTTGTACATAGTAAGAACTGAGGAATCCTTTATTGCATAACTCCAGGATAACTTGGAACTCATAGTAGGAAGCCGTAGTAGTTGCATGGCCGTTTAAATTGATTTGTTTGTGTACTGTGCCTACTCTGTTACCTAACTGAGATGATCAGAATGTCAGGACATGACGGGCCAACTTCTGTCCTTATTTGGTTGGGAGGTTGGTTCGAAGTGTCGTGATGTGATGTGAATCCCAGTCGTCAGCAGAGATCTATTTATTATGTTTCCTATTACTGGTTTCATTCCTCATATCGTGCTTCCTTGCGGTACTTGCTATTAGAGGTCTAACCTCTCTGGTTTTGTATGGCCAGATTTAGAGCCGGTCCCCGAGGATCCAGCTTACTTCTACCTCCAAGATGGTCAATACTAGAGGGATGATCGCAGAAGGACTCGAGTGGGTTCCTTACTTCTCTGCTCATTTTATTAAATACTTTATACTTTGTCGTTTGGCACCGACATGTTAGTCGAATTGTCTTGTACCTACTTTTGCATAATTGTAACTAAGTCAGGCTGCAGCTGATAACAATTGTGTATACTTACTACATCATCTGGCTGTATTTTGTAAAGCCAGATATCAAGAACATTTTGACTGAGCGTTTGGGATGCCTTACTGCTTTATCTCATATTTACTCTATTTCTGTTTCTTGTTCGAATGATTGAGACAATAGGTGTGAAGGGACCATAGCGAGACTTATGTAGTATGCACCCCCTCGTCTTATTAGACAGCATTGATAGTATTATACGGTATTCATCTACCCGTAATACGTAGCTGGCTGAGTCATTCCCCCGCTCTCCAGTGTTCTAGTTCTGGGGCGTGACAAGGTTTAAGTGGTAGCCCATGCAGGTCTGTTTTTCAGACTTGTGGGGTATTTTAATAGGATGTCTCAATCCCATATGTTCTCCCTTGATCTCATGATTCGTTGATTTTCAACTCCAGCTTGACAGTCCAGTATCCCTTGACTTTATTGATCTTTCCTGTCCGGTCGTTTGATTGTTCTCTTGTCCCTTTTCTTAGGGGTACCTCGTCCGCACCTGTCAGAGCTGGACAGCAACATGGACAACATGACCAGGTTGGTCAACAACAAGGGCCGGTACTAACTCAAGAGACTATCCAGGAAGAAGTGATAGTGGAAGCAGCAGCTGGATCGCAGTATCCGGATGTTCCCCCACCACCAACAGTTCTACCTACCCCTGCAGAAATGGACACACCGGCTCTTCTGGAAATCATGAGAGGGATGATGGCTACTCAGCAATATCAGATGTTAGCCCAGCAGCGCATGCACGCTCAGTTGCAAGAGCAGAACGTACTACTCAACCAAGGGTTGTAGACAGCTTTGGAAAGAGGGGCAAGGCCGGATTCAGGAGCATCAACCAGATTTTGCAAGTTCAACCCCTGCCGTTTCGAGGGCACGGAGGACGCCATCTCAGCAGATGCATGGCTTAAGGATATTGAGGCTATTCTGACAACAACTAAGGTGCCGGCAGAGGAACGTGTGGATCAGGTGAAGTTGCTACTTCAGGACCTCGCACGTGATTGGTGGGAATCAGAAGAAGTAGGTATCAGACGTCCTATTGCTTGGGACTATTTCACAGCAAGATTCAAGACAAAGTACTATAGAGTTGTGGCGCAGTTTGAGCTACAACAGAAGTTTATCAACCTCAAGCAGGCCGGCAAGATGGTGGATGCTTATGCGGCAGAGTTTTGTAGATTGAGCAGGTTCGCCCCCGAGATGGTAACGACGGAGCGCCAGAGGGCGATGAGGTTCCAGCAAGGGTTTCATCTTGAGCTCTTGCAATTGATAGAGGGACACAATTACCAGACTTTTGATGAAGTATTGACGATAACCCGAAGGCATGAGATCACCATTCAGAGGATCACGGCAAGGACTGGAGGTCAGAAGAGATCTCACAGTCAGATGGAAGGAGGAGGGGGAGCAGCGCCCCGAGCAACCGTACCATCCCTTGGCATTCGTATCTACGATGTGGCAATGTGAGGGCCAGCACCACCACCCAGGCAGCAGCAGCAACAGAAGAAGAATCAGTAACCTCCAGCGGGCTGTACTTATTGTGGGAAGATAGGACACACTAGAGATGTGTGTCGGGCATTGAACGGACTGTGTCTGATATGTAGAAATCCAGATCATCGGGTTACCACATGTCCCATGAATTCGAGGTCAGGAGGACCAGTACAGCAGTTTCCTGCTCTGCCAGCACCAGGGGCAGGCCAGTATCGAGGAACAGCGGTGGCAGTGAGACCATTGGCACAGCGTCCGTTAATGCTGCAGGCTCAGATGTTTCGACAGCAGGGACCGCCGATACAGCAATACCAGCATAGACCACTCCAGCATCATCAAGGCAGGGGCCAGCAGCAGCACCAAGCCAGGCCACAGTATGGGAACCAACAAGGAGGTCGAGGGCAGGCATTCACTCTGTCCTTGGAAGAGGCATTGGCATCGGGAGATGTTGTGGCGGGTAACATTCTCGTTGCCTCATATCCTGCAGTAGCATTATTTGATTCAAGAGCATCATACTCATTTATATCTGCACAATTTGCGACACGACTAGGAATGGAGTTCGAGGCATTACCAGGGAGGTTGAATATACTCACTGGTAATGGGCTCGTAGGAGTTAGTAGAGTTATTCTAGCGTGTAGTGTTGTAGTTTGCGGGCATTCCTTACCCGCCCAGTTGATAGAATTTCCTGTTAGAAATTTCGACGTTATCTTAGGCATGGACTGGCTGAAAGACAGTCATACGATAATAGATTATCGTAGAAGGAGTGTATCTTTTGATATTCCAGGTATGAAGCGGTTCACCTTAGTCAGATCAGTGGCAATTCAACAAGAGCAGGGAGTAATAACGGCAATAGAAGAAGTTCAAGTTCCGAAGGTAGTTGAAGAGTTTCTAGACGTATTTCCTGAAGAACTTCCAGGTCTACCACCGGTTAGAGATATTGAGTTCAGTATAGAATTGGCACCTGGAACTAAACCGATATCAGATCGGATTTACAGAATGGCGGATTCGGAGCAGGCCAAGGTGTATAAGCACATAGAGGAATTGAAGGAGAAGAAGTTCATCCAAGCTAGCATATTACCATAGGCAGCACCAGTGGTACTTGTGGGGAAGAAGGATGGATCATCCAGACTATGTATCGATTACAGGAGGCTTAACGCGGCAACAGTAAAGAACAAGTACCCACTACCAAGGATCGACGACTTATTTGATCAGTTGAGCAGGGCTAGAGTTTTCTCCAAGATAGATCTTCGTTCAGGGTACCATCATGTGAGGGTCCGGAAGGAGGATATTTCCAAGACAGTATTCAGGTCAAAGTATGGGCATTATGAATTCTTAGTAATGCTGTTTGGTTTGACCAATGCTCCAGCAATATTTATGGATTTGATGAACCGCATCTTTATGCCTTATTTAGATCAGTTTGTCGTGGTGTTTCTCGACGACATTCTCGTATACTCTGCTAGTGAAGAGGAGCATGAAAACTACCTCAGAAAAGTGTTACAGGTTCTGAGGGAGAACCAGTTGTATGCCAAGCTCAGTAAGTGTGAGTTCTGGACGGATCACATTTCATTTTTGGGTCATATCATATCAGGAGCTGGAGTAGCAGTGGATCCCAAGAAGGTAGAAGGAGTAGAGACTTGGACAGTACCCAAGACCGTAGCTGATGTACGGAGTTTCTTGGGATTGGCAGGATATTACAGAAGGTTTGTATCAGATTTTGCAAGACTTTCAGCACCCATGATCCGCTTGACACGGAAGGATGTACCATTCGTCTGGTCGGCAGAATGCCAGGCATCATTTGAGAATCTGAAGCGGAAGTTGATATCAGCGCCTATTCTTACATTGCCAGTTGGACCCAGAGGTTTTACAGTATATTGCGATGCGTCAGGTAAGGGACTTGGATGTGTCCTCATGCAACATGGAAAGGTGATAGCATATGCATCTAGGCAGCTTCAAGACCACGAGAGGAATTACCCAACTCATGATTTGGAGTTGGCAGCAGTAGTATATGCTTTGAAGCTATGGAGGCATTACTTATATGGTGACCGAGTGGACATGTACACAGACCATAAAAGTCTGAAGTACATCTTTACTCAGAAGGAGCTGAATATGAGGCAGAGAAGATGGTTAGAACTGATCAAGGATTATGACGTGGAGCTTCAGTATCATCCATGCAAGGCTAATGTGGTAGCAGACGCTCTCAGCAGAAGAGGTAGCACATTTATGTTGACAACCCAGAAGCACATTTTAGAAGATCTTCAGGAGATGGGCATAGAAGTTATACTTCCTAGTGATGTAGGAGTTCTGGCAAGTCTACAAGTTCAATCTGACTTGGTAGACAGGATCAAGGTAGCTCAGGCACAGGACCCAAGGATTCAGAAGCTTAGAGTAGAATGTGAGTCAGGACTCAGGAAGGAATTGAGAATCTATGAAGACGGTACACTTAGGTTTGGATCGCGTCTATGTGTACCTAGTGGAGATATCAGACAGGAAGTTATGGCAGAAGCTCACAGTTCTCAGTATTCTATACATCCTGGAGGGACCAAGATGTACCAAGATATCAAGCAGCACTTCTGGTGGAATAGAATGAAGAGGGAGATAGCTAGATTTATTTTCCGTTGCTTGATATGTCAGCAAGTGAAGGCAGAACAACAGAGGCCAGCTGGATTATTGCAACCGCTTCCTATCCCGAAATGGAAATGGGAACATATCACAATGGACTTTGTGACCGGTTTACCGAGGTCACCAAGTGGTAAAGATGCCATTTGGGTGATAGTGGATCGGCTTACGAAGGTAGCACACTTTCTTCCTTTCAGATTAGGGCAATCTACAGAAAAGTTGGCAGAGTTGTACATGCAGCAGATAGTCAGACAACACGGAGTCCCTGTCAGTATTGTGTCAGACAGAGATACCCGTTTCATATTACATTTCTGGAAGAGCTTACATCATAGTCTGGGTACCAAGTTAAGATTTAGCACAACTTACCATCCACAGACGGACGGGCAATCAGAAAGGACGATTCAGACTTTGGAAGATATGTTGCGAGCTTCCATCCTAGATTTTGGAGGATCTTTGGAGAGCCACCTGCACTTAGTTGAGTTTTCATATAACAACAATTATCAAGCCAGTATCCAGATGGCGCCATTTGAGGCACTATATGGTAAGAAATGTCGATCGCCACTAGCATGGGATGATATCGGAGGGAGGAAGATGCTAGGCCCGGAATTGATTGTTCAGACAGTTGAAGTGGTTAAAGGAATTAGAGAGCGACTTCGAATTACGCAAGATCGACATCGTCATTGGGCGGACCAGCATCGTAGGCCGCTAGAGTTTTCTGTTGGGGACCACGTATTCTTGCGGATCTCACCTACCCGTGGGGTCATTAGATTTGGCGTTCGTGGGAAGTTGAGTCTGAGATACGTAGGACCATTCATTATCCTTGATAGGGTAGGCGATGTTGCTTATCGTCTGTCCCTTCCACCTTCGTTACGAGAGGTACATGACGTGTTTCATGTGTCCCAGCTGCGAAGGTATGTATCGGACCCCAGCCATATCCTTGATCATTCTGAGTTGGTTGTTGGTACCAACTTGTCTTACGAGGAGCAGCCTGTGTCCATCTTGGACCGGAGAGAGAAGATACTCAAGAACCGAACAATTAGCCTTGTCCGGGTTGCTTGGGGTCATCACTCTTTAGGGGAGTCAACGTGGGAACGTGAGGATGATATCCGATCACGGTATCCGTACCTGTTTGACTCACAAGGTATATCTCTTTCTGTATACCTGGATTGTCTTAACCCCTCATGGTTGTCACCCTATAGATAGAACTACTTGGTATCGTAGGTTGTTAATATAGATATGTTATCTGCTAGTTAACATTGAAGAATGATTGCTTGCTCACGTATTCTTGCACCAAGATCAGCTTAGTTTTGATATTCCTATCCTGCTTGGATTTGAAATTTTGAGGACGAAATTTTTCTAAGGAGGGTAGAGATGTCATTTCCCGTTCCCAGAATACGTATTCTTAAATACATGTACCGCTTTGATGTAATTATTTAATATTTATCATGTATTATTCTGTATTTAAAATCCTTTTAATTTTATGATGATTAATTATCTGCAATTTAATTTCTGTATTTTATTTTCTGCTTTCATACTCTGCTTTAGCTCCACTTTGGGTTCGGCTTAAATTTGGTTTAGTTAGTTGGTTCAGCATGAACAAACCCCCACCTACCACCACCCCTTTTATTTAAAGCCATCCCCTTTCTCTCTCTTCATTACTTCACCATTAATCTTCTCCTTCCTCATAACTCCACCCCCACTTACCAGCCGCCAAGGCAAGTGCCTAACTTGCTTCTTGATGGATCACCACTTTTATTATTCCATCATCTTCCTTACTTGATTTTGAGCATCTTTAGTACTTAGCATTTCCAATTTCCATGGTTCATTTCTTGTAGATCTAAGTTTAATGTATTTTTGGATTTCTCAGGTTTTGATCTAGTAAACCTTGTTATCTTTAAGTTTTGATGGTTCCATGTTGTATAGAATTTTGTTCTACCCTATTTTGACCTATGGAAGTTCAGATTTGGGCTTAGAATGAAGGACTTAAAGAGCTTGGAAGCAATGGTTTCTATGGTTCTGTCCTTAGAAAATTCGAAGAAGAAGAACAGATCCTGGCCGCATGACAGACCTGACCGCATGAGTTTTCATACGGCAAGTCTTTTTGAGCCGTATAAGAGGATTCGGCCGTATGAAGAGTCTCAGCCGCATAAAGATTTCGGCCGCATGGCATTATCTTGGCCGCATAAGTTTACTCAGCCGCATGAGCTTCCATTTGGCCGCAACCGCATAAGCTTGGGCTTAACTAGCCGCTTGAACCGTCGATTTTCCGATCGCAGGAAGTTTTACATATATATATATATATCAGCCGCATTAGGCTCGTCATTTGGTCCGCATAGGCTCGGTCAGTTCTAGCCGCATGGATTCAGCTTACCGCAGCCGCATGAGACTTACTTAGCCTCAGCCGCATATAGACTTAACCATTCTCAGTCGCATGAGCTGCATGACTTAATTAGCCGCATGAGAACCCTTTAGTTTTTAGTCGCATAAGGCTTGCTAACTTGGCCGCATGGAATCACCCTTGTCCAGCCGCATGTAACTTATTTATTTCTGGCCGCATGGAACCCAAGTCTCGCGAGCAGCATGAACTCTGGCTCTAATGCCTTTTTGGTTGATTTTTGTCCTGAATTGACACTGATTGGCATTGGTTAATCGTCTTGGCATTTATTAGCATTAGTTTGCATCTTTATATTAATTTACATTGATTGTTATCTTGGCATTAATAAACAGGGGTTATTATCTTAAATTGATCATGTGTTCCTAGTTGGAACTAAGAGACTAGCTAGTCGTCTTATTGAAATAAATGAATGAGACACGTCCATATTAATTATGAACTATTGAAATCGACTGGCTAATCCCGAATATTGGCATACAGGAACATGCAGGCTTCAAATTATTTATTTATTTATTTCTTTTATTTGGTTATTTATTTACATTACAAAAACAGCATGTTTACTTTATGGTCAAGGCATGATTATTCCGTGGTTAGTTTTGATTGTTGCATTACGCTATGTGAGACCTACAACCTGACTGCACTGGTATCGTTGTAGAGTTGTGCATATCGTACCCCATACAAAAGTACTCATTTTGAATGACCATGACCCACGGCATGGGAATTCATTCAACGTAGAGACTGTTAAGTTAAATAAAATAATGATTGTATGGAGAGAATGAATTTCCGAGTTCTTACATAGCAGCCCTCTTGGGACTAGTAGTGCCCGACAGGTCGGTTGGTCCCCACAGATACTGCAAATCTACCACACGGGCAGGGAGCGGTATCTGGTTATATTATCTATAGTATATTGTATATTGATGACGGGCGTCCCGCTGGGACTCGTCTAATTCATGATTGGCACAATTGATTGACTGGATAAACTAGCCTTGCTTGTACATAGTAAGAACTGAGGAATCCTTTATTGCATAACTCCAGGATAACTTGGAACTCACAGTAGCAAGCCGTAGTAGTTGTATGGCAGTTTAAATTGATTTGTTTGTGTACTGTGCCTACTCTGTTACCTAACTAAGATGATCAGAATGTCAGGACATGACGGGCCAACTTCTGTCCTTGTTTGGTTGGGAGGTTGGTTCGAAGTATCGTGATGTGATGTGAATCCCAGTAGTCAGCAGAGATTTATTTATTATGTTTTCTATTACTGGTTTCATTTCTCATATCGTGCTCCCTTGCGGTACTTGCTATTAGAGGTCTAACCTCTCTGGTTTTGCATGGCCAGATTTAGAGCCGGTCCCCGAGGATCCAGCTTACTTCTACCTCCAAGATGGTCAATACTAGAGGGATGATCGCAGGAGGACTCGAGTGGGTTCCTTACTTCTCCGCTCGTTTTGTTAAATACTTTATACTTTGCCGTTTGGCACCGACATGTTAGTCGGATTGTCTTGTACCTACTTTTGCATAATTGTAACTAAGTCAGGCTGCAGCTGATAACAATTGTGTATACTTACTACATCATCTGGCTATATTTTGTAAAGCCAGATATCAAGAACATTTTTACTGAGCGTTTGGGACGCCTTACTGCTTTATCTCACTTGTTCTCTATTTCTGTTTTTTGTTCGAATGATTGAGACAATAGGTGTGAAGGGACCATAGCGAGACTTATGTTTTATGCACCCCCTCGTCTTATTAGACAGCATTGATCGTATTATACGGTATTCATCTACCCGTAATACGTAGCTGGCTGTGTCATTCTCCCGCTCTCCAGTATTCTGGTTCTGGGACGTGACATGTTGATTCTACGACATGGTGTCTAGAACTGAAAAATTCTGTTGCGAGCCATTTTTTTATCTATCTAAGTTAAGTTTCTAACCTTCTCATATTTGTATTCAGAATCTAGATGTCGAAACCTTTCCGACACATATCTGAAAGTTAGGTTTTCCATCCGTTTACTATTTTAAAAATTCAAGACATTTGTCATATCATCGAACTCCGAAAAATTCTTCTTTCCTTGGGTCCAAAAGTGTCAAAACTCCATAATTTCACATTAAACTTTTTGTTGTGCATGGTTTAACATTATAAATACTAGTTTAACTAATTTCTTGAATTTTTACAGAATTTATTAATTTTATTTTATCATTGTTTCGGAACTAAATTAATGGGTCGAATTGCGGAAGTCATATGTGGCATTGATATAAGACCACTTGTGAAAGAATTTCCCTATTGAAAATATCATTATAGAAATATATAAATATTTATGGATAAATTTTAGATTTTAAATATATTATTTTGTTATAATTGTAAAGTATTTACGAGAGGATTTGGTACCCTATGTACTTATATAATAGATGCAGTATCATAACAACGTTATGACAACTAGGAGGCGTAGATACTCATATAATTTATATATGGTATTTTGATATAGAATATTAAGTATAGTGTATTATTATTGGTGAGCTTGGAAGGATCGACAAGGACACCAGAGTTGGTCAGGACCACCCGCAAACAGCAGTTATAGGCAAGCGTGCCTTGCCTTTGTTACAGATTATTCTTTTCTATTTTGTTGTTCTTTTTATTAGCATTGCTTGACGTAGGACGTTGATCCTTAGTGTCCGTTAATAGACGGGTGCTGAAATCATGATAGTGATATCGATTATTAATATTAGGCTTTACGTACATATTGATGTGTCCATTGACAAGATTGACCACAGGACACCAATACATTCATGATACGAGATTTATATGACTATTCGTGGTATTGTCCTCTTATTAGCATTCTAGATTTCTTTATCAGTATTGATTTTAATTTTGAAATGACTGTACAGACTTGATATTGCTAGATTCTAGACATGGGGATTGGAAAGAACTTGACTACAATATCAGGCCTATTTTCGTATGGACCGTTGTTTAGTGGCCTTTATCTCTGTAGCAGAGTAAGGGATTATCACTTTTGAGAATTGATTGTCCTTGGTGCCACGACACATGTACTGGGGACAATATCTTGCTGAGGTGCTAGTGAGCCTTAGTGGAAGGGTTCTGGTATTTTAGAAAAGTATCTCATTTGCATAGCACATAGACAGATACAATAGATTGCCATAGTTCATATTTTCATTTCTGTACCTTGGCATGTCTATTATGCACCTTGCTAGTCCCCAGAGGACCTGGCTATTTTCCAAGCTTAGACGAAGCTGAAGACTACCCGGAGGTTTACAGTTTGGGAGCTGAGACCGGAGGCGTACCGGCACAGGAGAACGAGATAGTGCCAGAGGACTTCTCGTGATCATGTTACCTTTATAGTTATTCTTCTACATTATTCCCTTTTCTTTTCATCAGACTTGTAGTTGCTTTGTACTTTATTTCTATCTCTGTGGTTTCGGGATGTTTTACCTGCACAAACTTTATTACTTTTGTTGCTGGATATTTGAGAGATTTCCTTATTTATTATTGATCTATTTATGGACTATGTGGATGTGATTAGATGTATATACCTGTAGGCTGTGTTGTATTTCTGGGTGTTATTATGATTTATAGCTTAAGTATTTCGCTAATTGGCTTGTTGTGTAGCTTGGCCCATTAGTGAAGTGCCGTTGGCATGTACTCGTATTCCTGGTCCTACGTATTTTCGGACTGGGGCGTTACTTGTTTTTCTGGTGGCCGAAGCAGGTCTACGTTAATCACTTCGGTTATGTTACTGTACCGACGTGAGCCTGCAATTAGAATAAGAAAGACCCATAGGATCACATCTATATGCTTAATACCTTCCTTGACTTTATTTCAAACTCTTACTTGACTGCTTTATTTGCATCCAGTTTGATTCTGTTCTACCATAATCCTTATTTATTTGTGCTAATAAGACGAATCTTCATAGTGGACGTATCTTCCTCTTACTATCACATCAGGAATGGCACATACATCAGAAGTCATAAGTGCAGTTGGAGTTTTTACGAATTGTGTAATGTCATGGTGATATATATACTACGAGCCCGCAATAGATTGAGGAATAGGACTTCAGGATACATCCACAAATAAGATTATAGACTTCTCTCAGACTCTTTAGCAAGAATGTTTCCATTTATCTTCTTTTTTAACAAGATTGCTTTTGTGTTCTTCTCTGCTCGAGATTTGACTAAACCCTTCCATGTTGACTTCTTGAGTAATTCTTTCCCTTCTTTTTGTTCTAAGTTGTTGAAAAGTGTCTTACGGATTGGTCCAAGGAAAAGTTTGAGAAATTATATTTAACCTTGTATTACGGAATCAAAGTTTTGCAGCCAGAGAAATACTGGCGAGGTAGGACTTCAGATAACGGCATCATGGCTACATATGTTTCTCAAATTATACTTGACCTATATCCTATGAGTGTTGATATTTTCCCCTGTAATTTTGTAAAAAGTCCATTCAGAAATCTTTTATGGATTTGGCCAAGATAAGCTCAAGAACTTGTATTACCTGGCATAGCATATGTGCTCTGCAGCCATCCGTTGTATTATGGAACAAGAAAGTTATTTACAGCCAGATGCACACTAGCGTGGCAGTAACTTCATGTGACATAATCACGAAGATATATGGTTCTCGAGTCTTACCTAGACTACGTCCTATGCATCTTATTTGGTCTCACATCGTTCTTGGAAATAATTCGACAAACCCTCATGCTTTGCTTGACCATACCGTTGTTTGAAATTGGTATATAGGTTTGTTTGACCCAGCCTTAGACTTCTGTTACCTTCTATTTATTAAATGACTAAAATAGTTAAAACCTTATAGTTATATTATATAATATAATTAAGCTAGATATTGGTGTGATTGTGATGTTGGATAGCTAGAAATGATTAAGTTTCTTAGAGATGGATCCTAGTGAGATTATGAGTCGAGTATGAATACCTGGATATCGGATGCATAGAGCCTAATAGGAGAAATTGCTAGGAGTGAACTGATGAGTATTATTGAATAGGTTATAATACTATATCCATGATAGAATGAGTTGTATTGGGAGTATTGAGGAAGGAGAAGCGGTATGCCAAGCTTAGTAAGTGCAAATTTTGCCTTGATAAAGTTCTTTTTCTGGGATACATTATGTCGGAAGGACTTTTAGTTGATCCGAAAAAGATAGCATCCATTGAGTCTTGGCCGACACCGACATCTGTTGCGAAGGTTAGAAGTTTTCTCAAACTTGTTGGGTATTACTACAGGTTCGTAGAGAATTTCTTACGGATTACAGGTTCGATGACATAATTGACCCGTAAGGATCAGGAGTTCCAGTAGGCATGAGACTATTAGAAGGTTATTGAGGAACTGAAGAAGATGTTGACCTCAGTACCTATTTTGACGCTTCCTTCTGGATCGGAAGGATTCGTTGTAAATAGTGATACGTCAGGTAGTGGACTTGAATGTGTATTTATGCAACACAGAAAGGTCATAGCCTATAGGTTCTGAATGGAGAGTTGAGGCAAGAGTTGAATGATGAAGTACATAACTCTATTTATTCTATTCATCTCGGGATTACTAAGATGTATCGATATTTGAAGCAATACTATTGGTGGCATGGTATGAAGAGGGAGATTGCATGCTTCGTAACAAAGTTCTTGGTCTGTCAGCAGGTAAAGGCAGGACATGAGAGGATCGCAGGTATGTTGCAGCCGTTTTCCATCCCTGAGTGAAAGTGGGAGCATATTACCGTGGATTTTGTTACCGGATTTTTGAGGAGTCCTAGTGGGAAGGACACAGTTTGGGTGACTGTGGATAAACTCACGAAGTCGGCACATTTCTTGTCATTCAAAGTGGGTCAGTCCACCGAGATGTTAGCTGACTTATACATGAGACAAATTGTGAAACTTCATGGGGGTACCAGTTAGTATAGTCTCGAACATGGATTCTCGATTCAGCTCACATTTCTGGAGGAGTATGTAGGAGAGCTTGGGTACGAGAATCAAGTTCAGCACTTCATATCTTCCATAAATGGATGGTTAGTCGAAGCGCACTATTCAGACCCTAGAAAAGATGCTGAGGGCGTGTATGTTGGACTTTGGAGGTTCTTGGAAAGACCACTTGCACTTGGTGGAATTCTCCTACAACAACAGTTACCAAGCTAGTATACAAATGACACCATATGAAGCATTATATGGGAGGAAGTGTAGATCACCCATATGTTGGAGCAACGTGAGAGAGCGACAGATACTTGGACAAGAGCTTGTAACGCAGATAGTCGAGAAAGTGAAGCGGATTCAGAGTCATCTTCAGGCAACTCAAGACCGACGTAAGCATTGGACCGATACGCATCATCGACCACTGGAATTCAAGGAGGAAGAGCATGTATTTTTGCGGATCTCACCGATGCGGGACACTATTAGATTCGGGAGTAGGAGAAAGTTGAGTCCAAGGTATATTAGACCGTTCGATATCCTGAGCATGTAGGAGAGGTGGTATATCGTCTTGCATTGCCTCCATCACTAGAGGGAGTGCATGATGTATTCCGTGTCTCATAGCTGAGGAGGTAGACTGATCCCAGTCATGTGGTCGATCACTCTGAGATCACGGTGGGACCCAATTTATCATACGAGGAGCAGTCGATAGGTATCTTGGATACGAGTGAGAAGATGTTCAGAGGGCAGAAGATTAGACTGGTTCGTGTTGCATGGGGGCACCATTCTTTGGGAGAATCAACTTGGGAGCGTGAAGATTCTATACGTGAGCGTTATCCCCACTTATTCGTAGATGCCAGTAAGTCTTAGCCTAATTATTCATATGATAAGATTTTTTTTTATATAATTATGTTACTTTTTATTTCGAGGATAAATTTTTTTAAGGTGGGTAGGTTGTAAGCCCCCTAATTTTTGGATTTTATTTTTAATTATTTTATATGGATATTTTAAATATTAAAGCGAATAATGACTACGATAGTAGTTTACCGTACCTTTGACTTTTGAAGCACAACAAATATTATTTTCTCAAATTCAGTTCCATATTTGAATTCTACACTGGTCCACCTTCAAATTGAGATATCATGTCCCATCCAAATTTGCTTTTTAACATTCTTTTGACTTCGCGCAACTTCAGGTCAACTTAGGCCAATTTGAGCTATTGTCGTAATTTTAAGCCAACTTCCAATTCGATTTCGAGACTTGACATAGATCGAAGCCGTATGACCCAATATATGGTTTTGATCCATTTTAAGTCTACAATGCACATGCCTAGAGTATACCATCCAATCGAGTTCCCATGTGCTACCTATTTGCAAATGACATAATGATACTCATTAAATTAATTTTCGGTAGTAATGCTATTTGGACCCTAACCAAGTCAACCCTACTAGTTAGAGCCTAACTAGGAGTACAAAATTCAAGTATACATATATTTAAGAGAATTTTAAGGATTAAATTTTAGCCATATGGGCTTGGTCAAACATCTAACCAAATTAGGAAACCTATTACCAATAATATAATTTTGAGAACCAAATCATATCCAAATTAGATCAAACCAAAGCCCATGCCCTAATAATATAAATACCAACCAAGCCCTAACCTATTCCCCTCTCTTTATAACCGCCAACACCCCACGTAGCCCCTACTTGCATGTGGCCACAACCCCTAAACCCTAAACCCTAGCCGAACCCCTTTCTTCACAAAATTTGATTTCTCCTCGACTTCAGTGCCAAGCACCACCACTCTCGCAACCCTCTCGACATCCTTTTCCACCCTAGAAACTGTAGGAGCAACCTTGCAGCCGTTAGAGAGGTGCACGACACGCTACTTGGGCTAAAACTCCGTCGAATCGAAGTCTGAAATGTCACAGTAGGTTAGTCGACTTGTAGATGATGTTTCACCCACTTGTTATTATCCGTTTCTTCTCAAACTAAACATAAGAGTTATTTTTGTGTGTCTAATCCAACCCTTGATCGTCGGATACCTCAGTTCCTAGCGGTTTGCCTGTGACGTCGATTCTACGACAGGGTATCCAGAACCGACAAATTCTGTTGCGAGCCATTTTTCATCTATCTAAGTTCAGTTTCTAACCTACTTATATTTTTATTCAGAATCTAGACGTAGATACCTTTCCGAAACATATCTGAAAGTTAGGTTTTGCATCCGTTTACTATTTATAAAAATTTAAGACATTTGTCGTGTCATCGAATTCCAAAAAATTCTGCTTTCCTTGTGTCCAAAAGTGTCAAAACTCCATGATTTCATATTAAAAATTTTGTTGTGCATAGTTTAACATTATAAATACTATTTTAACTAATTTTTGTAATTTTTACAAAATTTACTAATTTTATTTTATTATTGTTTCGGAACTAAATTAATGGATCGAATTGAGGAAGTCATATGTGGCATTGATATAAGACCTCTTGTGAAAGGGTTTCCCTATTGAAAATATCCTTAAAAAAATATATAAATATTTATAGATAAATTTTAGAATTTAAATATATCATTTTATTATAATTGTAAAGTATTTACGAGAGGATTTGGTACCCTATGTACTTATATAATAGATGCAGTATCGTAACAACGTTATGACAACTAGGAGGTGTAGATACTCATATAATTTATATATGGTATGTTGATATAGAATATTAAGTATAGTGCATTATTATAGGTGAGCTTGAAAGGATCGACAAGGACACCAGTGTTGGTCAGGACCACCCGCAGACAGCAGTTACAAGCAAGCGTGCCTTGCCTTCGTTACAGATTATTCTTTTCTGTTTTGTTGTTCTTTTTTTATTAGCATTGCATGATGTAGGACGTTGATACTTAGTGTCCGTTTATAGACGGGTTGTCACGCCCCAGAACTGGAATACCGGAGAGCGATGGAATGACTCAGCCTGCTACATATTACGGGTAGAAGAATACCGTATAATATGATTAATGATGTCTAAAAGATGAGGGGGTGCATACTACATGAATGTCTTACTAGGGTTACTCAACATCTATTGTCTCAATCATTCAAACAAGAAACAGTAAATAGAGAACATATAAGATAAAACAGTAAGGCGTCCCAAACGTTTGGTCAAAATGTTCTTGAGATCTGGCTGTACAAAACTTAGCCAGATGATGTAGCAACGTATACACAATTGTTATCAGCTGTAGTCTGACTTAGTTACAATTATGTAGAAGTAAGTACAAGACAATCCGACTAACACGTCGGTGCCAAACGGCAAAAGTAAAGTAAATAGTAAAAACGAGCAGGAAAACAAGGGACCCATTCGTGTCCTCCGGCGATCATTCCTCTAGTATTGACCATCTTGGAGGTGGAAGTAAGCTGAGTCCTCGGGAACTGGCTCTAAATCTGGCCATGTAAAACCAGAGAGGTTAGACCTCCAATAGCAAGTATCGCAAGGAAGCACGACATGAGGGATTAGAACCAGTAGTAAGAATTAAGAATAAAATAGATCTTTGCTTGCTACTGGGTTCGCACAACATCACGACACTTCAAGCCAACTTCCCAAACAAACAAAGACATAAGTTGACTCGTCATGTCCTGACATTCTGCTCATCTCAGTAGTTAACAGAGTAGGTACAGTGCACAAATAAATCAATTTAAACGGCCATGCAACTACTACGGCTTGCTACTGTGAGTTCCAAGTTGTTTTAGAATTATGCAATAAGGGATTCTTCAGTTCTTACTATGTACAAGCAAGGCGAGTCTATCCAATAATCAATTGCGCCAATCATAAATTAGACAAGTCCCAGCGGGACGCTCGTCATCAATATATATAACAATATAGGCAGATACCACTCCCTGTCCGTGTGGCCGATTTGCAGTATCTGTGGGAACCAGCCGGCATGTCGGGGCACTAATCGTCCCAAAGATGGCTGCCATGTAAGATCTCGGGAATCCATTCTCTCCATGCAATTATTATTTTATTTAGCTTAATAGTCCCTATGTTGATTGAAATCCCATGCCGTGGATCATGATCATTCAGAATGTGTACTTCCGTACAGAGTACGATATGCACAACTCTACAACGATGCCCGTGCGGCTAGGTTGTAGGTCTTACATAGCGTAATGCAACAATCAAACTTAGCCACGGAATAATTATGCCTTGATCGTAAGATGCACATGCTGTCTTTACAGAAACATGTGTCCATTTGCCAATGTTCGGATCGGCTAATCGATCGCAATGGTTCATGATTCATACATGAACGTGTCTCCTTTAATTCAATAAGACGACTAGCCAGTCTTCTAGTTCCAACTAGGAACACATGATCAATCATTAGTCAAAGTAACAGTCGAGGTCAATTCGTGACAATGCATGAAACTCAAACTAGTATTAAGCATGGTCGAGTCTATAACTAGCATAAAATAGTTGGTAACATATTCTTGAAGCCAAGGAAAAGACCTACAACTTTCATGTTGGGAGTTGGAATAAATTCTAGCTACAATTCGGTCAATTAGGATATATAACAGTTAGAAATAGCCAAAATAGGCATTATGCGGCATATTCTGCGACATGCATGCGAACCAACTGCGACATGCGGCTCATGCAGCTTATGCGGCCCAACCGCGACACCATATGCGGCTCAACTGTAGCATGCGGCTCATGTAGCCCAACCGCGACATCTATGCGGCTCAACTGCGACATACGGCCTATGCGGCCCAACCGCGACACCATATGCGGCTCAACTGCGACATGCGGCTCATGCGGCCCAACCGCGACATCTATACGGCTCTACTGCGACATGCGGCTCATGCGGCCCAACCGCGACACCATATGCGGCTCAACTACGACATGCGCCTATGCGGCTCATCCGCGATACCATATGCGGCTCCACTGCGACATGCACCTTATGCGGCTCATTCGCGGCACCATATGCGGCCAACTGCGACATGCACCTTATGCGGCTCATTCGCGACACCATATGCAGCCAACTGCAATATGTACCTTATGCGGCTCATTCGCGACACCATATGCGGCCAACTGCGATATGCTGACAGATGAACATAAAAATGACCAAAAATGCTTTTGGCCATAACTTCTTCAAATTAAGTCGAAATCTAACTTTTCAAAAGCTAAAATTTGGTAGAATTGAATTCTCTACAACATGGAACCATTTATTTTCGAAAACAACAAAGTTTGATAAATCAAAACCACAAAATCCATATAAAAAACAAAAACTTAAAACTTAGATCTACACCCAACCATCCATGGAAATCGAAAATTTCAAGACCTAAACTTGTAGAGGAAGAGAAGATAAACACCATAGATTAAAAATAAATGGAGATGCATGAAATCCCTCATGGTGTGCAAGATGTACTTGCCTCTCCAAATGGGTGTGTGGGAGAGTAATGGAGGATGAAGAAGGAGAAGTAAATGTGAGTAATGAAGAGAGAGAAAAGTAAAAGGGGCATAAATATCAAGCCAAGTCAATCTCAACCACCCGTTCCTTCCTACAAGATCTAGGCCATCCACTCCTCTTCATGATGAACCAAGCTAAACTAAATTGGTTTAATGAACAGACTAAGCTAAGGGATAAAGCAAAAGCAGAAAATAAAATACAGGAAAATTAATAAGCACAAAATTGAAGAATTTAAATATAAAACAGATACATGATAAATATTAAATAAATATATTCAAGCAGTACACGTATAAAAATACGTATTCTGGGAACGGGGAGTGACATCTCTACTCTCCTTAGAAAAATTCTGTCCTCGGAATTTCAGATCCAAGCAGGACAGAAATGTCAGAGCTAGACTATTCTAAGTACAAGCAATTTGAGCAAGCAGCTATTCTACAATGTCAAATAGCAAGTAATATATTCATATTTATCAATCTACGACATCAAGTAATTTATACTCATAGGGTGATAAGCATGAGGAATTAATACAATCAAGGTACACGAAAATAAATATACCTTGTGAGTCAAATAGGTGCGGGTATCGTGATCGGATATCATCCTCACGTTCCCACGTTGACTCTCCTAAGGAGTGATGTCCCCAAGCAACATGGACAAGGCTAATTGTTCGGTTCTTGAGTATCTTCTCCCTTCGGTACAAAATGGACACAAGTTGTTCCTCGTAAGACAGGTTGGTACCAACAACCAGTTCAGAATGATCGATGATATGGCTTGGGTCCGACGCATACCTACGTAACTGAGATATATGAAATACATCATGCACCTCTCGTAACGAAGGTGGAAGGGACAAACGATAAGCAACATCGCCTACCCTATCAAGGATAACAAATGGGCCCACGTATCGCGGACTCAACTTCCCGTGAACGCCAAATCTAATGACCCCACGAGTAGGTGAGATCCGCAATAACACGTGGTCCCCAACAGAAAATTCTAGCGGCCTACGATGCTGGTCTGCCCAATGATGATGTCGATCTTGCGTAACTCGAAGTCGCTCTCTAATTCTCTTAACCACTTCAACTGTCTGAATAATCATTTCTGGGCCTAGCATCTTCCTCTCCCCGATATCATCCCATGCCAGTGGCAACCTATACTTCTTACCATATAGTGCTTCGAATGGTGCCATCTGGATACTAGCTTGATAACTGTTGTTAAATGAGAACTCGACTAAGTGCAAGTGACTCTCCCAAGATCCTCCAAAATCTAGGGTGCAAGCTCGTAACATATCTTCCAAAGTCTGAATTGTTCTTTCTGATTGCCCGTCCGTCTGTAGGTGGTAAGCCGTGCTAAATCTCAACTTGGTACCCAGATTATGATGTAGACTCTTCCAGAAATGTGATGTAAAGCGGGTATCTTTGTCTGACACAATACTGACAGGGACCCCATGCTGCCTGACTATTTGCTGCATGTACAACTCTACCAACTTTTCTGTAGATTGCCCCACTATAAAAGGAAGAAAATAAGCCACCTTCGTAAGCCGATCTACTATCACCCAAATAGCATCCTTACCACTTGCTGATCTCGATAAACCGGTCACAAAGTCCATTATGATATGTTCCCACTTCCATTCTGGGATAGGAAGCGATTGTAATAATCCAGCTGGCCTTTGTTGTTTAGCCTTTACTTGCTAACATATTAAGCAACGGGAAACGAATCTAGCTATCTTCCTCTTCATTCCGTTCCACCAGAAATGCTGCTTGATATCCTTGTACATTTTGGTCCCTCCAGGGTGTATAGAATACTGAGAAATGTGGGCTTCTGTCATAACCTCCTGTCTGATATCTCCACTAGACACATATAGGCGTGATCCAAACCTAAGTGTACCATCTTCGTGAATTTTTATCTCCTTTCTGAGTCTTGACTCACATTCTGTCCTAAGCTTCTAGATCCTTGGGTCATGTGCCTGAGCTGCCTTGATCCTGTCTACCAAGTCGGATTGAACCCGTAGACTTGCCAGAATTCCTATATCACTAGGAAGTATAACCTCGATGCCCATCTCCTGAAGGTCTTCTAAGATATGCTTTTGTGATGTTAACATAAATGCGCCGCCTCTCCTGCTAAGAGTATCTGCTACCATATTAGCCTTGCCTGGATGATACTGAAGCTCTACGTTGTAATCCTTGATCAACTCTAACCATCTTCTCTACCTCATGTTCAGTTTCTTCTGAGTAAAGATGTACTTCAGACTTTTGTGGTCTATGTACATGTCCACTCGATCACCGTACAAGTAATGCCTCTATAGCTTCAAAACAAATACTACTGCCGCCAACTCCAAGTCATGAGTTGGATAATTCTTCTCGTGGTCCCAAAGTTGCCTAGATGCATACGCTATCACCTTTCCATGCTGCATGAGGACACACCCAAGTCCCTTTCCTGACGCGTCATAATAAACAGTAAAACCTCCAGGTCCAACTGGCAATGTAAGAATAGGTGCTGATATCAATTTTTGTTTCAAATTCTCAAATGATACCTGGCATTATGCCGACCAGACGAATGGCACATCCTTCTGTGTCAAGCGGGTCATGGGTGCTGAAAGTCTTACAAAGTCTGATATGAACCTTCTGTAATATCCTGTCAATCCCAAGAAACTACGCACATCAGCTACAGTCTTAGGTACTGGCCAACTCTCTACTGCTTCTACCTTCTTGGGATCTACTGCTACTCCAGCCCCTGATATGATGTGCCCCAAGAATGAAATTCGATCCGTCCAAACTCACACTTGCTGATCTTGGCATACAACTAGTTCTCTCTCAGAACCTGCAACACTTTTCTGAGGTTATCTTCATGCTCTTCTTCACTAACTGAGTATACAAGAATGTCATCGAGGAACACAACGACAAATTGGTCTAAGTATGGCATAAAGATGCGGTTCATCAAATCCATAAATATTGCTGGAGCATTGGTCAAACCAAATGACATAATTAGGAATTCGTAATGCCCGTACTTCGACCTGAATGCTGTCTTGGGAATGTCCTCTTCTCGGACTCTAACTTGATGATACCCTGACCGAATATCTATCTTGGAGAAAACTCTTGCTCTGCTCAACTGATCAAACAAGTCATCGATTCTCGGTAATGGGTACTTGTTCTTTACTGTTGCCGCGTTAAGCTTCCTGTAGTCAAGGCATAATTTGGATGACCCATCCTTCTTTCCCACAAGTACCACTGGTGCTGCCCATGGTGATATGCTAGCTTGGACAAACTTCTTCTCCTTCAATTCCTCTATGTGCTGATATACCTTGGCCTGCTCTGAATCCGCCATTCTATAAACTCGATCTGATAACGGTTTAGTTCCAGGTGTCAATTCTATACTGAACTCAATATCTCTAACCGGTGGTAGACCTGAAAGTTCTTCAGAAAATACGTCTAGAAACTCTTCAACTACCTTCAGGACTTGAACTTCTTCCATTGTTGTTACTACTCCCTGTTCTTGCTGAGTTGCCACTGATTTGACTAAGGTGAACCGCTTCATGCCTGGAATATCAAAAAACACACTCCTTCTACGACAATCTATTGTTGCATGACTGTCTTTCAGCCAGTCCATGCCTAAGATAACGTCAAAATTTTCAACAGGAAATTCTATCAACCTGGCGGGTAAAGAATGCCCGTAAACTACAACGCTACATGCTAGAATAATTCTACTAACTCCTACGAGCCCATTACCAGTGAGTATATTCAACCTCCCTGGCAATGCCTTGAACTCCATCCATAGTCGTGTCGCAAATTATGCAGATATAAATGAGTGTGATGCTCCCGAATCAAACAATGCTACTGCAGGATATGAGGCGATGATAATGTTACCTGCCACAACATCTTCCGATGCCAATGCCTCTTCTAAGGACAGAGTAAAGGCCTGCCCTCGACCTCCTTGTTGGTTTCTATGCTGCGGCCTAGCCTGGTGTTGCTGCTGGCCCCTGCCTTGGTGATGCTGGGGTGGTCTGTGCCGGTATTGCTACATCGGCGGCCCCTGCTGCCGAAACATCTGAGCCTGCATCATGAACGGGCGCTGTGCCAACGGTCTCACTGCCACCGCTAGTCCCCGATACTGGCCTGTCTCTGGTGCTGGCAGAGCAGGAAACTGTTGTACCGGTCCTCCTGACATCGAATTCATGGGACATGTGGTAACCCGATGATCTGGATTTCCATATATCAAACACTGTCCGTTCAATGTCCGTCATACATCCCTAGTATGCCCTACCTTCCCACTATAAGTGCAGCCCGTTAGGGGTTGCAGGTTCTTCTTCTGTTGCTGTTGTTGCTGCCTTAGTGGTGGTGCTGGCCCTCGTATTGCCACATCATGAATGCGAATGCCAAGGGATGGTATTGTTGTTCGGGGCGCTACTCCCCCTCCTCTTTCAATCTGACTGTGGGATCTCTTCTGACCTCCAGTCCTTGCAGTGATCCTCTGAATGGTGATCTCATGCCTTCGGGTTGCCGTCAATACTTTATCAAAAGTCTGATAATTGTGCCCCTCTATCAATTACAAGAGCTCAAGATGAAACCCTTGCTGGAACCTCATAGCCCTCTGGCTCTCCGTTGCTACCATCTCTGGGGCGAACCTACTCAATCTGCAGAACTCCGCTGCATAAGCATGTACTATCTTGTCGGCCTGTCTGAGGCTGATAAACTTCTGTTGTAGCTCAAACTGTGCCACAATTCCATAATACTTCGTCTTGACTCTTGCAGTAAAATCGTCCCAAGCTACAGGTCGTCTGATGTCCACTTCCTCTGATTTCTACCAATCACGTACGAGATCCTGAAGTAACAACTTCACTAGATCCACACGCTCTTCCGTCGAAACTTTAGCCGCTGTCAGAATAGCCTCAATATCCTTAAGCCATGCATCTGCTGAAATGGCATCTTCCGTGCCCTCGAAACGACAGGGGTTGTACTTACAAAATCTAGTTGAGGCTCTTGAATCTGTCCTCACCCCTCTTTCCAAAGTCGTCTAAAACCCTTGCTTGAGTAATACGTTCTGCTCCTGCAATTGAGCGTGCATGCGCTGCTGGGCTAACATCTGGTATTGTTGAGTAGCCATCATCCCTCTCATGATCTCTAGAAGGGCTGGTATGTCCACTTCCACAGAGGTAGGTGGAACTATTGGTGGTGTTGGAACCTCCGGATACTACGGTCCAGCTGCTGGCTCCACTATCACTTCTCCTTGGATAGTCTCTTGGGGTAGTACTGGCCCTTGTTGTTAACCAACCTGGTCAGGTTGCCCATGCTGCACTTGTTGTTGCTGTCCAGTCCAGACAGATGCGGACGAAGTGCCCCTAAGAAAAGAGACAAGAGAACAATCAAACGACCGGACAGGAAGGATCAATAAAGTCAAAGGATACCAGAATGTCAAGCTGGAGTCGAGAGTAACGAGTCATAAGATCAAGGAGAAACATGTGTGATTGAGACACCCTATAAATCGAAACACCCCACAAGTCTGAAAGCAGACCTGCATGGGCCACCACTAAAACCTTGTCACACCCCAGAACCGGAATACCGGAGAGCAGGGAAATGACTCAGCCAGCTACGTATTACGGGTAGAAGAATACCGTATAATACGATCAATACTGTCTAAAAAAATGAGGGAGTGCATACTACATGAAAGTCTTACTAGGGTTACTCAACATCTATTGTCTCAATCATTCAAACAAGAAACAGTAAATAGAGAACATGTAAGATAAAGCAGTAAGGCATCCCAAATGCTTGGTAAAAATGTTCTTGAGATCTGGCTGTACAAAACTTAGCCAGATGATGTAGCAACGTATACACGATTGTTATCAGCTGCAGTCTGACTTAGTTACAATTATGTAAAAGTAAGTACAAGACAGTCCAACTAACATGTCGGTGCCCAATGGCAAAATTAAAGTAAATAGTAAAAACGAGCAGGGAAACAAGGGACCCACTCGTGTCCTCCGGCGATCATTCCTCTAGTATTGACCATCTTGGAAGTGGAAGTAAGCTGAGTCCTCGGGAACTGGCTCTAAATCTGGCCATGCAAAGCCAGAGAGGTTAGACCTCTAATAGCAAATACCGCAAGGAAGCACGAGATGAGGAATTAGAACCAGTAGAAAGAATTAAGAATAAAATAGATCTCTGTTTGCTACCGGGTTCGCACAATATCACGACACTTCAAGCCAACTTCCCAATCAAACAAGGACAGAAGTTGACCCGTCAATTCCTGACATTCTGCTCATCTCAGTAGTTAACAGAGTAGGTACAGTGCACAAATAAATCAATTTAAACGGCCATGCAACTACTACGGCTTGCTACTGTGAGTTTTAAGGTGTCTTGGAATTATATAATAAGGGATTCCTCAGTTCTTACTATGAACAAGCAAGGCTAGTCTATCCAATAATCAATTGTGCCAATTATGAATTAGACAAGTCCCAGCGGGACGCTCGTCATCAATATATATAAAAATATAGGCAGATACCACTACCTGTCCGTGTGGCAGATTTGCAGTATCTGTGGAAACCAGCCGGCATATCGGGGCACTAATCGTCCCAAAGATGGCTGCCATGTAAGAACTTGGGAATCTATTCTCTCCATGCAATCATTATTTTATTTATCTTAATAGTCCCTATGTTGATTGAAATCCCATGCCGTGGATCATGGTCATTCAGAATGAGTACTTCCGTACAGAGTACGATATGCACAACTCTACAACGATGCCCGTGCGGCTAGGTTGTAGGTCTTACATAGCGTAATACAACAATTAAACCTAGCCACAGAATAATCATGCCTTGACCGTAAGATGCACATGCTGTCTTTACAGAAACATGTGTCCATTTGCCAATGTTCGGATCGGCTAGTCGATCGCAATGGTTCATGATTCATACATGAACGTGTCTCCTTTAATTCAATAAGACGACTAGCCAGTCTTCTAGTTCCAACTAGGAACACATGATTAATCATTAGTCAAAGTAACAGTCGAGGTCAATTTGTGACAAGGCATGAAAGTCAAACTAGTATTAAGCATGGTCGAGTCTATAACTAGCATAAAATAGTTGGTAACATATTCTTGAAGCCAAGGAAAAGATCTACAACTTTTATGTTGGGAGTTAGAATAAATTCTAGCTATAATTCGGTCAATTAGGACATATAACAGTTAGAAATAGCCAAAATAGGCATTATACGGCCTATTCTACGACATACATGCGGACCAACTGCGACATGCGGCTCATGCGGCTTATGCGGCCCAACCGCGACACCATATGCGGCTCAACTGCGACATGCGGCTCATGCGGCCCAACCGCGATATCTATGCGGCTCAACTGCGACATACGGCTCATGCGGCCCAACCGCGACATCTATGCAGCTCAACTGCGACATGCGGCTCATACGACCCAACTGCGACATCTATGCGGCTCAACTGCGATATGCGGCTCATGCGGCCCAACCGCAATATCTATGCGGCTCAACCGCGACATCTATACGGCTCAACTGCGACATGCGGCTCATACGGCCCAACCGCGACACCATATGCGGCTCAACTGTGACATGCACCTATGCGGCTCATCCGTGACACCATATGCGGCTCAACTGCGACATGCACCTTATGCGGCTCATTCGCGACACCATATACGGCCAACTGCGACATACGCCTTATGTGGTTCATTCGCGACACCATATGCGGCCAACTGCGACATGTACCTTATGCGGCTCGTTTGTGACACCATATGCGGCCAACTGTGACATGTTGATAGATGAACATAGAAATGACCAAAAATGCTTTTGGCCATAACTTCTTCAAATTAAGTCGAAATCTAACTTTTTAAAAGCCAAACTTTGGTAGAATTGAATTCTCTACAACATTGAACCATTTATTTTCGAAAACAACAAAGTTTGATAGATCAAAACCACAAAATTCATATAAAAAATAAAAACTTAAAACTTAGATCTACACCCAACCATCCATGGGAATCAAGAACTTCAAGACCTAAACTTGTAGAGGAATAGAAGATAAACAACATGGATTAAAAATAAATGGGGATGTATAAAATCTCTCATGATGTGCAAGATGTACTTGCCTCTCCAAATGGGTGGGTGGGAGAGTAATGGAGGATGAAGAAGGAGATGTAAATGTGAGTAATGAAGAGAGAGAAAAGTAAAAGGGGCATAAATATCAAGCCAAGTCAATCTCCACCACCCATTCCTTCCTACAAGATCTAGGCCATCCACTCCTCTTCATGATGAACCAAGCTAAACCAAATTGGTTTAATGAACAGACTAAGCTAAGGGCTAAAGCAAAAGCAGAAAATAAAATACAGAAAAATTAATAAGCACGAAATTGAAGAATTTAAATACAGAACAGATGCATGATAAATATTATATAAATACATTCAAGCAGTACACGTATAAAAATACATATTCTGGGAACGGAGAGTGACACGAGTGGCAATTTCATGATAGTGACATCGAATATTAAAATTAGGCATTACGTACATACTAATGTGTCCATTGACACGATTGACCACAGGATACCGACACATTCTTGATGCTAGGTTTACATGACTATTCGTGGTATTGTCCGCTGGTTAGCATTCTAGATTTTTTTATCAATATTGCTTTTATTTTCGAAATGACTGTACAGACTTGACATTGCTAGATTCTAGACATGGGGATTAGGGAGAACTTGATTACAATATCAGACCTATTATCGTGTGGCCCATTGTTTAGTGACCTTTATTTCTGTAGTAGAGTAAGGGATTATTACTGTCGAGAATTGATTGTCCTTGGTGCCACGACACAGGTATTGGCGACAATATCCTGCTGAGGTGCTAGTGAGCCTTAGTGGAAGGTGTCTGATATTCTAGAAAAGTATCTCTCTTGTATAGCACATAGACGGATACAGTGGATTGCCTTAGGTCATATTTTCATTTCTGTACCTTGACATGTAATATTATGCACCGTGCTAGTCTCCTGAGGACCTGGCTATTTTCCAGGCTTAGACGAAGCTGAAGACTACCCGAAGGTTTATGGTTTGGAAGCTGAGACCGGAGGCGTACCGGCACAGGAGGATGAGATAGTGCCAGAGGACTTCTCATGATCATGTTACCTTCTATTTAGTCTTGCTACATTATTCCATTTTCTTTTCTTCAGACTTGTAGTTGATTTATACTTTCTTTCTATCTCTGTGGTTTCGGAATGTTTTACCCGCACAGACTTCATTACTTTTATTGCTGGATATTTGAGACATTTCTTTATTTATTCTTGATCTCTTTGTAGACTATGTGGATGTGATTAGATGTATATACCTGTGGAATGTGTTATATTTTTGGGTGTTATCATGATTTGTAGCTTAAGTAATTCGCTAATGGGCTTGTCGTGTAGCTTGGCCCATTAATGAAGTGCTGCTGGCATGTACTCGTATTCCTGGTCCTACGTATTTTGGGACTGGGGCATTACAGCTTCGTTCCTGCTACTTTGAAGATGATAGCTAATTCTTTTGAAAATTTTATGGCTATGGCGAAAGAAACCAGCAACCTCTCCAAAGCCAACTATGCTAAAATTCGCATGGAGCTAGACATTTCGAAGGAGCTCCCCAAAACTATTCAAATCTCGTATGGCAGTAAGATACACCCCCTGTAAAACCCCTAAATTTCTACTGATTTTTTATATATATAAATTTGGTACCGATTAATTTTCTTGTATTTGTACGTCTCAATAACGTATTGTACGTCACGCGCAAGATTTTATTTTCTTTATTGCTCGACGAGTGCGAATATGTGCGAGCGTACATATTTTTTTAGAAAAACGTTTTCTATTTTTGAAGTGATATATATAATAATTATTTTTGCCATTATACCAAATTTCTAAGTTTGTTATTTTAAGCCTTTTCTTTCTAACATTTATTAATAATAAATTATATTACATTGTATACTAGAAAAGCATAATTTTGTATAAATAATTATGCATACATATCTCATAATCAATTATTAGTTTATTTAAATAATAATGTAATTTTCAAAATTATTATTATATGTATTTTTAGAAAACACATTTTAAAATTTTTATGGCAATTTAAATCTTTGATTGGATTTTTATGGATTTGATTTAAATAGCTTAAATTTAAAGATAGAATTTATATTTAATTTAAGTTTAGAATACCTAGATTTAAATTGAAATTTAATTTGGCTTTAGATTGATTGTATTGATTTAAATTAATAGATTGAATATTCTAATTGGGTTTAAATATTTCTAATCCTTATCCAACTGGGAATTCTCATATCCTATAAATAGACAGGTACTCCTCCATAAATTCCTCAGATCCACAAAAATTATTTCTCCACAATGTGCGTGCATCGTGTCCATGCCAACCAAAGCTAGCGTGAATCATGTCCGTGAATCTTATTCCAGCTTCAGTACAATGATCCACGTCGTGTCGGGGGCTGTCCGACACGACGACATGAAATCTAACCCTACGCCCGCTGCCGTTCTCCGGCTCCCCGTCACCCGACATCACCATCATACCTTCCCGAAACCCTCTTCCCCAAGATCTCCGACCACCTCTTCCGTGGCAACTACGCTGCCAACTTCGGCCAAATCCTGACCCGTCGCAACACAAACCACCGTACCTCTGTTCTTAGCCACCATCGTCGACCATACCCCGAACTTCACAAAAGTAAACACCACCATCCGACCCAGCAAAGCCCCGACCGCACCCAGCCACCCGAGCCCAATCCCTGCCACCGCTACCGCGACCATCGCCAACGGCCAGCCCCAACCTGATCTCCCATCCACTGCCTTGCCACCACCCGACACCCAAACCAACATCCTCATCCTTGGACACCGCCACCAACGGTGCCGTCCCAAACCACCACCGCAGGCCGGCCCGCCGAAAAACCCAAAAATCCCAACAACAAAAAAAATAGCCGAGCCACTCACCTGAATTTTTGGTAGCCGACATCGGCCCCCGGCATCCGACGAGCCAACCCCCGCACCCAACTTGCGCCGGTCTTCCGCAACTGTCGCCTTTTTTCTGCCGTCGGCCGGATCCGCAGCTCCGCCGAGTCCTCCGCCGCTGGCCTCTTCCGCTTCTGCCGTAGACCGGCCGACCGCCGCCCTCCATCTTCCTCTCTTACCGTCGCACAGCCTCCGCAGCCGTCGTAGACCGGCCAACCGCCACCTCCGCTTCCCCTTTCCTCTCCGTCCGCTCCAGCCTCCCTTCATCCCCGCTCTCTCCGCGCCCGCTCGCCGACGTGCTCGGCCGAGCTTCCCCCTTTTCCTTCTCTCTCTCTCTCGCTCCCTCTCTAATCCCTAAAATTCCATTCTTTCTCTCCCCTCTGAGTCTATTAGCTTGTTTTTTAGAAAAACCCCTGCTGTCTTTTTTTCATTGTTTCGTTTTCTTTTTATTAATTATTTATTTATTGTTTTAGTGTTTACAGCTACAAGTAGTATTACTACTGTTATACAGTACAAAAAAAATTAAGTTGCTTTCCATGTATTTTATAGTACTAAAAGTTATGGATATAATTATTAATTTATTAATAATAGCAATACTAGAAATTATTATTATTATTACTTGCATTATTATTATAATTATAATTACTATTATTATTATTATTATTATTATGTTTCTTCCATTTCAGTTATACTGATTTTATTAGTCTTATTATTCTTATTATTATTATAATTATTATTATTATTATTACTACCATTATCTTTTAATTACATAATATTGATTAAAGTAGATATATATATATTATTGGTATTTATATTTGATTTAAGAATTATTATTATTACTATTCATATTGTTGTTACTGTAATTATAAATAAATATTTTCAACATTGGGTTAGAAGCCCTAATCGTACTTGCTATATTAAATTGTGGCATTTAAAAGTATAGCTTATTAATAAAATTTTATTTTTACAAAATATGGTTCTTAACCTTAAATAATTTTTCTAATATTATTTTGTTTCGCTTAAAATATTTTTGATTTATAAGATATAGGTTTTAGCCTAAAATATTATTTGACAAAACTTACAGTTTGCTATAAACGACTTTTGATTTTTCGGATATTTATTTGAAAGTATGTTTTGACTAATAAAATTATATTTCAAGTACTATAAATTAGTTTTCTAAAATCATATAATTATTGTTCGTCAAAATTTTCTTTATTTTTTTGACCGTGACTCAACCCCTTCTTTCCTATTCGATCGCCAATTCAAGCCTACCTTATGTCGAACCTAACTAATTTGACCCTTCTGGACCCAATGGAATTGTCCGTGCCACCATTAGAGGTTCCCTTGTGTAGTTGTTACACCATAGTCGCAGTTCATGCCACATTGAGTATTGTAGTACACCAGACGTCCTACTAGGCAAGATACCTTGCCATTTGCTGTTTTTTTATTTAGCTCATATTTTATGCATTATTCATTATTTTCTTTATGCAAATAAACTGTGATACATGGCATAACCTGTTAGAACTTACTGTTCAGTTATATTTCCTGCTATATATTATTTTTCTTACACATTAAACCTAGATTTAAGGGACCACCTTGCGTGTTGCATACATAGGCCTTAACAAATTTATACCACGTTGTTGTGAGTCATATATAGGACTCGGACATGCGTAATTTGCTGGCCACCAGTACGTATAAGCCGTACGTTAGGAAATAACTGCTATTAGAATTGCATGTTAGAAGACTTAGCAGTTATGAGTTGGCATTGGGCGGGGAGAACATGATTGGAAGTTGACTACCACCCTATCTATCGTAGACTCGCTCGCTACTGAGGAACGATAGGTAGACTATTTGCTATAGACTCGCTCGATACTGAGGAATAGTATATGGTGTTGTGACTCGCTACTGAGGTACTGCATTGGTATTTTCTTGACTTGACCCGGCAGTCATACGACCATGAATTGTTCTTAACTATATTTCACCTAGAACGGTTAGGCACCTTTATCCGTTAGGTACGAGTACTTTTGGTTTAGGTACTTGTATCTGACCGTGGCTTGGAACAATAACTTGTCGTGGATTAGTTCGTCACATCTTGTCTTTGTTTGGTTGTAGGTGTGACTTACTACTTCGATGAGAAGGTATTGAACCTTGTTGGGGTCTGGATACCATATTGGATTCATAGCATGGGAAGATACGTCACCGTGAATTAGTTTACCATCTCCTGTCCTTGTTTGGTTGGGGGGATGGTACGCTAGTTCAATAGGTGTGTATTGGACCATGTTATAATTCAATCGACTTATTTATTTGAGCAATATTTATTTAGTTTATATGGCATAATATTATGTGTCTTGTTACGTCCCTCTGAGGACCTGGTTATCTCGCCAGGTGTGTGCTATTGTCTTTCGTAGGTGTTCTAGCTCTAGCCGTGATCATTGCTTTTTCTACGAGGATGATTGTACTTGGATCGTCTTCGCTCGCCAAATTCATTTCTTTTCTTATGTATTCTTCCTTTACTTGTTGGTAGTAGATTTGTCTCTGTCCAAAATATTGTATCAAGAATTCATTATCTTTATATGATATCTTTTATTCATTTATTTTTGTGTAGATGAGATTAGTTATGGTTCTACTGTATTTTATAGCTTACTTATATTTATTATACGGCTGGCATGTCTACGTTTCTAGTCCTATGTATTTTGGGACTGGGGCGTTGTACCCCTAATAAATCATTTATGATAATGATATTATCGTTTGCAATCACTGTCATCTATGAGGTCATTCCACCGAGCTCTGCTTTATAGCATACCCGGAACTGAAGAAGACGATCTCTGGTGAGGATGGCCCAGGCCACACGAAAAATTTAAACCCCCCGCTCCTTCCACTTCATTTTAAGGCTAGTGCTGGATGCTCTACTGGCCAAGCATAACCTCAAAAAAGCACTTACGCGTCCACCATACCTTTAGGAACCACCCTCTCCAATAGATTTGATATCCTACCGACGGTCCCCATTGAGGCAGTTTGTTCGGTGGAGGCTAAAGACCTCATGGTCATTACGAAGGGGCAGACCTATTTGGACAAGGTCAGCATCCAAGTCCCGGTGCACCTATCAGAATTAGCGAACGTTCTGTTGATTTCATAAAGAACGTAGAGACTCACCCGGTGCCGTTGGACGGCAAGGACAATCCCGGGAAGGACAATGTCAGAAAAGTAACTCAGCCCCCTGATCAGCGGGAGAACTCCTCTACAATTTCTCTGGAGGAGGAGCCGGAGCTGTGCATTCCCGTGTACAAAAGAAATAGAAGAGGCACAATTGGCACCATTGGACAGCATGTGCACTTCCAACCAGGGAAATATGAGAATCGAGAAATAGCCTCTTGAACATCTAGAGAACCTCCCTTCGAACAGCTCATCGCCATCAATGACAGACTATTTGGCTTGGATAGTAGACCAGCGATCTCAGGAAGAGGCCGACAAGGAGTTGGCTTACATGTCACTTCTGGAGCGACAACCTAATTTTAAATAAAATTGTATGGATAGAATGAAAGAAGTTATGATGGACACCACATATGAGAAAGCTAAGATCAAGGAGCATATTTTTCGGATTGTAAAGTTCCGATCTTAGGAGGCGGCCGACTTGGAGTTCGCCTCACTGAAACTTCTAGTTCGCCAACCTAATTTTAGCCAAATATTTAAGATCAGAATAAAAGAAGTGCTGGATGAGATCACATTCGAACAAAAAAAGACGGAAACTCCTAACTCTGTACCCGAGGCTTCCATCGTCCACAAGGTTGTTGAGGAACTGGTGGTAGCAGGACCACGGTACTTACGTTCCAACAAAAGGCGATGAGCCAAAAATTCTTCCAACCCTCCCAAGATTATCTAGTGGTCTCTATGTTTCTTCTGTTTGGTTGCACTGTTTAGCAACCTTTTCAGGGTTTTACCCAATCCCTTGTAGGAGCCCGGGCAACCTTCCAGCTCCATTCCGCATTTTGTTCTTGGTAATGAAGGCATCAGCCATTTCTTAATATATATATATATATATATATATATATATATATATATATATAAAATATATATATTTATATATATATATATATATATATATATATATATATATATATATATATATATATATATATATATATATATATATATATATATTGGAGGAACCTGAGAATATATTCATATAAATGTACAAAATATCGTAACCTTTACAAAGTAGAGAGCCAAAACATTGGCAAAAAAGGAAAAGGAGGCATGGTGGAAACATTAGCCACCGCTCCGCCAACCAAAATCTAAGTCGGTAGACTAATCCTTCAAGGAGGGCCAGAAATATGGCCGGGTGTGTTTGCAGTGTTTGCTAATCTTACCAATCTGTCAGTGCGCTTCTCTAATCAGTTAATTTGGGGAGTACTAATAGCCTTCGTATATGATTTGCTGCAGTTCTTCCAAGTCACCCACATGATGGCGGCTGCGACGATCTGGTGGCCGTGGGAGGCCGATACCCAGGATGCCAGAAGATCGTTGAAGCCCCCACCCGACCAACTTTGGTTGCACTTGTGAGAGAAGGAGTTCCATACGAGCTTGGCTAGGTCGCCAGAACTAAGGATGTGTTCTACATTTTCAGAAGTACGCTCTGAGCAACAATGACATGCAGATGCTAGGCTGAAGTCGATGGTGTTGAGAGCGTCATTCGTAGGAAGTTACTTGTGCTGCACTTTCCAGATCAGAAAGGGCCATTTTTTGGGAATGCAGCTCCGCCAGAAGGGTCCGATGACGTGAGATAGAGCACCAATGCCTCGGGCCACGCTTCTCACAGAGGCTAAAGAGAAATAGTCGTAGGTCGATAGGGACCACTTTATATAGTCAGGGACTGAGCCAACTTCCAAGCTAGAGCTAGCAAGGACCACTGCATCATCATCCTCGATCCAAGCCCAAACCCTCTTCTAATCCCAATTGCCCACACTAGTGTACAGATCTCTGATTACACAATTAGGGGGTGCGTCAGGATGATGGAGAAGAAGGTAATCTCTGAGCCTATTCTCATAAAATAGGGACGCCTCTCCTGTGCCAAGTCTTAGACGGATGAAAGGCTCGGCGAGACGATGACCATTCAGGATGCGTCGCCACGCGGCAGAGGATTTACTATTCGCGGTGGCGATAGCCGGTTGTGTGTGTTTGGAATATCTGGCCTTCATGAATCGAGTCCATAGAGATCGATTATCTCAAAGCTTCTACCACATCTTTATCGAGCAAGCGTCTATGACATGAGCCAACCTACAGAAACTAAGACCTCCCTCGGCCGTGGGCTTGGCCATTGTGTCCCAACTGGCCCAGTAATGTTTGTCCTTGCCATCGCTGTGGCCAGAAGATGTCGACGAACAGATTTTCGATGGATTTGAGAACCTTCTTCGGAGGAACACAAGCTGCTAGGGTATAAATAGGGATGAAAGAGAGCACATGCTGAATATGAATCATCTTCCCTCCAGGTAATAGAATCTGTCACTACCACTTTTCTAGCTTGAGGGTATTTTGGTCATTTTTAAAATTTTGGGATTTAATTAGGATTATTAGTATTAATTATAATTATTAGAATTTTTAGTAATTTTTAGTATATTTGATTTGGCGCTATTTTAGACTTTGACTAATGTTGACTTAGGAGACTGTCCTAGAGGCTAACCTAGGTCATGACTATTTGGTTTGGTTATGGAACCCTAGCTTGACCTAAGTTAGTGGCATTTAACTCATTAGAACTTATTTGGAGAAATTAGGAATTAAATCGAATAGAGAATGGCTTGTGGTTTCACAAGTCATGACTTGTGACTTTAGCCTTAGAGGCCCAAAGCCCAACACCAAGTGAACCTAGCCCTAGCCCAGCCCATGGCCGGCCAAGCCTATCCCCCCCTATTTAATGCTCCTAGAAATTAGGACTAGCCTCCATTAGGAATATTTGCAAGTTTGAGAAAGAGGTGAGTCTCCATCTTCATTAATTCCTAAAATTTTTATTTCAATTCCTTTTCCACCCAAACCAATTGCAATAGGTCCTAAAATTATTGTATTTGCTGTTGGTATTGAGAAATTTTAGGGGAAAAATAATTTGGGAGAGTTTTGGAAGCTTGAGGAACCATTCAAATTTGGGGCTTTTTGAGCCTTTGCACACCCATAGGTAAATTCGATTCTACATCATGAAATATTGATTTTATTGCATACCTAGGAAGCCCTAGGCCTAACCTAACTGTAGGACTAGCTAACCCTTGGTTTCGAGTCCTGTACGTGTCCGTATCGAACATGTATCAGTTTATGAATACATGTGTTTGATGAAATGCCCCAAAGGGCATTTCGATTTATTTTTAGGAATGTTTCTGTACAGGAAGTTAGATTTTGTGCTTGCTTATGGGTTTTCAGTGTACTGAGCACGTATTGGTGTCGTGTCGAGTCGCCACGGACACACGAACACGCGGGTGCACACACGCGCGCGCTGGACTGTAGCTGCCCTGCTGCTCCGGACTGTTTGTGCTGTACAAACGAAACGTCGACACGTGAAATTTGACACACACCATGGGGCGACCACTGACATCACGTGTGTCAAGTGACACGAGCCCTCATGTCGTGTCGAACATGATATCACGCGTACACGGGGCACGTGCTGTGCGTATCAGTACACTGTTTGGGTTCTCTGTTTAAAATTCAATTTTATTAGTTTAAATAGTGTTTTTATTTGCTAAATTAGATCTAAATATAATGTATGACATATGTTAGAATTAATTTACATGTTAGTTAGGTTATTGATGTGAATTTGGTTTGATTTGGGATAATTTCAGGATTCGACTGATAATGTCTGATACTGGGTTTTTTCAGAATTTTCTTAATTGTTAATTCCTATTTTATTGATGATTTCCACTGATAAATTTCTCCTACATGATTGTTAGTCCATGTTAATGAAGTATTTCAATTCAAATGGACTTTTGGGTTTGTAAATGAGAATTAGACATATGTGTTGGTTTCGAATGATATTGAACTAATAGCTAAACCTGAGAATTGACTCTTTAGATATCATGAACTGAATTCCTTTTTCCTTAACTATAACTGAACTGTATTAGAGTGGTTTAATTCTTTAACCTGAGATTTTCTTCTTTCCTTAACTGAGATTTAATGAATGTTTTGATTCAATGCTTCCTGTCACTGATTTTCTAACCTGAGGTTGTTTCTAGCCTACTGATTTCTTCCATGAACTGAGCATGATTCCTACATAACCTGAGATTAAAATCATTCTTAACTGAACTGAGAATGAAACCACTGAATACCTGGACTAATTTTTTCTGTTCACATTTTTCCAAACTGATGATTTGTTTCATAAACTGTTGACTGATTTGGATTGGGTTAGTTGTCAATGTGTTTGGGCTTCGAATGTTAAACTGATAATTGGGTGTTAGCTAACTAAGATTTTGATTTCCATTTCATTACACTGTAATAGAACTGTTTTTCCATGCATTTCCTATTCCCAGGTTGCCTAGTACTACACTGTTTTCTAATGTACCCTCACTGTTATTTTCCAGACATCACTATAGTCATTTCACTGATTTCCAGGATATGTATTAGCCACTGTTTCCAGGTTTCCATCCATTGTTTTACTGTTTTCCAGGAATCCCTATTTACCTCACTGTTTTTTATATTCTATTGGACACTTGTTAGCTCACTATTTTGCATAACACATGAACACTTCACTGATTCAAAAGCACTGTACACAAGTGTCTCACACCCTAAAACTCTCTACACACACATGTTTTCCTCATTGATTTTCCTAATATATTCCACTGATTTCAGAATCACACACACATACCCTCATGCCATATCACACCCACAAGTGCCACACATGACACACACACACATTACATGTATATGGTATATAGTTTAAGCATGTATAATGTATATATATATAGGTATGTGGCATGTTCATAATGTATCTCTATATTAGAGTGTATTATATATTAGATATAATTTGACTTGTGTATGTGATTTATGGTTTGGTTCATAGGCATGGTATAGCCTATGGGTGACTTGAATGCCTAGTTGGAGTCTAGATTAGACTTGTATAGTCTTGTTAGACTTTGAATATACTAGTTAGACTAGTATAGACTTGTTTGACTTAGGTTTGACCTAGTTGACCTAGTTTGACTTCTAGGGTTGACCAGAGTTGACCAAGGGTTGACTTTGGCCTAGATTGACCTAGATTCATATAGAATGCATTAACTTGCATCTTATTATCTTTTTAGACTCATAGTGACTTGTACTGTTCTATAGGAGACAGACAGCACTCCTCGGACAGTATATATCCTTCAGATTCTCAGGATACAGGTGAGTACATTCTCTGATCATTTCATATCCTGCATTAGGATTATATTCCTGCTTTAGATTACATTACATGATGCTGATACGTTGAAAACACGAATTAGTACTATATGGATCTGGTTGTGCGATGTTATCTCCCTTAGCGGATACATCGGGTATTCGTGTTCGTGTACTTTATCGTAAAAATTGTGTACTCCTTGTATTTGTGACATTCGTGTACGAAACGTGTGAATCGTGTATAATCATGTATTCACATGACCTTCGTGTACAATAACATAACTTAGCTAGATCCTTGTGTATTGATTGGGGCGGGGGAGTATAAGTGGTTATGTATTCAATCCAGTAGATTACTCGTGTACAAACCTCTGTAGATTACTCGTGTACAACATCGTGCCATTTACATAACCATCTTGTGCTCTGAATCACTAGCACTGTTAGTTCTCTATATGTACTGTAGCTATTTACTTACAGTCTCTCTCTTTTTATTATGTTATTCTTTCAGTATCTTGTATCTTACTCTCTAGCATGATTATATATCCTGACCTGTTATGATTTGTTGAGATGTACTATGCTCGCTCCCGTCCTGACTGGACCTGTTGAAAATTTTACAGAGGAAGAGGCTGAGGCATTCTGCCCTACCTACTACGGTGCTACATTAGATGAGTGCTTGGACTTGGACCAGCAGCAGGATCCACTAGCAGTAGATGACACTCCTTTAGATTAGGATGTCTTTACTTTTCATGGATTACTGTATATAGATTCTGAGGTACTTTGGGATATGTATTTATTTAGACACTTAGAATTCTGGATTGTATCTCTGTGTTTTCATTCAAGATATTTATCTATCTATCTTTATCATGTTCTACCTTAGTTGTGATTGAGATATATTCTGTTATGTCACCCCATTCGGGGAGTATAACTGTTTATTACCTTAAACTGTTAGATGTTGTGACCTAGGACAGCGTTCTACCGCCGACACTGCGGCGTAGGCTGGACGTACCCACGTCTCGTGCCCTTACTCTAGGGCGCGGGTCGTGACACGTTTTTAGTGGTGGCCCATGCAGGTCTAGGTTAGAAATGTGGTGGTATTCGAACTAGAATATCGCTGCAGCCTGCAGTAGGAATTAGTATATTTTTTGAAGGTACTCAATCACACTAGAAAAACTCCTTATCAGATTCCGTATATCTACTTGGCTGCTTATTGTCTTCCTTAGAATTTTAAACTGTCCTCCTTTGATATTTTGACTCATTCTCAGTAATTGTTTCTTGTTTGATCTGTGTCTCCAGGATGGTTGAGACGAGATTGCATCGCCCTGGACTGGGAGACGCTGGAGAGGGGTCTAGCACCTCTTGCCCTGAGCAGCAGCCAGCTCTCGGTGCCACAGGGCCAGTACAGCCCTCAGGAGTCGGTGTCTCTGCAGCTTTTGGAGGAGCATCTCCACCAGTCAGGAGGCCGAGCATTGTGATTCCTAAGATCCTTCCACCGCAGCAGCCTCCGCCTGCAGGGATGGTAGATGCTGCACATCTCTTCTCCTTCGTGGAGAGGATTCTGGAGTCCCACCAGCAGCAGCAGACGAGACAGACTGCAGATTTCCGTCAAGGGATCGACGAGGCACACCAGCTAGTTCGCACTACAGTTGAGATGATTACTGCTCAGGGGACCCAGCAGCAGCCCCGTCGGAGGAAGAAGGACATACAGGACTTTCAGAAGATGCATCCCAGAGAGTTCTTCGACACAGAGGGCATCCACTATGCCGACGACTGGATAGAGCATATCGAGGAGATATTCAGGCTGGCGGAGATACCAGCTCGACTCCAGATCAAGGCAGCGGGCAGTCAGATGTAGGACTTAGCCCGTGCGTGGTATCAGACAAATCCCAGGGTGGGAGTTGAGGGCCAGACATGGGCCCAGTTCAAGGAGCTGTTTAAGGAGCAGTTCCTTCCTAATGTGGCCTTAGGAGGTATCGAGGCACAGTTCGAGGGTCTGGTTCAGGGAAACCAGACGATAGCTGAGTATGCTGCAGAGTTTTATAGATTGGCCCGTTTTATACATGAGTTGACAGAGAAGACGAAGGCGAAAAAGTTTCGCCGAGGCTTGATTAGAGAGGTTCGGTCGCTGACTAAGAGCGACCGGAACGCTACTTTTGCTGAGATATTTTCTGGGGCTATGGCGGCGGAAGACGACCTAGGGCTGAAGCAGAAGAGGGGTCGTGACTTCCAGGGTGGTAGTAGCAGTCAGGGGCAGGCCAAGAGGACTCACATCCAGCAGCACTTTCAGCAGCAGAGGCCAGTTCAGTAGTATCAGCAGCAGGGTCGTGCACCTTTTCAGCAGGTACAACATCAGCAGCAGAGAGGGCAGCAGGCACCCAGGCAGCAGGCTATCAGTTATACTTTCTGAAAGAAGCCTGGGCACAAGTAGGACGAATGCAGGAAGAGACTCGGTAGATGCTTGATGTGTGGATCAACGGATCACCAGATGCGAGATTGTCCAGTGGCGTCGATACGTCAGATACCAGGAGGAGCTGGGTCAGCCAAGGCTCCAGCAGGTCAGCCGAAGGGGCCATTGCCGACCCAGCAGCAGAGGTTCCATCAGCACCAGTAGCAAGCATGAGGTGGACAGCAGGGGCGAGCTTTCGCCTTGGCGGCTGAGGATGCCGAGGCCGTAGGGGAGTTGATAGCAGGTTCGATTCTTCTAGACTCCCTTCCAGCATTTTTACTCTTTGATTTCGGGGCTTCCCACAGCTTTGTGTCAGTATCGTATGCTATTAGACACAGTCTGGTTTCTGAACCATTGCCTAGGACCTGCAAGATCACAATCGGGGGTGGGGTCATCCTCGTGAGTGATGTTTGCAGAGGGCGGAGCGTCATATTGGGAGGCCGAGAGTTGGGAGTGAGTTTACTCGTCATGCCACTACCGAACTACGACATTGTATTAGGTATGGACTGGCTGAGTAGACACCACGTCCGCATTGATTGCCGAGGGGGTAGAGTTTTGTTTGGGGCGCCAGGAGAGCCAGAGTTTGAGTACACCCGGCGGCAGGCAGAACAGGACAATAGAGTCTTCTGCGGAGCTTCAGTTGAGGAGCAGGTGGCTCTGCATCCCTTGATCGCAGAGTTTATAGACATATTTCCAGAGGAGTTGCCAGGGCTTCCACCGGACAGGGATGTAGAGTTCTCGATAGACTTGGTTCCCGGTGCGGAACCGATTTCTCAGCATGTCTATCGGGTGAACAACAGTGAATTGGTGGAGCTGAAGAAGCAGGTGGATGAGCTGCAGGACAAAGGCTTCATCCGATCGAGTTCTTTACCTTGGGGTGTACCGGTACTCTTCGTACCCAAGAAGGATAGGTCGGTAAGGATGTGTATCGACTACAGGGCACTTAACAACCTGACGATCAAGAACAGATACCCACTGCCGCGGATCGATGATCTCTTTGATCAGTTGAGCGGAGCTCGTGTGTTCTCCAAGATTGATTTGAGGTCAGGTTATCACCAGGTGAAGGTGAAGAGGGAGGATATTCCCAAGACCGCATTCAGGACGCGGTATGGGCAGTTTGAGTTTTTGGTTATGCCGTTTGGGCTGACCAATGCACCAGCAGTGTTTATGAACCTTATGAACAAGGTGTTCCACCAGTACTTAGACAAGTTCATGGTGGTATTCATTGATGATATCCTGGTGTATTCGAAGACAGAGGAGGATCATGAGGAGCACTTGAGAGTGGTTCTGGAGACACTCAGGAGAGAGAGAGATTGTACGACAAGCTTTCGAAGTGCGAGTTCTTCCTAGACAGAGTTAACTTCTTGGGTCATGTAGTGACTGGAGATGGTATCTCAGTGGACCCGAAGAAGATCACAGCAGTTGAGGCTTGGGCAGCGCCGACTTCAGTGGCAGAGATCAGGAGTTTCCTCGGGCTGGCAGGATATTATAGGAGATTTATGCATGATTTCTCCCGGGTTGCAGAGCCGTTGACTCGGTTGACCCGAAAGGATACTAAGTTTGTTTAGTCAGAGGAGTGTCAGGCAGCTTTTGATGAGTTGAAGAAACGGCTTACGACAGCTCCGATTCTGACATTGCCTTCAGGATCAGGTGGATTCACTATTTATAGTGATGCTTCAGGAAAGGGGCTGGGTTGTGTCTTGCAGCAGCATGGGAAGGTGATTACCTATGCTTCCAGGCAATTACGTCCCCATAAGAAGAACTACCCTACCCATGACCTGGAGCTGGCAGCGGTAATTTTTGCTCTGAAGTTGTGGAAGCACTATCTGTATGGCGAGAGGGTGAAAATTTTCACAGATCACAAGAGCTTGAAGTATGTGTTTACACAGAAAGAGGTCAACATGAGGCAGCGCAGATGGCTAGAGTTGATGAAGGACTTTGATATCTCACTTCAGTATCACCCAGGGAAGGCCAACGTGGTTGCCGATGCCTTGAGTAGGTATCCGACAGCCATGTGTTTGACTATGGATCGGCACTTGCTTGCAGACTTGGAGAGCCTTGGGATTGAGGTGATTGTGCCCGGAGTGCAGATGCAGTTATGGGGCCTTCAGATACAGTCGGACTTGATGGACAGGATCAAGGCGACGCAGTTCGAGGATGTGGCTCTGCGGTGTATCCGAGAGCAGGTTCGTGCAGGGTTGGTGGATGGCGAGTTTTTACTTGAAGAGGATGGTGCCTTGAGGCACGGTTCCAGGTTATGTGTGCCTAGCGGGGAGCTCAGAGAGCAGATCATGCGGAAGGCTCACGGGGAGCTCAGAGAGCAGATCATATGCTAGTATATATATATATTTATATATATATTTTATATATATATATATATATATATATATATATATATATATATATATATATATATATATATATATATATGTATACTAGCATAAAAAAAATGTATATATATATACTAGCATATGTGAAAAAAAAAATATATATACTAGCATATGTGCACGTGCCTTGCACGTATTTTAACATTTCTTAATTAATTTAGGAAGACTCTTTAGGAAGACCAAAGGGTAGTCTTCCTAATTACTAAGTTGTCCTTATTAAAATTAATGCACTATTTTTAATTAGTATAAGTATGTAAGGGTATTTTCGAAATTCAAAAGTTTTACCATCTAAGTTTTCTTATTATATATATATATATATATATATATATATATATATATATATATATATATATATATATATATATATAACGAGGGAAGCAGATTAATTTTCTTATAGGGGGTTTATGCAAGGAGGGTGTGACGCGGCTCGAGAGCGGTTGCAATGCAGCCCGGGTGCAGATACGATGTGGTACGATTGCGGTTGCGGTGCTGGTGCGTGGCCTTCGAGCCAGGACGTCGTCCTTGGACCGGGTTGTAGCCTTCAGGCCAAAATAATATTTAATATATATATATAATATATATATATATATACATATACTAGTCTACATGTACGTGCTTTGCGCGTATTTTAATTAGAATATTATAAGGTCAACTGTCGTCTTTCCGTCTTTTTCATATGACTATTTATGTGTCTATGCTTTCTTTTTACAATGCCAAGAGATTTGAAGTACGAATTTTGTTCTTTTTTTTATTTTTCTATTGAGAATAAGAACCTTTGACAGATGGTAAGGACAGAAAAATTTATTACCATTGGAACATAAAAAGCTGTATAAAAAAGGAAACTCATAGCATGCAAACTTTATTGCTTTGACTCTTAAATATAAATGACATCCAAGTTGATATAATAATATCATGTTTATAAAATACTCAAGGGTATTTTAGGAATTTAAAAGTTTCACCACAAAGTTGTCCTTTTATATAAACTAGTCTACATGTACGTGCTTTGCACGTGTTTAATTAGAATCTCATAAGGTCAGTTATCATCTTTCCTTTTTTCCAAGTGACTATTCATGTGTTTGTACTTTTTTTTACAATGCCAAGAGATTCGAAGTTCATTTTTTTTTATAATTTTCTATCAAGAATAATAACCTTTGGAAAATGATAAGTACATAAAAATTTATTACCATTGGAACACGAAGAGTTGTATGAAAAAAGGAAACTTACATGCAAACTTTATTGCTTTGACTCTTAAACATAAATGACCTGCAAATTGACATAAAAACATCATGTTTATAAAATACTAATGGGTATTTTAGGAATTCTAAAGTTCCACCACAAAGTTTTCTTATTATATTTATATATATATATATATATATATATATATATATATATATATATATATGAAAGAAGGTATTGTGGCGAACACTCCCACTGGGAATCGATCTCCCGACCACTCGGGCCTCATGCATCTCACTTAAACACTAGGCTAGAGGTCATATGCAAAAATATAGCTACAACAAAGGATTGAATTAGTTACTATATATATATATATATATATATATGTGTGTGTGTGTGTGTGTGTGTGTCCCCCTCCTCCTCTGAGGAGCTTTCCAGCCTTCCTTGCTCCCTTTCCCTTCTTTGCCTTTGTGTATGTATAGGATGGTTGGACTACTGTCGAGAGGTGATAGAAACGAAAGATCCCAAGGGGATCTTCGGGTGTTGTCAAGAGATATCCCCCTTCCCAAGCGTCCACTGAGGGGAAGGACTGGTCCTTCGAAGCAGTCGGCGGTAGCGATGAGCCCGACTCGTGCCCTAGCCAAGTTTACTACTACTTCTAGGGGTATAACTCAGATGGGCTAAACTCGAGCTAGATCGGATAAAACTACTAACGGGTTGGTTTATGATTGAAGATACTTGGGCTCGGGTTCAAGTTTTGGTTAGAATATTTGAACATGTTGGAATATTTTGTATGCCATATTTAGTAGATTGTATTAGCATAAAGGATATTGGAATATCCTGCGGACATATTTGGTATGCCAGAGTATGCCACATGATATTCAATCATTGTAATATTGATTGTAAGACTATATAAATCCAAGAGGACTATCAATAAACTTATCAATCAATTACAACAAGATATCAGAGCCATGTTTTCACAAACCCTAACCCTAGCCGCCACCAACCGACCCACCTATCCGTTTATTCCTACAAAACCCTAACCCTACCCACTACCCCGTTTCCCACATACGGGCAGAGCCCAAATGCGCGGGGCCAGAGCTCCAGTGGCCCCTACGTGCCCCGTGGCTGCTGCCGCAGCTGCTGCTGCCGCAGCTGCTGCTTGCCGCAGCTGCTGCTGCTGCTGCTGCTGCGGTACGGTGCAAGCACGCCAGGCGCCTCCCTTCCCTACAGCGCGTACCGTTTCTGCTGCTGTTGCTGACATTGACATACGCAATAGCACTTGCGTCACCGTTGTTCGGATCGTTCTGAAAGTTGACACCGAAGGCCTAGATCTGATGAAAAATATGTTCGAATCTAGAAGCGAACGACAAGGATGAGCATGAGTTGTGTGACGGGTGTGACTTGATCATCGAAGAGGAGGATCGAATGAGGAGATCATCAAGAAGCTGGATCCTGCGGAGGTTACGACGTTGATGAAGCTGATAAAGTTGTCTGCTGGTGAGACTACGATACGAACGTCGACGAAGTTGGAGCTTCCCTCCATCGATATGAAGCTAGATGGACCAGCTACCTATCTGATTTGGTCACGACGGATGAGGCGGACCCTCGCAGGAAAGAACCTGGTGGGATTCCTGTGAGCTAGAAGGCATTGTCGGACAAGGGCTCGACAAGACACGACGATTGAAAGTCCACACATATGGTGATCTACTTCTGGCTTTTTAACTCCTTAGTCTAGTCTATTGCCGCCACAGTAGACGGCATTGAGATGGTGAATGATATATGGGAGAAGTTAAGGCGGACCTATGATGGTATGGGGAACAACTTACGGGTCTTCCTGATCAAGGGAGAGATCGACGACATCGTACAGGAAGAGAAGACGGTATAGAAGTATGCCACGAAGTTGGAGCATCTGTGGCTAGATTACGATCACACCTCAGATCGGGCAAGCTGCGGGAACCCGAAGTGTAAAGAGAGACAGGTATGTCCACAGGAGAGGACGATGAAATTCCTCAAAGGGCTGACTGCAACATTCGTTCAGAGGACGACCCTACTTCTCGTCTAACCTAAGATCCCCACTCTTGAGTAAGCTATCTCAGCCATAGTCCAGGATAAGACACGCATCAGACTGCAGGCGGGGACAGGTGGTCCTCCTGAACCAAAGTTAGCACTGACGGCCACCAGCTTAGGCGACACAGAGCCTAAGCGACTAGAGGCCTGGCAGTATAACCGACAGTTTTACAACTGTCGGAAGATGGGCCACCATCGGTATGCTTGCACCAAACCACCTAAGGAAGGAGATTCAGGTGGTGGACGGAGATAATTTGGCGGATGAGGACATTTTAGAGGACGTGGTCGTGGTCGTAGGGGTCGACAAGGCGGTCGAAGAGGTTATCGGGCGAACCTGCTGGTAGCAGAAGGAGATGGAGGAGCTGGCAGCACCTTTACCGAGGAGGATCAAGCACGGGTGGACATACTGGAGATGCTCAGGAGGAAGCAGCGAACGTCAAATAATGGAGAAAGGAGAAGCACAACAGATGAGACATCCATCTCATTCTTCGCTGGAGGCAACACCGCCATGTATGTCCATCCATCAGACGGTACTGACGACTCACTTGCTGTTGGATCCATTCCTTTCCTTAAATCGTCAGACTGGATTATCGACTCGGGGACATCTCGACATATGACGGGGAATGCTAGTGTGTTCTCCTCCTACACTTACCTAGCATCAGAATACATCATTCAGACAGCTGATGGCACTTTCCATCCAGTGGTCGGTAAGGGTACTATTAATTGTACAGGTTCAGTAAAATTATATAATATTTTACATGCTCCATCCTTTCCAGTCAGTCTCTTGTCCGTTAGTTCTATAATCCTTCAACTTAAATGCATTATTTCTTTTGATGTCCCTAAGGTGATCTTCCAGGAGAAAGAGACGGGACGAAGACTTGGGACTGGCACTTGGCATAAGGGACTGTAGTACCTGGATCAAGAAGGACTAGACTCAGCACTAATATCTATTGCAGAGAAGGCTGGTATGAAAGGACTGCAGATGAGGGCCGAGGATGCTTTGATACTCCATCATAGGAGGTTGGGACATTCTTCCTTTGATACTTTAAGTAAATTGTATCCAGATATTTATGAAAAATCAAATAAAAAGAAACTAGTATGTGATGCATGCGAGTTAGACAAACTTACTATGAGTTCATATATTGGTACAGGTCATAGGAGCTCTTTTATTTTTGTGGTAGTACACTCTGATGTTTGGGGTCCATGTGCCACTAATACTATGAATAGTTACAAGTACTTTATTTTTTTTATTGATTGTGCTTCTCGTGTCACTTGGTTGTACTTGATAAAAAATAAGAGTGTTGTACCTACTTATTTTTAGGATTTCCACAAATATGTCCAGACTCGGTATATAGCAATTGTGAAGGTACTGAGATCTGACAATGGAACGTAGTATACAAACAGAACACTTGTAGAATACTTGTCAGCACATATGATACTGCATCAGACCACCAGTGCATACACAACTGCACAAAATGGCGTAGCAGAAAGGAAGAACAGACACCTTCTGGAGGTCGTAAGAAGCATGATGATCGACATAAATGTCCTACAGAGTCTGTGGGGGCATGCAGTATTGACAACAGCTGTGTGGGGTAGAACTTTGTCCCAATTATTCAAAAATATGGTCGTTGGACAACTTGCAAACAGCAAGCCCTAAAAATTAGGGTCCTGATAATCAAGGACAAAGTTCGGCCCGAACTTTGTGTGGGGCAGAGTTCGGCCCGAACTTTCTCTCCTTGCTGACAGACAGTTCAGATGGGCTTTGTGGGCTAAGTTTTGGCTTAGTGGAGCTTTGGGTTTGTTTGGGGATAAGGTTTAAGCTAAGAATACCCAGTGATACTCAGTTTACATTTTGCTAGACTCAATAAATGTAAAATAGTACAGACTTTGAAAATGAGTACGCTGCAGGAGAGAGACGACGTTCGTCTTGCACTGAGTTTTGTCTTGATGTGTCATATTGAATTATGACAAGTATCATATTGTCAATTTGTCAATATTTGGTTGACTGTGATCCAGTTTGGGTCAACAATCTCCCCCATATTAATAATTGACAAAAATGATATTTGTATATTCAATGTTCATACCTAGACACAAGTTGAAAGGGGAAGACAAGCATAGAATGCAGTAGCTCCCCCATAATAGTAGCTCCCCCATAAACATAGCTTCCCCGTAAACTAATGCGCCTTATCCTGATATACATTATCTCCTCCAAAATACAGATATCACACAATATGATAGAGATATAAATATCAAATAGATCTCCCCCTTTTGGCATTTATCAAAAATGAACACCAAATAGACAGGCAGAAGACTGTATAAAGGATTAACTGGCAAGCACACATTGTATAGGTCAAAAGAGAATATTATAATAACCACAGATAAAATATAAAGATCCACATAAATTAAAAATGTACTCATACAAGAAAATAAAACAACATAAGCGAAAGTCCATAAAGCATAAAACTAAAGAAGATCATCAGTAGTAGCAGTAGCAACGTCAGGTACAGAACCACATCCATCATGGAGCACTAGATGGTCCAGCGGTGTCAGATGGATCGATATCAGAATGATGAGGATCCACAAAAGCTGTATCTGGATCCAGATATCGTATGACCCAGGGGTCGTTGATACGGTAACCGACGCGAGATGGATCCCGCTCCATAGGAAGGGGCATAGTAGAATACTGAGACATGGTGTACCAGATGTCATGTAATGAGTTATTGATGGCACTCATCTGTAAAGTAGTACGATAATCTAGCTCGATCCAGCGGTCGTCTTCCAACATGAAACGATTGCACAATATGGTTTGAATGGACTCGAGAGTAGCAGGTGGCTCGGATGTAGGTTGTCCAAGAGCAAGTGGATCAGCCTGAGCATCAGACTGGGAATGCTCTGACTCGGCAGGAGACTCAACAGCTACTAGAAGCCGCCTGCCTTAGATAGATATGCAAGGGCTGAAAGGAACTGGCACTCATCAAGAGAAACATTGAACGCACGAAAAATTATTGGCAAATATAAGGCATAGACCAATGATCGAGGTTTCTTCCGTGCACTAATCATCCAGTCCATCATAGTGCACGGAAAGTTAAAAGGGATATGGAAGTAAAGATGATAAAGTGCAGAGATCTCAAGATAGGATACTTCATCGGTCGATCCCGCTTTGGGCAAGATCGTGGAGAAAATGATACGATGAAGTTCATAGAAATATGGGTTAAGAAATTTAGCAAGTAACTTGCGTGGACGAGTGTTGGGAGTACACAAATCATCCTTGAAACTCTCAAGGGACGATCCATCAAAAAATTGAAACTTGCGTGCATCGACAAGTTTCTTCCAAGAATTGGGTTCCGGGATCTCGAGATATTCTACAAGTTCAAAATCATCAAAAGTGATGTCGATTCCGGCGACACGAGAATAGATTCATGTGTCGTCAAAGGTGAGATTACAGTAAAATATTTGGATAGCATTCAAATAAATAAAGGATGATTTAGAAACTAACTCATCTTGACAAAGATCATAGAATAATGAGTCATATCTAGAAAATATTATGAAATTGATAGGATGACCCGCATACACACTCCTTGAACAAAAGTTATTGAACCATTCATTGGAAGCCTCCAATAAAACAAAAAATTGTTCATTGAATGTGTTGGGGTCATGAGGTGGTGATGGATTAAAAAGTGGATGAATGGGTTGAACATCTTGAGGATGAGGGTTGGATGAGAAAGCACCCTCAGTTCTAGCCCTCTTTTCTCTATTGAACAATCTAGGTGCCATTGATAATAATAAGAATTTGAAATTTGAGATGGAGAAAATAAGAGAGTATACCTCAAAAGAGTAGTAGAATATGGAAGAGAATAGACCCAAACCTAAGCTCCTTAAATTTTAAGAGTGTAATTTCTAAGTGTTGAGAGAACTAGGGTTAGGGTTTGGAGAAAAATTAGGGTAGAAAGAGTTTGGAGGTGGTAAAGAAGAAGGAGAGAGAGGTTTGGTCTGGTTTATAGAAGAATATGGCTGCAGGTCGGGTTAAATTCCAGCCATTGGATTAGAATCAATGTGTGGCTGCGAGCTATCTTGGGTTCTGGAATAAGCAGACCGAACACGGCCCGAACTCTGTGTGAGGCAGAGTTCGGCCCGAGTTCCGAGTGATGGGGCCAGAACTCAAAACAGTTGAAAAAAATGATAAATGTCAATAAAGTTAGTCTTGAATGCGGAAGAGAGGATTTAAATAATCATAAATAAAATTTACTTTTGCATCATAAACTGTAGGTCAACAATTAGATACTGATTAATCACCTTGGGTTAGCTGTAGGGGCCGGATCCCAGCTAGTGGTAGTCCGAAGACTAGTACACCGTGTCGCTTAGGCTTTTACACCTTGTTGACAGAAGGGCCCTTTCGGCTTGTACCCAAAACCAGTAATCTAGTATGATTGTGACGAACATGTTTTGTTTCAAAAAATAGTTTATTTTAGAATATATTCATCTAAAATCCCTAATTTGCGACGAAGAAACTTGAATCGCTCTTCGGATACTGCTTTTGTAAAAAAATCTGCCAGCTGATGTTCAGTGTCAATAAATACTAAATCTATAGTGTCGTGTTGTTGATGATCACGCAAAAAGTGGTGACGAATTTCAATGTGTTTCGTGCATGAGTGACATATAGAATTCTTAGTAAGGTTGATAGCGCTAGTGTTATCACAGAATATAGGTATGTGCATAAAAGATAAATAATAATCTTCTAGGGTTTGCTTCATCCACAAAACATGTGCACAACAACGTCCTGCAGCTATATACTCAGCTTCTGTTGTAGAAAGTGCAACAGAGTTTTGTTTCTTGCTAAACCAAGAGACTAAGGCTTTGCCTACCAAATGACATGTGCCGCTTGTACTTTTACTATTGACTTTGCAGCCCGCAAAATCAGTATCCGAATAACCGATAAGGTCGAAGGATGTGGTTTTGGGATACCACAAACCGACTATAATAGTACCCTTAAGGTATCGAAAGATACGCTTGATGGCGGACATGTGTGATTCCTTAGGACTAGCCTGATATCTAGCACACAGACAAACACTAAACATGATATCAGGGCGACTAGAAGTTAGGTAAAGTAAACTACCAATCATACCTCGATACTTACGTTGATCTACTGGTTTGCCACTTTTATCGGGTTCCAGTTTGGTTGTAGTAGCCATTGGAGTACCAATTAGTTTGACGTTGTCAAGGTCAAACTTTTTCAGCTTATCCTTTGTATACTTGGACTGGTTGATGAAAGTACCTTGCGAAGTTTGTTTGACTTGCAATCCAAGGAAGTAGTTGAGCTCCCTCATCATGCTCATCTCAAATTCGTTCTGCATACACTTAACAAAATCTTGGCAGAGATTTTCATTAGTAGAACCGAATATGATATCATCAACATAAATTTGAACTAAAAGAATGGTGTCTTTAAAAGTTTTGATAAAAAGTGTAGTGTCAATTTTCCCTTTTGAAAAATCTTTATCTAGTAAGAAATTGCTTAGGCGATCATACCAAGCTTTCTGGGCTTGTTTGAGGCCATAGAGCACTTTTTTGAGCTTGAAAACGTGGTCGAAAAATTTATGATTTTCAAAACCAGGGGATTGTTTTACAAAGATTTCCTCCTTAATAAAACCATTCAGAAAAGCACTTTTTACATCCATTTGAAAAAGTTTAAAATTTTGAAAATTTGTAAAGGCATAAAGCATTCGAATGGATTCAAGTCTTACAACTGGAGTATATGTCTCATCATAGTCGATACCTTTCTCTTGGCTGCATCATTGAGCTACTAGACGAGCTTTGTTGCGAGTGACTGAACCATCTTCATTTACTTTGTTACAAAAAACCCATTTAGTACCAATAATCAAATGGTTAGCTGGTTTAGGAACAAGTTCTCAGGCCTGGCTTCTTTCGAATTGGTTGAGTTCTTCTTGCATAGCGGAAATCCAAAATTCATCATTAAAAGCTTCTAAAACATTTTTAGGCTCAATTTACGAAATAAAGCAGTGGTAGCAATAGAATCTCTTAAAGATGATCGAGTACTTACTCGGCGTGATACCTCACCTATTACCATGTTTTCTGGGTGTGACGGCATGAACTCGAACTTCTTCGGTAAGTCCTCTAGAGAATTGGTTTTAGGGGTGGTATTCATCGACATGGAAGTTGATGGTTCATCATCATCGTCGGGTATAGTCGCTGTACTATTTTTTTTCATCAAAAGTCACATTAGTAGATTCTTCTACAATCATTGAGCGTTTGTTGAACACTCTATATCTCTTACTTTTAGCGGCATAGCCAAGAAAAATACCGTCGTCAGCTTTGCCATCAAACTTGCCTAAGTTGTCTTTGGTATTTAGGATAAAACAGTGGCAACTGTACACTCTAAAATAAGAGACATTAGGAGTCCTACCAAACCAAATCTCATAGGGTACTTTCTTCAAAATAGGTCGAATAAGCACCCTATTTAAAACATGGCAAGCTGTACTAACAGCTTCTGTCCAAAAATATTTCGGAAGTGAAAATTTGTTCAATATGACTCTAGCCATATCGCCAAGAGTCCTATTCTTCTACTCCATAACACTATTTTGTTGAGGAGTTCTAGGACAAGAAAACTCATGATCAAAACTATTTGTTTCGTAAAACTTTTCAAAATCAGAATTTTTGAATTCGCCTCCATGATCACTTTGGATTCGAGTAATCATGTAGCCTTTTTCGTTTTGGACCTTTTTGGCAAAGATTTTAAAAACTGAAATAGTATCGCTTTTGTGTGTAAGAAAAAAAATCCAAGTAAATCTTAAAAAATTATCTACAACAACAAAAGCATAGAGTTTTTCACCAAGACTGGCTACTCTACTGGGACCAAATAAGCCCATGTGCACTAATTGCAAGGGTCTAGTAGTACTTACAGTGTTTATGGATTTAAATGAAGATTTGGTTGCCTTATTCAGTTCACATTCGGCATATATCGTGTCTTTCTTGAATGTGATGTCGGGCAGACCTCTTACTTGCTTCTTTGTCGATAGCCTGGATATAGTATCTATATTGGCATGACCAAGACGCTGGTGCCACAAAAGTCTTTCATCTTTGTGGGCGTAGAGGTATCTTCCTACACTGTTAGTATTTCTAGACAGATAAAAAATATAAATGTTATCTTCTCTTATCCCTTCAAAAGCAATATCTACAGTTGACCTATCATAACTGTAACATTTATTCTTTCCAAAGTTAATATCATATCCATGATCAGTAAGATGACTTATACTGAGCAGGCTATGGTTTAACTCGATCACTAAGCAAACATCATTTATTACAGGAGAATGATGATAACCAATAGTACCATTACCTATCATGTAGCCCTTTAAATTGTTACCGAATGATACATATCCTTCCTTCTTCATCGATAATGATGCAAAAAGATTTGTGTCTCCAGTCATATGTCGCGAGCACCCACTATCGAGAATCCACTTGCTTTTAGTTGAAGAAGGAAGGTCAACATACATCACGAGTAGATGTGACCTTTGTTACCCAAGTTCTTGTGGGTCCTGAAATGTTAGTCTTTGGTACCCATGCATATAGATTAATATCAACTAATTTCCTAATTCTACACTGTAGAGAGATATAAACATGTAATCCACAGTATGTACAAGTAGCATGCCTATTTGTGTTAGGAGCAGGTTGATAGTGATGTCTATATGCAGTATGGTGATATTTATATGAAACAACTGGATAGTGACTATGTGTAGCAGCAGGATAATAGTTATTACTATGTGCAGTAGCAGAATAATAGTTATGAGTAGGTTGAGAATGATGTCTACGTGCAAGTGGTTTACGTGCTGTATGGGAGTACGTGTACATCTAAGCATGGTTACGTGCTGCATGTGGGTGACGTGTTTTACTATTATAAGTGGTCTGGTGTTTTGTGACTGTGAAATTGGGTTTGAGGTTGAGCAACCAGTTTTCCTAATCGGATCTCTAATTTCTTAGAGACAACATTCAGTTCATTGCACTTTGCATTCAGACAATCAATCTTAGCAATAGAGATCTTGTGTTTGTTTTTTTCTTCAACAAGCTTTGTTGAGTGCTGAGATCTCACGTGTTTGCTTCTCAATAAATGTTTCGGTATCATGTAAGCTTAATTTAAGCTTGAATACCTCATCAGTGACTTCTGTGGGTGGAGTATCTCTAACATTATCAAGTAAAGAAGGAAGATTATGAATCTCTATTTCATAGCCTTTGATTTTTCTCCTTGGCATGCTTATATTTACTAATGACTTTCTTGTGATCATTTAGTAAGTCATTAAAAGTATCGTCAAGTTCATCAAATGTAAAGCCATCAAGAGTTTCGTCAGTTACCTTATCGGATGTTGCCATTAGACAGACATTTGCAGTGTCTCGAGGAGAGTCATCTTCTTCCTCAGAATCACTGGCTTCGCTTTCATGCCAAATACTAGTATTGGCATACTTTCATGAAGAGGGCTTCTTATAGGGCTTCTCATATTTGTTACCTTTCTTTGTAAAGGGACAGTCCTTTCAAATATGTCTATTCTTTTTGCAGCCGTTGCAAAGGGACAGTCCTTTCCGACTTGTGTTAGTGATCCGGGTAGCTTAGACTCTAGATGAGACCCAAATTTAAGTTAGACATGGCCCACAAATCCTACCATTTAAGTTAGTAAGTTAGATTAATGACAACTTGTTAGAATGGTTAAGTTAGAGACCCAAACTTAGCCCTTTTGATTCCAAACTTGAACCAAGCTTAGACTTAACCTAATAAGACATGTAGAGGCCTTATTCGGCTTTCCCCAAGGCCCATAAACCTCCCCCCATGGCCGGCCACATATAGGAGGCATTAGGCCTCCTTCTTCCTCATTCATCTTGTCTCTTTTATTCTCCAAGTGTTCTTCTCCAAATTAGAGAGCTCCCCTCTTTGATTTGATCTCCATTCCCTCACATTCCTCTATCCAAACTTCTCTCAATCCTTCTCATATCATCAAGGAATGTTTCTAGCCAAGCATTTGTGCAAGGTGCAAGGTGCAAGGAGAGGGGTCCTTTTGGATATATCTTCGTATTGGTGCCGTATCCTAAAGAATTTTATTGGAATTCCACTCCCAATAGGTAAAACCTATCCTGTAAATTGATTTCCCTTGTATATTAATTAGTTTTGAATTCATTAGGATCACCCCCATTGTATGTATCATCATTATGAACCAATTAGAGGCTCATTTGAGTCCTCTCTAGGAAGTTGGGTGAGTTTTGGTGTCCCCATGGAGAGATTTCCACTAGAGGCACACCATGTATTTGGTTTTATGCCCAATAGGCTATTTTGGCTTTTAATTTCAGTTTGGGCATTGCTAGAAGGTAGTTTAACCATGGTTAGGATGTTTGGATTAGTTCTCATTCGGATACCAATGTTTGAATCTATGTATATTAGCCTACAAATCCTATTTTTGTGTAGAGATGTCAAATCTATATGTTTATTGATATAGTAGGCTGTTTTTGATATATATATATATATATATATATATATATATATATATATATATATATATATATATATATATATTGTGTGTGGTGGTGGTTTGATATGTGTAGAGAGAGTGGGGGAATCATATCTATCATGTTGGAGGTTGTGTTGATGTGAGTTTGTGAGTGTTTGAGTGTGTGGGTTTGTTTGGTTAGTTGTTGAGGAGAGTGTGTGTGTCTAGTGTTGTGTGTCTTGAGAGGGAGATGTGAGTAGATGTGTGTGCGTGTGTTGTCTAGTATGAGTGTTATGCGTGTGTGGTTGTGGGGGATAGTTAGATAGATAGATGGCTAGATAGATAGATAGAGGAGAAGAGAGAAGGGAGTAGAAGAGCATCAACTGCAGTAGAAGCCACTGCAGCAGCAGCATCATTTAGCCTAATACAGCAGTAGCAATAGTAGGCAGTGCACAGCAATGTGCACTGCAGCAGTCTACATTCATTTGTAGCAGCCCTCATTCACATGTTGTTCAGTCCCTCCATTCTCCATAAATCCATCAATCCATACATTCACAATTTCATACCTTCATTCACAAGTCCATAACAGTCTATCCATCGTCATAAGTTCATCTCATGACAAAATCATCAATCTATTCTTTCATTCATAGCCTACCAAGTCGTTACTTCTCAGCAGTAGTAGGCTGAGAACACTGCTACAGCTGCAGTCTTCATTCATTCCCCCCCTCTTTCAATTCATCCAAGTCCACATGAAGTCCATGCCAGCCCCTATTTCACAGAGAAATAAGTCCACAAAGCAGCATGTATACCCCCCATTTCAGCATATTCGTTCAGTCCCTTTGTCATAATTTATTTCATTCCATATACCATTCCATCATCCACTCCATACATTCATACCAAATCAGTCCACAATTCACAGATGCATCCATAAATCCATTCATCAGTCCCATTTCATAAGTATTCAGTCCATCTTCCATATTTCAGTCCCTTAACCCTTCGTCAGTGTATGTGTGTGAGTGAGTAGTGAGTTAGCTAGTGAAGTATGTTAGAATATTTGAGAGGGTGTATTAGTGTTAGATAATATGTTAAGGTAATGGATAAATAAGGGTAAGGTAATTAGGATACTCAAAATACGATATTAGACTATCAAGATACCAATATTATGGTATCGAGATACGAGGGTATGGTATTGGGATACCATGTTGAGGTAAAGTGTAGCCTAGAAACTAAGGTAGATGCTAAGGTAATGAGTTTACCTTGGTAAGGTAATGGGGTAAGAGTTAAGGTAATACCTAAGAACTAAGATATGAGTTAATATGTTTAAGATATGGTTAGAATTAGGATAGCTTGGTTGGTAATGGTTAGGAATAGGGTAAGTGACTTAGGGTTGACCCCGTTTGACCATGGTTGACTAAAAGTTAAGCAAAAGTCAACTTCAGCATAAAATTGACCAAAACTTGACCAGAGTTGACCAGTTGACCAAAAGTCAACTGTGAGTCAACTATTAACCTAGTTTGACTAGAGTAGACTATAAGTTGACCAGGGTTGACCAGAGTTGACTGTTTGACAAAAAGTCAACTGTAAGTCAACCTTTGACTTAAATCGACCTAGTTTGACTTTGGTTGACTTGCCTTGACCTAGTTTGACTTTGTTAGGCCTAGTATTCTTAGATTGACTTTGTATAATCTAGATTGACTTAGATTGAATTAGTTTGACTTTGTTTGACTTAGATTGACCTAGTGTGACTTAGTTTGGCTTGGTGTGACTTAGTATGACTGAGTTTGACCTAGATTGCATAACATATACTAGAAATTATGTCGGACACTGTTAAACCCTAATTAACTCATGATATCTTATCTTTAGGTCTGTGATTTCACTCTGAACTAGATTACATAGTTGACATATTTCCATCAGATACCAGGCGAGTACATTCTCTGATAATATTTCTGTTTTATGATATCGTCTTTATTTTTAGTATTTAGTACAGATATCCTTGTTCTCTTGACACATGGTTCACATGGATTGATATTTGTCTAGATTCCATCATAAGATGTTATTTCTCTTATATATGGTATACACTGGGAAAGTCTTTATTATTTATTGTAAATATACGATTCCTGCGAAGGCTCGCAACCTTCTCAGAGAATACGTGTCATGACGAGTCATGACTGGATCCACTATACTAGTCAGGGATGGAGGTGTTAGCATAGATATGTGATCAATACCCCACTGTATCAGTATATTATATCATCACTGTATCACCCTTTTATATATCATCACTGTATCACCTTTATATTATCCTCACTGAATAGTGTTAATCACACACTCACGTATGATTAGCCAGGCCAAATATTGTATCAAGTTCTAAGCCAATCACATATTGAAACTAGTCCTAAACTCACCTAGATTGTAGTTCCAGATATTCTCGTACATGTTATACACTGTTCTCTTACCCTTCTCATTTACAGTTTTGATATACCCTGCCAGGATGCATATACATTATACTTTACCAAGTATATTCTCTCTATCTACTGCTATATTTTTAATATTGTCTAACTAGAACTGTTGTTTGAGATTTTGTACTCGTTCCTGTCCTGATTGGACCTGTTAAAAATATTACAGATGACGAGGTGGAGTGCCCTACCTATTCCGGTCCTCATGACGTGGTTGGTATAGAGTTGGAGACCCTAGTGCAGCAGGGGCTAGCTCTATCAGATGAGGCCTTGGTGTAGTTTAGCTGGTTTTAGTATAGTACTGAACTTTGTCTCCAGATTACTTTGGCTTGCTATTATTTGCTAGTTACTTGTTTTGAGATTGTTGACTCAGATAATTTGGGACTTGTATTATTCTGTGTTGGATTTTCAGGATGATATTTATAAATCTTGTTGTCTTTATCTTTCAGTATTATCTATTTTTATTTTTAGAGTTTGTGATTGAGTATATTATATTGTCATTGCTTGTCCTCCGTTCGGAGTTAACCATTCTCGACAGGTTTTGATATTATAACTATTGATGGATAGTAGACCTAGACAGCGTTCTACGTCATTTCTGCGGTGTAGGCTGGTACATTGTTTCGCACTTGTGCCCTTACTCTGGGTGCAAGTTGTGACAATGGGGTTCTCACATGTATGGGTGGCTCGAATCAGGGAAAGTATTACAACGACGATGTTCTATGTACATATCAAAGGACAACCTTATAGGTTTTTCAGAAGTAATTGCGGTCTATGACATGGTGATCAGCTTTCTTTCTACCTATTCACTACAGTTATGCCTTTCTTGTCTTCTGGATGTGACGGTACACTGGCAGAGAGTAACTCCTCTACTTAAGCAAGTCTATCTAGACGTTTCGCATATGATATATGTGGACGACTTGCTACTATTTTTTGTTCCTTCGCGCTTGAAGGGCTCAGTGAGGTGCCGGACATTATGGAATACTTTGGCCGAGATTCGAGTCTCCAGCTAAATAAAGACAAGATCCGAGTCTATTTTAGTGTGCAGTGTTCAGGTTAAGACGAATAGTGCGCAGTGTTCAGGTTAAGACGAGAAGGCTTCTTTGATCGGCATTGAGAAGGGAGAGCTTCCTTTGAAGTACCTAGGATTCCCATTGGCCATCAACTATGTTCAGAGTGAGGAATACCAGAGCCTGATAGAGTATGTAAAGCGTAGGGTGGAGGGGTAGCAAGCACACTGCCTCTCTTTTTTGGGGGTAGAATGGAGTTGGTCCGGTCTGTATTGACAGCGATTACTTCCTTTTGGTTGCAGTCCATTTTGCTTCCAAAGGCTACTATAAGGCGGGTGGAGAAGGTATACGCGAATTTCATATGGCGAAGAGGGATACATGCTATTGCTTGGGAGCAACTATGTATACCTAAGAAGGAGGGAGGAGTTGGTCTGCGAAGTCTAGGAACGTTTCATAAAGTAGCGGCAATAAAGCATGGGTGGAAAATACTTACTGGTGAGTCCATCTAGATGGCTTGGATGCACAGCAGATATCTCAAAAATCATAATTTTTAGGACTATTTGCCAAGTAATAATGACTCTATAGTCATAAAGCAGATCATACGTCACAGTCTCATATCTCGTAGATTCAGGGATGGGGTGAATATGAATCTATGGACTGACCCATGGGTGATACATCGGAGCCGAGAGGAGTGGGTTGGTCCCCCGCAGGGCCACCTTTTTGGAAGGAGAGACAAGGTCAGTAAAATACTTATCAATGGGAAATGGAGGCTGAAACTAGTAACCCGAGTTAGAGAGGTGGCACATCTGATGTAGTGCCCCATCCCTACATCGTGCCCCGTTCTCCGTCCATGAGGTGCACGAGAAAGGAACACTGTCGCTATCGATTCGGCCGGAACCGATAGCTCGGGATCGATCGAATCGGTCGAACAGAAATGATTGAATTAAGATCATTTTCTTGTTATGGAAGGTCTTCTTCAGAATCAAGTCCTATATTCAGCAGGTTGCGCCTCGAGGATAAACTCTGCAGCTGAGTCGGGAGAGACCTCCCGTTGCTCTGTTTTTCACGCCACACTTGCGTTGGTTTTGGCTTTGGTTTTCTGAATGCATTTTCGTGAATGGTTTCGTGAATGTTTTCATGGCTTGCATTTCGAACTCGCATTTACATATCGAACTTCTTGAATAATACAGTGTTCTAATCAGTTGCTTGTGCAATTTTAAGTAATCACGTAGGCGACGTCTAGCACGACCAACAAGTCTCTCACCTCGAACAGAAATCAAGGTGAGTGGCTGACCTCCTTCACCTCGACCCTCTATCTCAAAAACAAGAACTCGGGATAACTGTATCAAATTAGAACGATTTACTCAAAAAATACAAGTATCACGCTCAAAAAGAGAAAAGATAAGGTTCTAGAAAAGAGATAGCATTATTTCATGTGATCTACAAAACCAAGAAATGAATCGATTATAAAGTTGTCGCAATGATACCATAAACCGTGCCTTAAATCACTTGTTAACGTAGCACGGTCATGGACAACTTGTATACAAGGGCAATTATTTCTTCGGACGGTATTCCGGAGCCACGGGACCGATCTGGCCTAGGAAGAAATACGATAGCTATGATGGCTTGTACCGTAGGTATTCGGTGTTCCTTCAATGGGGCTCGCTACCCACGTTGAACGTGCACCATTTAAACCAAGCTATGTCCAGAATGGTTTTCATGCTAATGACCTTCGCAAATATGTACTAGTTAAACTTATGTTATGCAATATGACAGGGAATAAACATGGTATGCTTTATGTTGTACGGCACGCTCTGCCGTGGGTAAGTTCTAGCATAAATTCTTCTTATTTATGTTTCATGAAACTGCTTACATGAAACTAACTAGGATGGCTAGAAAGATCAATAAAACAAGTTACATGTTTTATCTAAATTTTTTTAACCAAATCAAAGCACGAAAAATAATTAGCCACTTGCCAGTACCCGTCGATTGTACTGATCCTCGCTCTTCCCAGGTGCTATAAATCAGGAGGAGCGTGCCGCATGACTGAAGGCATCGCTCGTGTGTTTTGAAGCTTCGTCCTTGCATGCGAAGCCTTGACTCAATCTCTTTTGAAGACTCCGTAACTGTCCAAGCTCAGATGTCTCGACTCTCCCTATCCCAGGTGTCTGCATACTTTGGTTGTATAAAGGGGTGCGATGTATGAAACGACTATCTCATCGAGGTTTATTTTGTAATGAAGTCAGTTTGTAGCCCGTACGGCACCTTGTATCGAGTCTGTAATATGATATTCATTATCAATAAAGCTCAAGTTTCTTATATATAATATGTTAAATTTACTCTACGTACCCTCTTATTATTGTATTTCAGATAACCATATGACCATGCTTTGTGCGATCGCAACTTAGGTTCGCACGGCATCAAGCCCGAGGGACGACTATCGATCTTCGAAATGGGGCGTAACATAACGGTATCAGAGTACGACTTTACGTCCATTGGCCTTTTGTTTGAGTCTCGAACCTTTAACCTCGTGTCGATGAGATGAGTTGTTCCATACAGTGAGTCCGTAATATTTCTTGAGACTAATATGAGCTACCTCATAATCCCAAAATTTCGAGAAGCTGCGGGCTGGAACGAAGTAAGTACTTCGAACGGCTCAAGCAGCTCAGGAGAGGGACCCTCAAACGCCCCTATGTAACCCATGGAATGGATGATGCGTATGCTAGAAGCGCAACAACGTCAGGCCGAGGCCAGAACAACATCGACAGTACGTTGAAGACCAGCAGAGACAAGCTAAGGCATGACAGACTCAGTTTGAGTCCCGATTCGATGCGCAATTCAAGTTACAGTAGAAGCAACTTGATACTCTTTAGAAAATCATTCAGACAGTTATGGCCAATGGCATCTCTGCAACAACTCATGCCGAAACCGAACCTGCAGTCCAACCGATCGAAATCGAGCCGGAGGTACCCGAGCGACTACCTGCAACACGAAGAAGTCCCAACTTTGAGGTGTCAAAATTTATGAAAAATTGTCGCACGTCCTTCTGTGGTACTGAAGACCCTTTCTTTGGTATTCAATTGGTTAGAAGAGTTGGAAGATCGGTTCGAGCTTCTAGGCGTTGATGAGTCCAAGAAAGTTGCGTGTGCTCAGCTTCTACTTCGATTGAACGCGCATGACTGGTAGGCCGAGCAAAAGCAAGCGATCCAACATGATGATGAGACATATAATCTCTTGGGCCACCTTCCGACAGGCATTCGAAATCGAGTACCTCCCTGCAGCAGTTCGACAAGAAAATGAGAACGAATTTATGCAGCTGAAGCAAAAGAATATGACGGTGCGGCAGTATGCAACATACTTCAATAAACTGGCCAAATTTGCTGGATAGTTCTTGCCTAATATGGAGAGTCATGCTCGGTGGTTTGAAGTAGGTCTGTGGCCCACTATCTCTATTTATGTGTCAGTTTTAGAATATAAAACAATGGACGAGTCCCTGAATCATACTCTCCGCCTTGAGGGCCAATACAATCATAAGCGCCCTAGCCATGCAGGAGAAAACAATGTGACCAAGCGTCCAGACAATGGACACCAAGGCGGATACCAAGGGCAAAATACGGGACCTAGCTGCAACAGATATCATCGCTTCGGACACCTAGTCGTCGATTGCAAAGTTCTTGAAGGAGGATACTGGAACTGTGGAAAAAGGGGACACTTCAGTTCAAATTGCTCGGCCAAGAGACCAAACACAACGACGCCTCACCAGCAGCAGTATCATCCAGGAAACCAAGGACCAGCGCCTCGAGCCCAACAACCCATGCCGCAAAATGGCCAGGATCGTCGCCCGAATGCCCAGGGCCGCATCTATGCCATGACTCGAGATGAGACGTTTGCCTCTGATATAGTCCTGACAGGTACACTACTCTTCAATAATAAACTTGCTTCTGTACTGTTCGATTCGGGTGCTACCCATAGTTTTATAGCGACATATTTTATTGATGAACATAAATTCCCCATGGCACCATTAGGCCTTAACCTTAGCTGTAGCACCCCGTCGAGCACACAAATCCCTGTAAACACTCTCTATAGAGATAGCAATATATGTATAGGTGGGATGAAATTGAGTCTAGATGTGATAGTTCTGGAACATAAGGACTACGACATCATTCTGGGGATGGATTGGCTCGACGTTTGCTCGGCCACTATTGACTGTACAGGAAAGAAGGCCACCTTCTGTAGGGCCCCGTCCCTACATCGTGCCCCATTTCTTTTATTATTCTCATAGAGGTAGGTTCTATTCTTAAGTTTCGAGGACGAAAATTTTCTTAGTTGGTTATGGTGTAGTGCCCCGTCCCTACATCGTGCCCCGTTTCGTCTACAGTGTGCGCGAGAAAGGAACACTGTCGCTATCGATTCGATTGGACCGATAGTCAAAATCGGTCGAACGGGAATGATTGAATTAATATCCTTTTCTCGTTATGAAAAGGCTTCTTCGGAATCAATTTCCACATTCAGCAGATTGCGCCTCAAGGATTGGCTTTACGACCGAGTCGGGAGAGACCTCCCATTGCTCTGGTTTTCATGTTGTACTTACTTTGGCTTTGGATTTGGTGTTTGTGAATGCATTTTTGTGAATGTTTTCGATGAGTTTTCATGGCTTACATTTTCAAACTTCGTATTTATATCGAAACTTCTTAAATAACACAGTGTTCTAATCAGTTGCTTATCGATTATAGGTAATCGCGTAGGCAACATTTACGCAGCCAACCAGCCCCTCGCCTGAAGCAAAGTCTAAGGTGAGTAGCTGACCTTCTTTGCCTCGACCCTGTGTTTAAAAAACAAACATGAAACACAAATGAAATGCTTGTCATCATAGTGTGGAATCAAAAAAATCATGGCACAATTCTTCACGACACTCTTGCTATATAACTATTGCACACAGAAACTGGTGCCTACTTTCTTATGTCCCATTTACTTAGCCTATACAAATAGAAGAATGAATCGATTAACGTTTATCACAATGGTATAGCTAAAGTGAATAAATTGACTAAGTTCAAAAGAAAGGCTAAGTTTCGCATATAAAAAAGAAATGATAAGGTTCTAGAAAAGAGAGCATTTTTTAAGACTGCAAAATGGTCATTGGACAACTTGTCACCAAGGTGTAGTTTTCTCGAATGGTTGCCTAGGCCAAGGAACCGATTCGGCCCGGGAGAAATGAGTATAGCAAGCGCCAGCCTTACATCGGCGTAGGTTATTCGAAAACTTTCGTACAGTGCTCGCTACCCGCCGCGAAAGGGTAGCCGTCTAACCTAGCTATAGTCGGTAATGGCTTGACATTGCCAGTGACCTTCACACCCTTTGACTGCTTGAGCTAATGCATGCGATACGGGATGAATATGATAGCTTCTCAATGTATACAATTTTAAATGCTTGCCTTAAACATGTTAACATGCAAATCAAACATGATGGTTAGAAAGATCACAAATATAGCTAACATGCTTTCTAAAACTGCTTGAACCAAGTACAAAGCTTGGGTTTAATAAGCCACTCGCTAGTACATGTAATCATACTGACCCTCGCTCTTTGTATGTGCCAAAAACCAGGAGGAACGTGCCAACTAGCTAGGCGACGTTTAGTGCTTTTGAAGCTTCGACCGCACGTCGAAGATCTCGTCGCTGCATTTTTGAAGACTCTCTATAAGCTAAAGAATATGTCTCTGCGTCCCTCCAACCCAGGTGGCTGGAATAATTTTGTTGTAATTAGGGGATGTATGTATAGAATGGCTATCTCATCGGCACTCCTTTTGTAATCGAGTCATGTTGTAAAGCCCGTATGGCATGATTGTAATAGAGTCTGTAAATGATGTCTACTATCAATAAAATGAAAAGTTTCTTTGTCTCTATGTGTTCTTCAATTTGTCTGCGCACACTCTCTTAGATACTGTGTTTCAGATTACCTTATGACTATGCGTTGTGCGATCGCAAATTAGGTTCGCACGGCATCACGCCCGGGGGATGACTATCGATTCTACGGAGTCGGGGCGTGACATAATGGTATCAGAGCACGACATTACGTCCTTGGCCTCCAGTGTTGAGTTTTTAGTCTCAAACCGTTGACTTCGTGTTGATGAGATGAGTTGTTCCATACGCTGAACCCAGGACATTTTCTGAAACTAACGAGAGTAGATTTTCTTTTCCCTACAGTTGCGAAACCTCGGGCAGAGGACGAGATGAGTGCTTCCAGAGGCTCGAGTAGTTCCTGACCCAAGCATTACGACAATCCAACGGGGATGATGCCTACCATAGCCGGATCTTCCGGTGACCCGATACAACGGATCTTACAGATGCTCGAAATACAACAACGCCAAAATGAGCTCTATCGTCAGCAGGCGGAGGCTCGTTAAACCCAGTTTGAGAATCGGTTCGAGGATCAATGCAAGCAGCAGTAACAACTAAATACAATCCAATAAATAGTACAATTGGTCGGGGCCAACAAAAATTCTTCGATGACGTCTGCCGTAACCGAGACTGCGGTTCGATCCAATGAAGCTAAAACGGAGGCGCCCGTGCTCTCACTTGCGGCACCGAGAAGTACTAACTTCGACGTGTCAAAATTCACAAAAAGCTGTCGCACTTCCTTCAATGGCACAGAAGATCCCTCTGTGGCAATTGACTGGTTGGAGGAGCTGAAAGACAGATTCAAACTTCTGGGTGTCAAACAATCAAAGAAAGTTGTTTTTGCTCAACAACTACTACAAATGAACGTGTACGATTGGTGGGCCGTACAGAAGAGGACAATTCGACGTGAAGACGAGACGACGGCGATCTTATGGGCCACATTCAAAAAAGCATTCGAGACTGAATATCTTTCTGCAGCCGTGTGACAGGAAAAAGAAAATAGATTTATGCATTTGCGGCAAGGGAATATGACAGTACAACAGTACGCGATCGAATTCAAGAAACTGGTCAAATATGCTGGAGCATATCAACCTACAACTGCAAGGTGAGCTCGATGATTCGAAGTGGGCCTGTATTCCTCTATTCGTGCCCATGTTTCGGTGCCTGAATACAAAACCATGAGTGAGGCACTCAACCATGTCCTTCGTCTAGAGTCCGAGTATTCTCCTGCTACTACTGGCACTATTCACTTTAATAACAAACGCTATAGTAATGCAGGAGGCAACAATGCGACAAGCTTCAAAACTGAGCAACGGAGGCGACAACCGGGTAAAGGATCGAATAGTCTGCAATTTCTGCCACAAGGAGGGGCACCTGGCCAACGAGTGTTGATTGAAGAATAGAGCATGCTCTGGGTGCGGCAGAACGGACCACATTGCACATAACTGTCTAGAGAAGCAGAACCAGCGCCTCCAGTAATACCAATAAAATTGAGGCCAAGCACCTCGGGCTCCACAAACTGCGCAACAAAATGGCCAAGACCGTCATTCCAATGCCTAGGGCCGCGTCTAGCCATGGCTCGAGACGAAGCGTTCGCCTCTGACACGGTCGTGACAAGTATAATGCATTTCAATAACAAACATGCTCGTGTACTGTTTGATTCAGATACCACGCATAGTTTTATATCGACAGACTTCACCGTCGAGCACAAATTTATTCTGACACCGCTAGGTCTCGATCTTACGGTTAATATACCGTCGGGCATGCCACTACTTGCAAATTTATTTGGCAAAGATGAAAACATCTGTATAGGTGGTCAAAAGGTCAGTCTTGATGCGATAGTTCTAGATATTAAGGACTATGAGATCATTCTGGGGATGGATTGGCTCGGTCCGTGCAATACAACCATCAACTGTGCCGAAAAGAGGGTCACCTTCCATATACCTGGAGTGCCTGCATTATGCTATTCGTGTGGTGAGGCATCGCCGACCCGCATGGTGATCTCCATAATATCTGCTCGACGGATGCTATATTTCGGGTGTAAAGGCTATCTAGCGTCCGTTTGAGATATACGACCGGATGGTGCGAACGCGGGTCGGACAGATATTGTGGCAGAATTTCCAGATGTGTTCCCGGACGAGCTGTCCGACATGCCACCTGATCGAGAGATTGAGTTCACTATTGATACATTCTCCGATACCCGACCGATCTCTAAAGTCCCATACAGAATGGCCCCTGCAGAGCTTAAAGAACTCAAAGTACAGTTGTAAGAGTTGCTCGACAAGGGATTCATACGACCCAGCATCTCGCCATGGGGAGCGCCCGTACTGTTCGTCAAGAAAAAAGATGGCTCAATGCATCTTTGTATCGATTACCGCGAGCTAAAGAAAGCCACCGTCCGGAACAAATACCTACTGTCCCCCATAGATGATCTATTTGATCAGCTGCAAGGAACTAAGATGTTCTCTAAAATTGATCTGCGCTTGGGTTACCAACAACTCAAGATCAAGCCGGACGATGTGCCGAAGTCCGCCTTTTGCACTCGATACGGTCATTACGAATTCCTGGTAATGTCGCTCGATCTAACGAACGCCCCAGCTGCCTTCATGGATTTAATGAATCGAGTCTTTCGACCATTCTTTTATAAGTTCGTAGTACTTTATCGAGGATATACTCATCTACTCGAAGGATAGGCAGCAACACACTGAGCATATACGGACCGTGCTTCAGATCGTTTAAGAAAATCAGTTGTTAGCAAAGTGAAGCAAATATGACTTCTGGCTGAGCAGCATCGCATTCCTCGGATACATTATTTCAGCTGAAGGCATTACAGTCGACCCAAAGAAAGTTCAAGCTATTACCGATTGGAAACAGCCAGCATCCGTCGACGAGATTCAAAGTTTCCTTACCTTAGAAGGATACTACCGACGCTTCTTGAAAGACTTCGCGAAGATCGCATCGCCTCTGACTCACCTCATCCAGAAAGGAGTCTTATTTGAATGGTCAGACGACTGTGAAGCTTCATTCCAAGAAATAAAGCAACAGCTCATTTCGGCCCCGACACTCGCACTTCCAGAAGGGAGTGAGGGTTTCCCGATATTCAGCGATGCATCCGGTCAGGGCTTGGGGTGTGTGCTAATGCAGTGGCACAAGGTGATATCTTTTGCTTCCCGACAGCTAAAGCCACTCGAAAAGAACTACCCTATTCATGACTTGGAGTTAGCGACAATTGTGGTCGCACTGAAATTATGACATCACTATCTTTATGGCGTGGCATGCACGATCTATACCGATCATAAGAGCCTCAAGTATCTATTCATGCAGAAGAAACTGAACTTGCGGCAAAGGCGTTAGCTTGAACTGATCAAAGATTATGACTTGACCATTGACTATATGCCGGAAAGGGAAAATATTATGGCAGACGCTCTGAGTTGAAAGTATATTGCCTCGCTATCCATCGACAGTAGATTGCTACGCAACCTAGAAGAGATGGGCATCAAACTCCGAGTCAGATTCAGGAATGTACAGTTGGCAAAGTTGCAGTTAGAGCCGAGCTTGCAAAAAAATATCAAGACCGCTCAGAAGGACGATCCATACCTGAAGAAAATACAGGAGCTAATCTCGACGGGTAGGATGACCGACTTTGCGAAATATGAAACCGACATGCTTCGATTGAAGGGTAGGCTATACGTTTCGGATAATTCAGAACTTAGAAAGGAGATATTGCCGGAGACACACTATACGAAATACACCTTGCATCCGGGTAGCACAAAGATGTACAAGGACCTCCGTACAAACTGCTGGTGGTACGAAATGAAAAAGATGTAGCATTCTTCGTTTTACAATGCATGGCTTGTCAGCAGGTGAAAGCCAAACATCAGAGACCGGGCAGGGAGAGGCAGAATCTGGCAATTTCAGAATGGAAGTGGCAGTACATATGCAGGAATTTCATTGTTGGTCTGCCGAAGATGCCGCAGGAAAATGATGCCATCTGGGTCATCATCAATCGAGTAACCAAGTTACCGCACTTTATTGCCATTAAAGTTACTTGAAGCGTTGATCGCCTGGCTCATATTTATCGCGACGAGATAGTACGTCTGTACGGAGTCCCGGTATCCATTGTCTCTGATCGAGATGTACGATTTCTATCGTACTTCTGGAGTAGCCTTCAGTCGGCTCTAGGTACTAAGTTGCAGTTCAGCTCAACTTACCATCCCCAGAAAGACGGCCAAACGGAGCGTGTAAATCAGATTCTCGAAGACATGTTACGTATAGTGTCCCGACCCGTAATATGCCTTATGTTGAATGGTTGGTTCGATGAAGCCTGGTTGGACTTGGAAATATTCGGAAGGATTGCTTGGAAGGCTAGGCGATCGTGACAGAAATTATCTAATAAATGTGTGTAGTGTTGAACCCTTCAAAGATCCTTTAGCTTCACGCTTAAAATAAAGGATAGTATGCTGTGTTTACTCATTGAATTGTTGAATAACACCTTGCATAAAAGTTAGAAAGATAATGAAAGATAATTAATCACATAACCGTAAACTATTGTTGCTCTATGAACTGTATGCTTGTATGATGTTATGATGAATTACATGACAGGTGAAGGCAAAGTCCCAAATACTTGGGCGGTGAGTATATCGAGCCTTAGCTCGACGAATAGATGGTAACAAAAACATTAAGACCCAATAACTGGACAGTAAGAATTGTTGAATTATGGCCGAATGAACGTACGCTAAACAGATGCTAAGTCCCAGAAATTGGGTGGTAAGTACATTGAGTTTGGTTGGAAAGATGTATGGTATCAAAGATGTGAGGACGGGCTTAGGTAATCACATTCTATTATCCTGTGCAGATGTAGAAAATAGATTTCACTAGGACCCTGGATTGGGCAGATGATAATATGAGCGTTGGCTCAAGGCAAGATGGCAAGATGGCAATACGAATGAGAATGATGGGTTATTACTTAGTTTTTCTTATAATGCATTATATGTTTTTTTATTTGATAAGTTGCATATAATTGTATGGTCATGGACAACTTATCGACAAGGTGGTTCCTCGAACGGTATTTCAAGGCCTTGGAAACCGATTCGTCCTGGGGGAAACCTCGTGCTGAAGTAGTAGCACAGTACTGAAGTAGTAGCACGGTATGCGGGACCTTCAGTGGGGCTAGCTACTCGTACTGTAAGGGGCGACGTATACCTGTAAGATAGTCCAAGATGGCGTGTCACCAGTGACCTTCATATAGATAGGTCCAGTGCTAATAATGTCTTATGCAGCCAGAGTAAGTTATTACTTAATTACACTAAAGAATGTCGGCTGTTTGTAAGAATCATCTGAACAGTGACGATTATATTGAATTATGTATTATTATAACAATGTCTTGTGCAGGCTGAGTAAGTATTATGAATATATAGAGATGGCTATACGACCATGGGTAAGAATCACCAATGGGTGATATTATATTATTTTAAATTATGTTGTCTATGACAATTGTATGCTTTACTTCTGTCGGCCATAAACATGAAATTGACCCTAAGGCAACGAGAAAGGTCACTGTTAATAATGTTCTATAACATGATTACTTAGTGTTGTCTTTTTAAGTGAGTTGGGCCAACACCGCTCGCCAGTACATTGATGATGTACTGACCCACATTGTGGGCAATATTATAGGTGCTTGCGTATAGGGGAAAATCGTTTGATCAGTGCTTGGCATCGATGATTCGGATGGGTGTGCAGAAGCTCTTCTCTTAAGACGATGTCTTCTGCTATATGTGTCATAATATATGGAACAGTGTAATTCATTGTACCAGTGAGATTGTAGCCAAATTGGCAAGTTCTTGTAAAGAAATTGACATATTCAGTTGTAGCTTAAAGGGCAAGCGTATACATTCAGTTGGCTATTCGAGAGTCTTGTAATCAGTTATAAACTCTGTATTCCGTTGTAAGTCTTATAATCCATTGTAATTATCAATAAAGAGATACATTTTTTTATATCTTGTGTGACTTTAATTTATCTGTTTGGTTTTGCTGTGCTGACGATGTTTTCTGAAAAATATCAGGAACTGTAATGGTTTTGCCTTGTACAAGTGCAATCTAGACTTGTACGGCATCACACCCAGTGGCTAGTTTTCGATACTCTGAGAACGGGGCATGACATAATGGTATCAGAACACGGCTTTACGTCCTTGGATTCTTATTTGATTTGTTTCATTCAATGTTGCTACTAAGATGATTCAAAGCTGCTTCCGCGATGATTCAAAAACTGCTTTCGCGATTATTCAAAGTTGCTCCACGGTGAATCAAAGTTGCTTTCGCGAATACTCAAAGTTGCTTCTGCGATGAAATCAAAGTTGCCTCTACGATGACTCAAAGTGCTTTCACGATTATTCAGTGTTGTTTCAAAATTATTCTAAGTTGTTCCCTTGACTGAAAGTCCGTTGATCCTTCTAGCAGCTCACTGGATGTTCCATATAATAAGTCTAAATATGTGTGCTGTGATATGTGTGCTTTGTTGAATTTCTAAAAGATACCAAAACTAATAATAACGATGTGATAATAAGTTGGTAACATGTGTGCTGGATGTCTTATGTGTGGGATTCATTGAAGTCAGTTGTTATGCAGCAATCGACTATGGGTGATGGCATGGTATGTTGGTACAGAATGTGCATAGATTTCAGTAAATGGGAATCGACAGAATCTTGAGTCAGTATTTGTGGTCGGCATAAACACTACAGGATGGATAGTCCATATTGGACGTAGGTTTGATATAAAGGAAATATTGTGTCAGGAAATTGCTTGAGCTCTGAGTGGTATATTGCATATATCCCTTGACCCTATTTGTGGCATAGTGATTGCTTTACTTGTAAGGTATTAGGTAGTATCGAATTGTAGTTGGTATTACGATTGATACATGATGGCTGGGCATGTCCCTTGATTATGTTCGGATAACCCGTTGCGAGATTTTGATGTGTTCGGATGAACCATCGCTAGATTCTGACGGTTAGCATTATGTTGGGTAATAAGAGATTGAGAATATGGAATGAATGCCTTGGTTGGGAAGGAAACGAATTACAGATTCAAGCGTTACTTGAATCAGTTGGATAAAAAGAATTGTAGGCTCAGTGACGATGGTAGGATGTTGCTATCGAAAGACTTTACAAGAATAACTATAGACCGAATATTGAACGATGTTGGAATTGAGTAAATCGAACTGTATGTTGGACATCGATAAACTGATGGTGATGTTAGGCGCTTATCGGGATGTTGCTAATGATTTAGAAGATGCATGTAGTTGCATCAACGACCAAAAAGTAGAGAATGGACTTGAGGAATAGATGACCTTAGCAAGATATGCAGTTGTGTTTGAGATAATTGGACGTGTCTCGAATTAAAAAGTTATGATCTTTGATTATTTTGAGGCATAGAGAATGAGTATTTGTCCTTTATTGTATGAAAAAATAGATGTTCATTATGAGACTCTGATGGCTGGAATACAAATAAGTATCGAGGTGCAGCAATACGTAATAGATCGTATCGATGAATAATGTTGTTGCATGAATAACGAGTTTGGGTGGAATATAGAATTGATGGGTTATGACTTAGCTAATTAAGTTATGTCATATTAAACTGGATGACCGAGGTACAAATGCTAGATGATTGGTGCCATAGAGATTGGATCAATGCATGATCAGAAAGAGATGATGCAAAACGAATATTGATGGTTAACGTGAATTGCTAAGAGATGACCGTGTTTGGTGTTAACGAATATTAATAAAGGATGCCTTCGAAAGAAATACGATTATATAATTGCCTATGTTATTAGTTAAAGAGTACAGACCATATCGATGATCTAGAAATGTGGGAATTGAATATAACGTGAAGAGACCGTAGAAAAGATGCTAAGTAGTAGACTATTGAGGTAACAATGTTAGATTATGACTCAAAATAGTTGACCCGATTGAATAGACAATTTGAGTATGATATGAGGATACAAGTCTGATTGAGTAGAGGATGCTATGTCTATGCAAGTGGAAATTAAAAGTTTGGATATTCGATTGAGGATTTTTATATGATAGCTTCGGAAGTGACCCATAAGAATTTTTAGATAGAATTGTCGGATAGATTTTGTCAGTTACGGGTAAGTCTAGAATGAGACTTCGTTCGGTATGGCCCGAGTATGAGTACGAATAGAAAGACTTGATCCTAGAATACCGGTTGGTTTCCTATAATGTCGGTTGGTTGTCTAATATTCAGATTGGTTGGCTATGTCATTTCAGTTGTCTGTGTTGGAAATAAGTTCATAAGATTGGAAATAAGTTCATAAGATTGGGGTGGTATCCCATATCCCTAAGTTGGTTAGATCATAGATTATCCCTGAGATAAGATAGAGTTGTCCCTATGATAAGGATTGATTGCCTTAAAGATAAGAGATAAGTATGTCCCTGATAGCTATCCATCTCATATGTGTTAGCTGAACGTCTGGTTTAGCTTAGATTAACTGACCTTAGAGACTTGACTGAATGCTAAGTTGATTGTTGGAGACCCATAGGATGTCCCTATTGATGTTGCATAGGTATAGTCAGGATGAATGAGATAAGTTGGGAAGTAAACTTTGGAATAGAATAAAGATTGGAAAATTTGATGTTACTGTAGAAGCATGGAAAATACTAAAGAAATTGACTCATGCGGCCAAGAAAGATCCATGCGGCTCAGAAAACGCATGCGGCTCAGGGAGTCATGCGGCATAAGGAGCTATGCGGCCGGAGGCATTCCATGCGGCTCAGAAGACACGTGGCGTGACAGTGCTCCCCTCCGATCCATGCTGCATTAATTGCTTTGACAGCTGACCCCTCTGAAAAGTTGACAGACCTGACACCAAAGCAGGTAATTATGACTCTGTCATGATGATGAATCTCTAGGGAAGAGAAAGAAATCTCTGACACGATCCCCCGAGAACAACAAAATGCCACGTGGCCCTGCCACGTGGGTGTGCTTATGCGGCTCGAAGTGAAGACTTCCCATGCGGTTCAGAGTGAAGCTGTCCCATGCGGCTCGAGTGGAATCATCCCTATGCGGCTCAAGAAGATCATGCCCATGCGGCTCAAGCAGACACACCATTATGCGGTTTATGCGGCTCATCATATGGTTCAGAAGTCTGAAGGAGGAGGCCACTGCCCAGACAGTCCTGACACGTGTCCCAAGTCTTATGCGGCCCAAAATTCATGCGACCCAAATCTCATGCGGCCCAATCTGCATGCGGTTCCAGTCTCACCATTGGCTCTCAGGACACGTGTCCTCAGCCGATCAATCTTCCAGATTTATGGCAATCCAAGATCGGGTCGAATCCCAATGATCTGGGGCACGTGGCAGAAGAATAAATTTGATTTATTCGCAGATATGAGAGAATCATTATAAGGAAGATTTATGCCAATCAGCATTAATTGCTAATGGGGATTTGGTGTAATCTACCCTTAATGGTTCTGATTCGTCACAATCAGAAACGAACGGCCTGGATTGATCAATCCCCAGGCCGCCGCCATCTCCAAGAGCTAATCATTGGCAACCCTAGCGATCACATCCCACTATTATAAATAGCAAGGTGCCATTCCCTTGTGAGATAGGGAGAGATACAAAAAAAAACCAGAGAAGAATACGTATACATAGAGAGACTTCCCCTATAGTCAGAGAGAGAATATACACAGAGAGAGAGAAGCCAGGAGAGCAATCAGAGAGAGAGCAAGAAGGCATTTCTTCGTCAACGACCAAGCAGATCTTCCCCGAGTCAAGGCTGCGTACCGATCGTCCAAGGAGTAAGGCAGAGCGGCCGTCGCTTTCCCGAGCCTCTATCGTCACCCCCCAGAATCTAAAATAAACAATCGTACTTAGACTGCTGTACCTAGGTTTTCATCCCTAGGCTTTCTTTGTACGAGCGAGTTTGTATTATGAGTCTAAGTTCAGTCCTCCGATATTTGTTCTGTACTTTTACAATCACTGGCAAACACGATGGCGACTCTGCTAGGGACTAGCTTCTTCACGGCTGAGGAGTTGGTGATGCAATCGGACGCAGCCAAACTTGGCTCTACACAACAGAAGATGGTCGTACGCTTCGACCAACAGGCGTTCGAAGAGATGCTCTCTGAAGGTAGCACTGGCCCAGTCCAGAAGCGCACCCGCACCATAAAGGCTCGCAAAGAGTGGAGGCCAAAATCATTTGCTCCTCCGCAAGCCCTTGATGAGGTGCTCTCTATTGCTCAAGATGGCGAGAAAGACTCCCCTGCGGCCCCACTTCAGACCGTAGACAACTCTGCTGTCCCCAAGTCCGGCAGAAAAAAACACTATGATGCTGGACTTACAGGGGCAAAGAGGAACTCTACGCGATCCGAGTCGCAGAAGAGTATTAACCGCAGGGAGAAAACCCATGCGGCTACAACCGCCGACCGCATAAAGAAAACTCATGCGGCCACATCTGTCAGCCGCATAACTTATGCGGCTACAGTTGCCAACCGCACGGATGAGACTCATGCGGCTATTAAAGTCAATCGCTTGCAAAAAACCTATGCGGCCACAGATGCCAACCGCATACGGTCAGCCTGTACGGTCGTGACTCCTAACCGCATAAAGACTCATCCTACAACAAAAGACAGCCGCATGCAGACAGCCTGCACGGTACCCAATGCTAGCCGCATAGCATCCGTCCCACGCTTCTCTCGATCAGTCTTCGACCGGCTCTCATGCGGTCCTGACTCTGATCATTATCTGGATGATAATCCAGACTCTGTGGTATTCGACTTAGACTCCTCCTATTACGCACCCACAAGTGCTAAAAGGAGGAAGTCTAGGGCAGCGCGGGCTCATCAAGTCCAGACGACTGCCCCAACCTCTGACTATCGGGGCGTCCCGCTGATTATCATGCGGGCCTCTGATGGGAAGTTGTATAAGACCACTCAAGTCCAGCCCCCGGCGGCAAACGGACAAAGTGGTTCCTCTGACCTACGTGAGGTTATCCTCCATAAACGCAAGGAAAGAGAAGGAGCTTCGGGGTGTAAAGAGCCCTCACACGGACATCAATGCACCCAGATCATCGTCAACTGCTGTTGCAGCAACGCGGCGGTGACGGGAGACCGGCCATCCGTCTTCCAAAGACTACATCACCCGAGCTCAAAAGACGAGGCACCTCCTGTTGTCTCCTGCAAGTCCGCACAGAAAGTTCTCGCCAAGGGAAGAGGGAAGAAAACGAGCATCTCCAGCCCAAAGGTGTCAACTACTGCAGCTAAGAAACCGTTGTCTAAAGGGTTATCCTCCACTGGAGTATTTCAACACACCCGTTCGAAGACAAAAACTGCTGCAGTAGGAAGTTCGTCGTCTGCAACATTAGGGGTCGTCGGAACTGGAGGTAGCACTCCTCCAAACATCCACGACAATCCGACATTCCAGGTATACGGACTTGAGGAAGCAAATCCTCCGACGGATACAATAGATACCGACATCCCCAAGGACATCCTAGACGAAGCAAGCTCCGAAGCCGGGGGTAGTGTTCCTTCCGAGTCTGAACCTGAAGAGAACATCCCCACATATCCTGATGATTTCTCGATGCACGGGTACGACTCGGAGGGTACATCCTCCACCACTCCTTCCGTCACTCCTCATGTGAAGACGGTGTTCATGACAGACAGCAATCAAGGCGGTTCCGGTGATCGCCAGCGTATCGACACTTTGGAGGCCATATTGCATGTCTTGGTCAAGTCTGTAGACGAGATCAAAGCGGCGCTTCCTAATCTGCAGGGGTGACACCTGGCCAGACAAGCACGGGTCCCCCAATCAACGTAGATTCAAATTCGGCGGCACCGAACCCGGGCAATAATCCTCCCGAAGTAACGGCTCCGACTGCGACAGATGAGACCCGAGAAGTAAGGAGAGAAGTTCAAGAGCTCCGAGCCATGTTCCACGCCAGAGAAAACTCTCAAGACTTCAGAATACGGCAACTATATCTTGCTGAATGGAGGCATGTTCCATTCCCACCAAGATATAAGCCGTTCAATATCAACCGCTATGATGGCAAGACCTCAGCAAGTCGGTACATCACTTACTTCGAGGTCACTACCGACCATCTGCCCCATGATGACGCTATCCTGACACGGTTATTCATTGGGGCATTGGAAGGAGTCGCCTTCGATTGGTACCGCAACCTGTCGGACAATTGCATCCATTCCTTCGCTGGCTTCAAACGCCTGTTCTTGGAGAGGTTCTATGAGGTAGGACAGGACGTCACGATGTCTACCCTCATGGACGTCATTCAAGGAGAGAAAGAGCTGACGAGGAATTACATTGAGCGGTTCCGTCAAACCGCAATGAAGTTACCATCTGGCAACCCGGACTCCTCCTTGATCGAAATTTGCCAAAAGAGACTACTCCCAACAATCAGTCTCTGGATGGGCGAGAGTCAATTCAAGGACTGGAAGGCTTTTATTATTAGTGCTACAAGTGCTGAAGAACGATTAAAGAAGGCTCGCCAACTGGGATTATATATCTCAGAGGGAGAGAACAAGAGCAAGCGTCCCAGCACCACCAACGACAATGGGGGTAGCCCCTCCAACAACCGGGACAACAGAGGCAAGCAGGCTATGGTGGCCGATACAGCTCAGAAGCCTGAGTCGCAACCTGCGGACAAACAATGGCCTCAAATCACTTCCTCTTTTGAAGACGGTCACGTCAAGCCTATCTTGGACATGCTCATACAAGGAGATAGGATTCAGCTTCCTCCACCAAGACGGGAGCCTCGGCCGGCTGATCTGGAGAACCCAAAGTTCTGCCATTACCACCGCTACGTCCACCATACTACGTACGACTGCTACCAACTGAAACGATATATCCAGAACCTCATCGATTCGAACGCTCTGGCCATCGATTTTGAGGAGGTAACCGTAGCAGCCAACATGGTGTCCGTACAATTCGGCAGCTTCCCTCCAAAAGAGACCCAAGACGGGGTTATACCCATTCCTCTGGCAACGATGGAGATTGCTAATCTCCCGCCTGCTCAAGCTGCTGGTCTAGTACCCCTCACCACATCACGAGGGGAAATCATGTGGGTCCATCTGGACCTAGTCCACGAGGTAACTCAGTCCACTCGATCTTCTAAAAAGAAAAGTAGAAAAGTCATATCCTGCCGCACCACCTCAGCAGATGAAGAGGAAGTCACGGCCGTTGTTACTCGATCCGAAGCACAATCTCAACCTATGGCTGAAAACTCGACTGATGATCATCCGCCCATTACCACGGATGCTCCGGGACCGGCTTAGCCTTCGACGACCGACAAGCCTAGGCCGAAGAAGACTCGCTTCGACAAATCCCTCCGAAAGGAAACATCTCAGGGGCTGGAGAGGCCCTACAACTTTGACATCTTGGCACAATTGGCCAATACATCGGCCAAATTGTCCTTATATGAACTTCTGAGGCTCTCGAAGGATGTCCGCACAGCTTTGAGCGATGCACTTCAAAATGCCGACGTGTACCTAGCTCAGGTCAACCTCACGGGAGAAAATCAGCCCGCAGACCTCCAAGACAGCGCCAGTACGGGAGCAATACCCAATATCGTCTTCACTCCATAAGACATGCTCATCAAGACTAATCTACACGATCGCCCATTATACTTCACAGGCTACATCGGCGACATAAAGGTGGACAGGATGCACATTGACCCCGGGTCTTCCATAAGCATCATTCCAAAAGGATTACTGCATCATCTTCGTATCCCGATGCATCGCCTGACCCCTATAAACACTGCCATCAGCGGGTTCAATTCGGGCAGGAGCTACCCAATCGGGAAGATCCGTCTGAAATGTCAGATTGGCGACCTCCAATCAGAAGTCACTTGCTACGTCATAGATGCCGACACTTCATACAACATCCTTTTGGGGCGCCCTTGGATTCACGATTACATGATCGTGCCTTCCACGCTATACCAACGCTTCAAATATGTCTACAAGCACGGCTTCGTGAGGACAGAATTTACTGACATCGATCCCTTCAAAGGGGTCGAATCTTATTATTCGGACTCCTGCCTATACGAAAAGTCGAAGAGGCACCTTGAAGGAGGAAATAAGCAAACTGAGGTTGAAGCAACCACGGGATCAGCAGAACCTCTGACAATCCACCTCCAGGCTCGCAAACCAGGCAATTCCGCACCCCTTACGGCCACGCTGCGTAAGGACGCGATCAGCCTCTCGGCACAGGAAGAGCAGTTGAGAATCCGGCTGCCAAGGTTCGGCCAGGTACCGAGACCCACAACAGGGCCACTTACCATCAGATTGCCGAGAGTCGGTCAATCCCAAACAGAGAAGCTCAATCCCTCCGAAGGACCTCTGACGATACGCCTGCCTAAGAAAGGTCGTCATCCCGATGCGAGGTCTGACACTTCAAGCGAACCAGCCACCCCTCGCTCCACATCAAGTGCCGTACTGGGGGTTGCTAGTCTACCAACAACCCTACGCTCTGCTCCGTCAGTTGAACCTCTGAAGATCAAGCTAACTAGGACGCCCTCTCAATCTTCATTCACACAGGGGGTAGCCGAAGAGGAACCAGAGCTAGCCAAGTATGTGGCTGCCCACACTGACGCTCCCTCCGCAGATGATGTAATCCCTCTAGAAAAGATACCTTACTTTATCAATAAAGGGTTATCTTTGAACTACACCGAGCTCAATAAGCTATGTACAATGTATGCTATGGAACACGGTATAGGCACTCACCTACATACACAGGTGACAAATATGTACACCGCTATCCAACTTACTCCAGTAGAAGACGCTTACCGAATAATCGAGGGAGGGGACCACCCAATCATCTTCGGCCGGACGAACAACCCGCATCCCTTCGCCATGGAAGAAGTCAACTTCGGGTCAGATGTTGGAAGACTGCCTCTGTATCTCTATAGCCCTCAATCCAAATATCTCATGCAGAAACAGGGGTATGATCTAGAGACAACGTCAGGACTGAACTACGGTACTGGACGACGATTACCTTTGAAGACGCCAGCCCCGACGGGCAAACCACGGAACTACTATAACAAAACCCGATGCGGTTTAGGGTATATAACGCCTACTACGACCCCTGAAAGCTCAGATGAAGAATGCGACTGGCAGTCACATTCAACCGGATCACCGACTTTCGACTCAGATACTAGCATCGGAGATGTGTTCAGACAAGTCATGTCAGTCAACATGGCATTCGCCGACGCTTACGAGGAAGACGAAGATATCCCCGAAATCATTGAGCTAGAGCCATGGGCCCAGCAATTAGACGCACAATGGGAAAAGCGGTTCGAACTGAGAGAACCTCCTACTGAAGATGAAGTCATACAAGTGGATCTCGGCAACGAATCTTCTCCAAAACCAATCTTTATCAGTAGAAGCCTAACTGACGAAGAACGAGAGTCGCTTTTAGAACTTGTCAGAGAATACATTGATGTGTTCGCCTGGAGCTATAAGGACATGCCGGGATTAAATCCTGACATCGCTCTCCACAAACTCAATATACGGCCAGATGCAAAGCCAGTCAAGCAGCAACAACGACGCTTCCGCCCAGGCGTCATGGACGCGATCGAAGTCGAAGTCAACAAGCTAATAGCCAGCGGCTTCATTCGTGAAGAGCAACATCCTGATTGGGTTGCCAATATAGTACCCGTCCTCAAGAAGAATGGAAAGATTCGAATCTGCATCGACTTCCGCAACCTGAACGAGGCATGCCCCAAAGATGAATTTTCCCTTCCTATCATAGACATCATGATCGACAATACATGCGGCTTTGAACGTATGTCATTTATGGATGGATTCTCGGGGTACAATCAAATCAAGATGTCTCCCGACGACGAAAAGCACACTTCATTCCGAACCCCGATTGGCACATACTGCTACACAGTCATGCCATTCGGTCTAAAGAATGCTGGCGCTACATATCAGCGGGCCATGAGTATCATTTTCAGAGAACATTTGTGCAAGACAGTGGAATACAATGTCGACGACATCGCCGTCAAGAGTCGCCGTAAGGAGGATCATCTGCAAGACCTGAGAACGGTGTTCAACTTAATGCGAGCCCACAATCTGAAGATGAACCCTACAAAATTGTTCTTGGGCGTATCCAGCGGGAAGTTCTTGGGCTTCATCATCACTGCACGGGGTATCCATGTAGACCCCGAGAAAATGAAGGAAATCATGGAGATGGGTCCCCCGAGAAATCTCCGTGAACTTAGAGGCCTCCAAGGGAGGCTAGCTTATATCAGGAGGTTCATTTCTAACCTCTCCGGACGATGCCGACCATTCACCCACCTCATGAACAAGAGAGTCTCATTCGTATGGGACGAGGAATGCCAGCGCGCTTTCGATGACATCAAAGAATATTTATCAAATCCTCCAGTCCTGGTGGCCCCGGTCCCTGGAAAACCATTCCTGCTCTATGTACGAGCAATGGAACACTCCCTTGGTGCCCTGCTGGCACAAAACAATGACGCAGGCCACGAGCAGGCCATTTACTATCTCATCCGAATGATGGTCGGGCCCGAACACCGATACACCGCTGTAGAGAAAAAATGCCTCGCTCTGGTATTCGCCATTCAAAAGATACGACACTATGTCACGGGGCAAACCATACATGTGATCTCACGAATCAACCCTCTCAGGGTCCTCATGACCAAACCAGGGGCACTCAGCTCCCGCCTCGCTACATGGGCGATATTGCTGTCCCCCTATCATATGATCTTCGTCCCGCAGAAGGCTGTCAAAGGTCAAGCTCTGGCAGACTTTTTAGCGGCCCATCCAGGATCGGAATCATCCAGAATATACGAAGAAATCCCAGATGAGGTCGCCGATTCAAATACAACCACCCACGATAACATATGGCGGATGTTCTTCGATGGCGCTTCAAGAACCGGACCCAAGGGAAACATCATCGTCGGAGTCGGAGTCGTATTGGTCTCTCCTACCGGGCTAGTGATCAATCGCACCTACTCTCTCACGGAACCCTGCTCTAACAATGTGGCCGAGTACAACGCTTTGGTCATTGGCCTCCAACTCGTAAGAGAACTGGGAGTAGAATACCTTGAAGCATACGGCGATTCGTAATTAATCGTCAACCAGATTCGAGGGACGTACGAAGTCCGCCATGAAGACATGATCCCCTACCACCAAATAGCGATCAGCATTATCTCATCATTCGAGGGATTCTTCATCGAACACATCCCCAGACTCCAAAATATCAAAGCGGATGCCCTAGCGGGCCTGGCTGCTTCCCTAGTAGTGCCAAACCACTCTCATCATTCGGTCGATGTAATCGGCCGTGAGCTGGTCTGCCCCAAGAACAACGTTCAAGCCATGGCGAGCTATTCTGCTCAGATGATCGACGAAGTGCCAGACTGGAGACAACCATTCATAGACTTCGTGGTCTACGACATCCTGCCCGAGAACCCGAAGGAGGCTACTTCTATCAGACGGCGTTCTCTCAGATTCTTCTACGATACAGAGACAAAAATGCTGTATCGCCGCTCCTACGACGGATTACTACTTCGATGCTTGTCGAACGCAGAAGCCAAAGAAGCCGTACGAGAGGCTCATGACGGTGTCTGCGGGGCCCATCAGCCTGGCCCTAAGCTGCAAGACCGCCTTCGCCGGATGGGCTACTATTGGCCCACGATGGTGGCTGATGCAATAGATTATGCCCAAAAATGCAAGGCCTGCCAAGTCCACACAGACTTCCTTCACCAACCATCCGAATTCCTACATCCGACAGTGGCGTCCTGGCCATTCGAAGCATGGGGAATGGATATCATTGGTCCAATCACCCCACCTTCCTCCCGAGGATATCGCTTCATACTGGCGATCACTGATTACTTCTCAAAGTGGACAGAAGCTGTCCCACTCGCCGAAGTCAAGACTTCGAACGTAATCAGCTTCCTGAAGCACCACGTCATCTACCGCTTCGGACTGTCCCGAAGGATCATCCATGATAATGGTCCGCAGTTTATAAGCCACGCATTCTACCGATTCTGCGACAAACACCGCATTCAGAATGTCGCTTCGACACCATACAACCCGGCAGCAAACGGGGTAGCAGAGGCATTCAACAAAACAATCTTTAAACTCCTCAAAAAATTTGTCTCCTCCAACAAACGCGACTGGAACGAGAAGATCGGCGAGTGCTTATGGGCTTATCGCACCACGGTTCGAACAGCCACCGGGAATACACCATTCTCTCTGGTATACGGGAGTGAGGCAGTTCTCCCATTAGAGACTCAGATTCCCTCACTCCGAGTCACCCTCACTTATCAATTGACAACGGATGATAACTACCGACGTCGACTACAAGAGTTAGAGGCCTTAGATGAAAAATGCCTCCTAGCTCAGCAAAGGATCGAATTATACCAAGCACGCATCTCAGGAGCCTTCAACAAAAAGGTCAAAGTCAGAACATTCCAAGTGGGCGATCTTGTTTTGGCAGTCAGGAGGCCAATGGTCATGACTCACAAGACCACCGGCAAGTTCCAGCCAAAATGGGAAGGCCCATTTATCATCGAGGCCGTGTTCTCCAATGGTGCTTACCGCCTCGCCAAGCAGAACTGAGACTTGCTCATGTTGCCCGTCAACGGCAAGTTCCTGAAGAAATACTATGTTTAAACAACATTTTCTAGAGTTCTGAGTTATGTGCCCGCTGGTACCACTGAACTCAACCCCCTAATTTTCCAACTTATTGAGTCACGTACCCTCTTGTACCGCTAAACTCATATCCCAAATTCCCAAGTCATGTACCTGCTGGTACCTCTGAACTTACACTTTGATTCCAACATTCACAGATTTTTGAGTCATGTACCCGCGTGTACCGCTGAACTCATGCCCTTCTTCCATAAACATATCCCAAATTCCTAAGTCATGTATCTGCTGGTACCTCTGAACTTACACTTTGATTCCAACATTCATGGATTGTCGAGTTATGTGCCCATCGGTACCCCTGAACTTACATCCCGGTCACTCTTTGGAAAGAAAGTCATGTATAATCATACCGCTGAACTTTCTTCCTACAAGAGATCCTCCCTCATGATCTAATACCTGCACTTCCAGTGCACAACAAAGGTAACGGATCCACAAATTTCCAAGACGACCATGTCCTCATCACCTCTGAGTCGTCCCATTTCCGCCAAAAACAAATCACCCCTACATAGAACTTCCATGTCCTTATTACCTCTGAGTTGTTCTATGTACCCCCCTGTCAAAGAGACCCTCATGCTCACCATGCCCTCAGCACCTCTGAGTCAGTATGATTGGTTCCTTTCTTTTAAACTTATTGTCCGTATCCAAAACCAGGGTATGTTAGGGACAATGGATCCACACAAAATAACCCGATAAAAGGATTATTACAAAGCAAAAGAGTGAAGCAAATATATATTCCATTCAGTCAAAAATAAGTTACATCCACACGGTTACAGGAAAGTTCTTCATTACAGACAAGACACCTCAAACCCCTAGTTACAAAAATACGTATACAACTCCTTCAACCACATTACGTATGAAGGGTGCAACTGAGGAAGATCCTCGTCCAGAATTAGAGAATCAGGATTCCCAGTGGTGTCACCCTCAGCAGTCTCGACAGTGGGGAGGACGTCGTCCCTCTCAGGCTCCGATTGTTCTTTCATTGTCTCCTTCTTAACAGAGGAAGGCCCCTGATTGACGCCAGGGAGCGACGGATCCTCTACCACTGCAATATCGGCACTCGGTGGAGACACTATAAGAACCAAAAGACGAAAAAAAGTGATGAAAAATGATGAAAACAGTCAGAAGATATTCAGAAGTGTTCATGCGGCTCGTTTAAAGACAACTCTTATGCGGCTTGGGCATGGAATATATTCCATACGGCTCATAGGATGTGTATGCGGACCATGTAATCTAAAAAGCTCGCATCAAAATGATTATGCACGAAGCAATGCAGCAGAGCAGCATCTTTTAGGGTTTCAGAGCACCCAATCTTCCGTACAGTCCTTACCTTCGACGACAACATGAACATCAAGACGAACGGGGGGTACGGCAATTGAAGACAAAGCCGACTTCCTGCTCCTAGCCACAACCTTCTTCACTGACTTGGAAGCCCTAGGTGCCATCGTGGTTTGTCAGTTGGAAGAAGAAAGCAAGACAGAAATCTTAATCAGAAAGAGTCTAAGAGAGAAATCCTTCTAAATACCCTTCCATTTATAGAGAAAGGAGGATCAAGACCGACGCTTCGTACAAAGTAGTCGACTCTTCGGCTATCGATACTGACTAGTTAATTAGAGGTCAGAAACTCCTAGGATCCTGTCCCAAAAAGGTTTGCATGCATGACATAATGGCGTGGCGAGAAGCTAGGCGGCTGAACAATCTATGCGGCCAAGATCTCTATGCGATCAGGGTTTCATATGCGGTTAGAAGAGCACGGCCATGCTTCTTATTCAAAGTATTTCAATTTTACAAATTGAAAACTTTGAAGGGGGTCCTGTAGAAGCATGGAAAATACTAAAGAAATTGACTTATGCAGCCAAGAAAGATCCATGCGGCTCAGAAAACGCATGCGGCTCAGGGAGTCATGCGGCATAAGGAGCTATGCGGCCGGAGGTATTCCATGCGGCTCAGAAGACACGTGGCGCGACAGTGCTTCCCTCCGATCCATGCTGCATTAATTGCTTTGACGGCTGACCCCTCTAAAAAGTTGATAGACCTGACACCAAAGCAGGTAATTATGACTCTGTCATGATGATGAATCTCTAGGAAAGAGAAAGAAATCTCTGATACGATCCCCCGAGAACAACAAAATGCTATGTGGCCCAGCCACGTAGGTGTGCTTATGCGGCTCGAAGTGAAGACTTCCCATGCGGTTCAGAGTGAAGCTGTCCCATGCGGCTCGAGTGGAATCATCCTTATGCGGCTCAAGAAGATCATGCCCATGCGGCTCAAGCAGACACACCATTATGCGGTTTATGCGGCTCATCATATGGTTCAGAAGTCTGAAGGAGGGGGCCACTGCCCAGACAGTCCTGACACGTGTCCCAAGTCTTATGCGGCCCAAAATTCATGCGGCCCAAATCTCATACGGCCCAATCTGCATGCGGTTCCAGTCTCACCATTGGCTCTCAGGATATGTGTCCTCAGCCGATCAATCTCCCAGATTTATGGCAATCCAAGATCGGGTCGAATCCCAATGATCTGGGGCACGTGGCAGGAGAATAAATTTGATTTATTTGCAGATATGAGAGAATCATTATAAGGAAGATTTATGCCAATCAGCATTAATTGCTAATGGGGATTTGGTGTAATCTACCCTTAATGGTTCTGATTCGTCACAATCAGAAACGAACGGCCTGGATTGATCAATCCCCAGGCCGCCGCCATCTCCAAGAGCTAATCATTGGCAACCCTAGCGATCACATCCCACTATTATAAATAGCAAGATGCCATTCCCTTGTGAGATAGGAAGAGATACAAAAAAAAAGAAACCAGAGAAGAATACGTATACACAGAGAGACTTCCCCCATAGTCAGAGAGAGAATATACACAGAGAGAGAGAGAAGCCAGAAGAGCAATCAGAGAGAGAGCAAGAAGGCATTTCTTCGTCAACGACCAAGCAGATCTTCCCCGAGTCAAGGCTGCGTACCGATCGTCCAAGGAGTAAGGCAGAGCGGCCGTCGCTTTCCCGAGCCTCTATCGTCACCCCCCAGAATCTAAAATAAACAATCGTACTTAGACTGCTGTACCTAGGTTTTCGTCCCTAGGCTTTCTTTGTACGAGCGAGTTTGTATTGTGAGTCTAAGTTCTGTCCTCCGATAATTGTTCTGTACTTTTACAATCAATTGCAAACAGTTACGATGTGGGACAGAATGACAGATTATATTGGTTTCGGAACTTAGTTGCCTTTGTTGGAATGTCAAAAATTGTTAGAGCTAGTTGGATTAATTAGTTGATTGAATCATATTAAGATACTTAAAATTATGATAGGTGCCTTGAGGCAGTCAGAAAAATTTATTGATGGATGATCAGATTGAAATTGGAGGAAAAAGTGTAACGACGAAATTGGACAGTGCAGGTAGGCGAGATCGACGATAGCGAATAAAATTTTAAAATGACATCAGGATTAACGTTGATGGAAGTAAGAGTTGCTTATGCAAGATGATAATATATTGGCTTAATAAATACGAGATAATATTTGAGTACAGCAAGAAATGTTACTAGAGTGGAGTGATGGTACAATTTGAAGGATGGATCATAATCGAAAAAATTTATGAGTCGGAAACAAGTGTATGGATGCGAACGATGACGAGTACAAGATTTGATCGATGAGAATCGAGGTATCAAAATAAAATGTGGCAATAAGATTTATCAACTTTGGTGGCATGAATGATAATGAAATTGAAAGGACTACTTTGGAAATATTTTGGATCGGCTGTAGAAAAATTTCTTAAGTTAAAATTTGTAACATTCATTATGTTATTGATTGGTTGGATAATTGAATAAACAAGTTGGGAATATACGAGATGCCCAGAGCAATCACTGATGTTCGAAAAATAAGTTACACCGTAGCTCGTTCGTTTTCTCTATCACTGAACTTGGCTGAAGTGCATGTATTTTTGGGACGCCTTGTGATCCCTTGACCCAATTTTTTTATTTATTATTATTAATATTAAAATCATTATTACTAGTCCAAACATTACCATTATGTATATATATTCTTAAAGGGAGTTTTAACAAAATACTATAGTTTGGACTAAAGGAAGGCCTTTTTGCAAAGAACCAATTGTTGAGGGACTTGAGTGCAATTTAGACATCAAACTACTGTTGATCGTCCATATGATAAACCCCTGTATTCAAATCCTCCAATGGCCAAAGCCAAAATCAGGATTCAAATTTGATCGAATTCCCTCCTCCTTATCTCTGTAAGATTCAATTGGGCATATATATATATATATATATATATATATATATATATATATATATATATATATTTGAGCAAATGCTCTCGTCCCTTCCCTCAAACCCTAATTTCCTGCCACAAGTTCTTCCCCTTCTCTAAGTCGAGACAAATTCTTGAAGAGTCGAAGCAGTCAAATCCTCAACAGGTAATTTTCACCCACCATGGCTTTTGATTTATTAGAACTAGTTAACTCGCTCGTATTTCAATGGAGGTAAGGTATTTGTAATAATCCTTGAGAGGAATTAGCTAAAGGAGTAGTCAAACCTGAGGTTAAACCGATAGGGGGTTTATTATGGGTAGCAGACCTAAACATAAGGGGAAGCCTAAATCAAACTAGGATGTAATTGTACAAGAGACTAACAAGACCTGCAAGAGAGAGAGAGGTACAAGAGAAATATGGCCTATGGCCTAATTTTGGACCTGTAGACCTGTACCTGTGTGACCAAACTTGAGTACCCAATAGCACGAGTAGGAGGTTAGACAGGGACACAGGTATAGAGAGGATAACTACCATATGTGGTAGGACACTTTAGTATCCACTGTATATGATGAGGTTTAATGAATGTATCAGATATATTCATGTATCAGTAGTTGAACATATGCATAGATCCTAGCAAAGAGAAAAGGGCACCAGTATCAAAACCATAGAAAACAGAGTAAAGGGGGTAGGCTCTGGCATCTATTTTCCTAAAGAAAGTATAGTGTTACCTTAGGTGTACCATATAGGCTAAGGGAAGGCAGCATAGGTTTGGGTGGTTGCGAATCAATATGGGTCCAGTACCCGTCAGAGATTGACATTTGTACCTGTTCCAGTAACATAGAGTAAATGAGACACCATAGCTCCCTTTTACATCACAAATATTCCTTAGTATCCATTAATACAGACATATGAACTTTTCCCTAGTATCTATTAGATCTTGATAGATGAACTTCCCTTTATATTCAAATTGTTACTGACAGGATACTGATATATATGGGTTTTCCTAGTATCCATTAGATACGGCTATATGAGTTTAATGGATACTAACATGTGAACTTCCCTTTTGTATACCAAATTGATACAAACACACTTGTTGCATATCGTATTTTGAATGACCGTGTAGGTCCAGACTTGGGTAGGTATCAGAGCTTTAACTCTTGGAGTCCCAAAGAAAAGACCAATGGGTGTTTAGGTGCTTGAGTGTAGGCTAGAGCCAAGTAGGAGGTGGTATCAGAAGGGGGAGTGCTATGCTTATGCAGAGTGTAGAGTCAATCCAACATCCTAGAGCACTTTGTTCATATTATGATAGATTATGATAGATGCGTATGTAGAGACTTCGACCTGCACTAGTAAACAGCAGGCCTTGCTTGTTGAGTAAGTTACCTACCTAAGTGGGGAGGAGGTGCTCGAGTGTATACCAAATGGTGAACTGTATAGGGCAGACCAACAACAGTCCTACCGACTATATACAATAGGTAGAGAATAACCATATACCTAAGGTAAGTTTAGTAAACTAGCAGGGACTTGAGGGAGGAGAATCAAGTATGGAGTATTCTTTATTTTCCTGTACAAATGTACCAATGTCACATCATGTATATAGAAGATTGCAGCTACCAACTGATCTTCAGGTATTTGATTTCTCCTACTCACGAGAACTTAAACCTTTCCCTGTCTGATTGTAAACTATGCCTAGCTTCGAAATCGGAGAATTGGAGTAAGGGTAACTTTCTGAATGTGATGCATTTTAACCAGTCTTGGTCTTCAATTGCAGAGCTTGTTGATATACTATTCCATTTTGATTCATATGCAGTCCTAAGTGAGCTTCAAATCCCTACCTAGGTATAGATATTCCAAAGTATAGGTTGATGTCACCAGTTTGCTGTTGTGTGTTCCCTTTCAATAGTAGAATGTGAGTAGTCTGGTAAAGGAATCAAGTGTGTTAGTAGAACACATAAGAGTGATATAAACTACATACCTTACTATTAATTAGCATTGTACTTAGAGTTACAAGTCCTAGCCTTTTGGTCACTGGATGTATCCTGCGACAGATAAACATAACCATAGACCAGAGCTAATGGCTAACCAATGTCTGTATTGGAATCCTAGATACTGCTACTACAAGAGGAAATCATCCCAAGCCTAGAGTCGAGTGAACTGGAGTGTTAGGATTGATACATGAGGGAACCATGGTATACTTGGTATCAGAACCTAAATTGTAGAAGTGTTTGTAAAGCACCTCTCATGGTTCAGAGTTGAGTTACAGAGGATAGTTAGTCAACAACCTAAATAAGGTATGTGCTATGAGGACAATAGATAACTTGTGGTTTGTACCAACTAGAAAGTATCATACAGAGGAGGTCAGGAGAATTGAGTAATACCCAAGGCCATTTATAACATGTTACCTGGGTGAATAACTCTAGGAACATTAGGCAATATCCAGTAGGAGGCAGAAACCAAGTCCAAGACTATGCATGTCTTAAGTAACAAAAGGGAATTGTAAGCCCATCCATTTTGGAAACTCAATAGGGTGGTAATGACCTAATAACTTAACAAATCAATAGATAGACTTACTTTACTCTTAAACTGTGTGTTGATTATATTAATTTATTAATAGGTTCCTTGGACTTCGACTCGGCATCTGACTCGTACCCCCAGCTCAGGACCACAGGCAAGTGCATATACTGATTGTTACCGTTTCTAATAGTTTCCTTTAAATCTAATACATATTTTTTGCTACTTGTGATACGCTCGTCACACGGAGATTAGTATCATGGATTTATTATACATCTTGACAGTCTTTTACATGTTTACCCTACTTGCGATTGATTCCATGAGTAATAGCCGGGAAGAAAAATATCTTAGTAGACGTATGAACTATCCATTCCATCTCCAACATGTCTATTCTTGACTGATAGTAGCTGTACACGACACGTGTAGGGTGCCGAATTTATCCTTAGCCCTTCACACGTCGAAATTGATATTTCAATACACGTAGACAGTTAATATTCTAATCATTTCATCTTGTTCTTCACCACTTGCTATGTTACCATCGTTTACATATTGCTTTCTAGTAGAAATTTCTCATCAGTAGAGTTACATGTTCTTTTCTATTATACCATGATGCTAGTTACTTTCTAGTTTCATTTCCATATGCTATATGCATGTTCTGTGACTCTGTTGTGTCACGGATAGCTGTCATATTTGTACTTGTTTCATTCCTAACAGAAAAATCAATATTTTAGGTGATGAGTTATAGGAGTTCTGTACCACTTACTATGAGCAGACTGTGGACCCTGATCTGAGCATACATGAGGACTTGGATACGGGGCTACCTCCGCAGATGGCATTTAACTAGATATTATTCAGTTGAGCCGGAGTTGCCTCCGGGAACTCTTTAGTTATTATATTTTTCTTGAGGATTATGTGAGTAGAGTAGTGGATATCCATATTAGCATATTTTATTCTTTGAGATTATTTCATCTATCATATTTTGATCTCTATCTTGGAGGCTATTCAGATCAGTTATTATCTTCTCTCTCACTGTGGTTATTTGTTTATATATCTTGCTGCTCTGTACTGATCTGTGGATATTGGTTGTATTGTGGATAAATATAAACTGCATGGTTGTATTTAATAAAATATGTAGATGACTAGATAGCGTTCTACCGTCGATATCGCGGTGTAGGCTGGACGTACCCACGGCTCATGCCCAAATATTGTGTGCGAGTCGTGACCCGCCTAAAATATGTGTATGATTCCAACTAAGTGGTACGTTGAACTCAAATGAAGCCACGAAAAGGATTATCATGTGCTAAGGATCTGCATGAGTGTCGGAGGAATGATCAAAGATGGTAAACTATTTGGATCAATTGGGATGTTGTAACGAGACGGTACATTACTTGAAATCAATCGAGAGATTGCGGAGAAATATTAAATAGTGCAAGTTGATCGTTGAGAAGTTTCATAAAAGTCGGGTAGAGTTATGAGGATGAGTTTTGTTTTAAGTTTTGAGGACAAAACATTTTCTGAGTGGTATGTATTGTAGTGTCCCGACCCGCAAGATGCCTTATGATGAATGGTTGGTTCGATGAAGCCTGGCTGGACTTGGGAATATTCGAAAGGATCGCTTGGAAGGCTAGGCGATCATGGCTGAAATTGTCTTATAAATGTGAGTATTGTTGAACCCTTCAAAGATCCTTTAGCTTTACGCTTAAAACAAAAGATGGTATGCTGTGTTTACTCGTTGAGTTGTTGAATAACACCTTGCATGAAAGTTAGAAAGATAATGAAAGATAATTAATCACTTGACCGTAAACTGTTGTTGCTCGATGAACTGTATGCTTGTACGACGTTGTGATAAATTACATAAAATATGACGGCAAAGTTCCAAATACTTGGGTGGTGAGTATATCGAGCCTTAGCTCGACGAATAGATGGTAACACAAACATTAAGACCTAAGAACTGGGCAGTGAGTATGCTTGAATTATGACCGAATGAACGTATGCTAAGCAGATGCTAAGTCCCAGGAATTGGGCAATGAGTACATTGAGTTTGGTTGAAAAGATGTATGGTATCAAAGATATGAGAAAGGACTTAGGTAATCACATTCTATTATCCTGTGCCGATATAGAATGTAGATTTCACTAAGACCCTGGATTGGCCATTTGATAATGTGAGCGTTGGCTCAAGGCAAGATGGCAATACGAATGAGAATGATGGGTTATTACTTAGTTTTTCTCATCATGTATTATATTTTTTCTTCTTAGATAAGTTGCATATAATTGCATGTTCATGGACAACTTGTCGACAAGGTTGTTCCTCGAACGGTATTCCAAGGACTTGGAAACTGATTCGTCCTGAAGGGAACCTCATGCTGAAGTAGTAGCACGGTATGCGGGACCTTCAGTGGGGCTAGCTACCCGTACTGTAAAGGGTGTCGTATACCTGTAAGATGGTCTAAGATGGCGTGTCGCCGGTGACCTTCATATAGATAGGTCCAGTGCTAATGATATCTTATGCAGGCAGAGTAAGTTATTACTCAATTGTAGTGTAGGATGTCGGCTGTTGGTAAGAATCACCTGAACGGTGATGATTATATTGAATTATGATATTGTTCTAACAATGTCTTATGCAGGCTGAGTGAGTATTATGAATATACAGGGATGGCTATACGACTTGGGTGAGAATCACCAAAGGGTGATATTATATTGCTTTAAATTATGTTGGCTATGAGAATTGTATGCTTTACTTCTGTCGGCTATAAACATGAAATTGACCCTAAGGCAATAAGAAAGATCACTGTTAATAATGTTCTATAACATAATTACTTTGTGTTGTCTTCTTAGGTGAGTTGGGCCAGCACCGTTCGCCAGTACATTGATGATGTACTGACCCATATTTTGGGCAATATTACAGGTGCCTGCGTATGTGAGGAAATAGTTTGATCAGTGCTTGGCATCGATGATTCGGATGGGTGTGCAGAAGCTATTCTTTCAAGACGATGTCTTCTGTTATACGGAACATAATGTATGGAATAGTGTAATTCAGTTGTACCAGTGAGATTATTGCCAAATTGGCAAGTTCATTGTAAAGAAATCGGCATATTCAGTTATGGCCTAAAGGGCAAGTGTATACATTCAGTTGGCTATTCGAGAGTCTTGTAATCAATTGTAAACTCTATATTCCGCCGCAAGTCTTGTAATCCATTGCAATTATCAATAAAGAAATACATTTTTCATATCTTGTGTGACTTTAATTTGTCTGCTTGGTTTTGCTGTGCTGTCAATGTTTTTTGAGAAATACCAGGAACTATTATAGTTTTGCCTTGTACAAGTGTGTTTGCCATAAAATATAAAAGAACAGAACAATTATCGGAGGACCGAACTTTTACTTCACGTTACAAACTCGCTTGTACAAAGAAAGCCTAGGGACGAAAACCTAGGTACAGCAGTCTAAGTACAATTGTTTATTTTAGATTCTGGGGGGTGACGATAGAGGCTCGGGAAGGCGACGGCAGCCCTGCCTAACTCCTTGGACGATCGGTATGCAGCCTTGGCTCCTTGTGAAAAGATGGTTGACGTTGACGAAGAAATGCTCTTCTTGCTCTCATCGTATTGCTTTTCTGGCTTCTCTCTTTTTCTGTGTATTTTTCTCTCTGATAGCTTATATCTCTCTTTTTATCTCTATTTTTACAAGGAAATGGCACCTTGCTATTTATAATAGTGGGAACATCATTAGGATTTGGATGATTACCCATTCTCAAAGTGGCGGCGGCCTGATGCTTAATCAATCTGGACCATTCGCTTTAAGCGTGAAGGATCTGGACCATTAATAAAGATTATGCCAAATCATGTCAGTCATTAATGTTGATTGCAATAAATCTCCATCATGATGATTTGCTGATATCCGCAAATCTGAATGAATCAATTTAATTCATTCTCTTGCCACGTGTCCCAAATCATTGGGATCTGACCCAAAATTTGATTATCTTTGGGACACGTGTCCTGTCATCATTGTTGAGCTGCATGAGGAACATTCATATTTGGGCTGCATGAAGGTCGTCATGACCGAGCCGCATGAAAGATTCTGACCGAGCTGCATGAAGAGTCTCCATACTCGAACCGCATGAAGGTTGTCATGAACGAGTCGCATGAATATATTCATGACGGAGCCGCATGGGGGTCTTCATGGCCGAGCTGTATGAGAGTCTTCATGGCCGAGCCGCATGGATTTCTTCATGGCCGAGCCGCATGGGGGACCTTCATGACTGAACCGCATAGGTTTCCCTACATTGGCCGCATGAACTCGTCTAATCTGGTTGCATAAACTTGCCTCGAAGCTGTAAAGATTTTCTCCAGTTTCCTAGGGAGATAGTGCTTTTATGTCAGTCATCATGATTTCTTTATGTCAGGGTTGTCACCTGTCAGGTCTGTCAGCCGTCAGAGCATTAAATGCGTCCAGTACTTTGGGCACAGCTGTTTTGAAGGCCACGTGGCCTCTCTCTGTGGGCCGCATGGAGTTTACTCGAGTTGCCTATGTGTTTGAGCCGCATGTCCATGTTGGTGACTTTTGAGCCGCATGATACTCTTGAGCCCAATGAAGCTCGTCTGATTTTGAGCCGCATGAAGCTTCCTGGGTTCTGTGCCGCATGAAGAATGTCTCATAACCGAGCCGCATGAAGGACTTCTCATGACCGAGCCGCATGAGGAATGTCTTATGATCGAGCCGCATGAAGGACGTCTCATGACCGAGCCGCATGAGGAATGTCTCATGACCGAGCCGCATAAAGGACGTTTCATGACCGAGCCGCATGAGGAATGTCTCATGACCGAGCCGTATAAAGGACGTCTCATGACTCGCATGAGGAATGTATCGATCTGCCCGTGCACTCGCTTTGTGGACCCGGGTATCCCGAACACACGAGTGCGTAGGTATCATGTTTGCTCCCTGATGTGGGGGCTAATAGAAACACTTGCCCTCGATCTTTGTTGGGAGACTCTTGAGAACCACTCTGTCCGTTTGCCGTCGGGGGCTAGACACAGGCGGCTCTGTACAACTTTCCATCAGAGGCCCGCTTAGCGGGATGCTCTTGATGGTCAGAGGTTGGGACAGCTGACTGAGCCCGATGAGCCCGTGCTGCCCTAGACTTCTTCTACTTAGCACCCGAAGGTGCGTAATAGGAAGAGTCCAAGTTTGGAAGGAGGGAAGAGAAGTTGGTGCCCTTTTCAAAGGAGGTAAGGGGGCTCTATTTATAGAATGGAGTGAGCCCTTTCTTCTTCTCCTTTCCGATGTGGGACTAAAAGCAATATTTCCCATACTTCTACAGGACCCCCTTCAAAGTTTCCAAATTGCAAATTTGGAACACTTTGAATAAGAAGCATGGAAAGTAGATTTGTTTAGGTGTGGCAATCCAATCATAGGTAGCATGGACGTGATAGGTTTGGGTACTTCCGCTGGGGATTTTATGTGGACTTATCATCCTTGGCGTACCTTGGTTTTGGGTACGGATAATAAGTTGAGAGAGGGAACCATCATATTTACTCAGAGGTGGTATGGACGTGGTAAATATAAGGTTGATAGTAGAGCTTTCCTACTCAGAGGTGATATGGACATGGTAGGAGTGAACTCGAATGAGGATACATAGAACAACTCAGAGGTGCTATCAACGTGGAAGTTCTATGCATTGGGTGAAAGAATGCTATGGAAGAGCTGGGCTCCGAAAGCATGTGATGATGAGGAAAGATGTGGATGTACTAAGGGACCTAGTACGGCATTTGTGGTCAACAAAGGACATTTGTGGGCCTATTATCCTTGGCATACCTTAGTTTTAGGTACGGATAATAAGTTTGATAGGGATACCTAGGACAACTCTGCGGTAAGGCGGATATGGAGGTTCTTGGTATCGGGCGAAAGAATGCCATGGAGCAGTGAACAGTTTTCTGTTTGTCTTTTACTATTTTTCTTTTCTTTTTGTCAAGGGATGTGATCCCAGATGATGTAGTACTTTGAATTTTGAATAAATGAGCATGTTTTAACTCATCTTCTTTTTCTTGTACTTGTGGTGTTTATGGAATTGGACCTGCTGGAGGATTATTTGTGGACCAGTTACCCTGGGAGTACCTTGGTTTTAGATACGAGTAACAAGTTTCGAAGAGGAATACCTAGAACATCTTCGCGATAAGACAGCTAAAGAAGTTTTTGGTATTCGAGAGAATGTCAGGGAGCAACTGGGCTCCTAGGCATGATAGGAAAGGGATGGGCGCGTACTGGAGACCCATTACAGCATCTGTGGTCGACTGAGGACATTTGTGGTCATCAGAGGACATTTATGGTCAACAGAGGACATTTGTGGTCAACAGAGGACGTTTGTGGTCAACAGAGGACATTTGTGGTCAACAGAGGACGTTTGTGGTCAACAGAGGACATTTGTGGGCCTATTATCCTTAGCATACCCTGGCTTAGGGTACGAATAATAGGATGAAAAGGAACCAACATACTTACTCAGAGGTAATGAGGACATGGAAAGCATGAGGGTTTTTGTTTCACCGCAGAATCTTCCTACTCAGAGGTAATGAGGACATGGCAGGAGAAAACTCAATGGAGGATATTTGTAGACCTATTATCTTTGGCGTACTCCGGTTGTGGGTACAAATAATAGGTTGAAAGGGAATCGACATACTTACTCAGAGGTAATGAGGACATGGCAAGTATGAAGTTTTCTTCGACGGAGCCTTCCCACTCAGAGGTAATGAGGACATGGCAGGAGTGGGCTCAATGAAGAGGGGTACATAGAACGACTCAGAGGTAATGAGGATATGAAAGTTCTTATGTAGAGGGATAATTTGTTTTTGGCGGAATTGAGACGACTCAGAGGTAGCATCGACATAGTCGTTTTGGGAATTAGTGGATCCGTTACCCTTTTTGTGCACTGGGAGTGCGGGTAGTGGATCATGAGGAAGGATCTCTTTTAGAAAGAAAGTTCATGGGTATGTTTATACATAACGTTCTCCCTAAAAGAGTGACCAGGATGTAAGTTCAGGGGTACCAGCGGGTACATAACTCGACAATCCATAAATTTTGTGATCAAAGTGTAAGTTCAGAGGTACCAGCGGGTACATGACTTGGTAGTTTGGGATTTTTGTGGAAGGAGGAGGTGAGTTCAGCGGTACGAGAGGGTACATGACTCAAAAATCTAGAATATTGTGGATATGAGTTCAGCGGTACCAGCAGGTACATGACTCAGTGATCTGGAGAGAATGTGGATGTGAGTTCAGTAGTACCAGCGGGTACATGACTAGATAATCTGGAGTGGATGTGAGTTCAGCGGCACCGGGGGGTACATAACTCACCAATCTAGAAAATTTGGAGGCGGAATGTGAGTTCAGCGGTACCGGAGGTACATAACTCAATTATCAGGGATTTTTTTTTTGGATGTAATACTTCTTCAGGAAGTTGTCGTTGATGGACGACATGAGCAAGTCTCAGTGTGAGCAGCCACATACTTGGCCAGCTCCAACTCTTCTTCAGCCACCCTCTGTGTAAATGCAGACCGAGAGGATGATTTGGGCAACTTGATCATCAGGGGTTCTGTTGGTGGAGCCGAGCGGGGAGTTGTTGGCAAACTAGCGACCCCCAGTTTGGTAGTTGATGCTGGGCGGGGAGTTGTTGGCTCGCTAGAAGCCCCAGACTTTGCATCGGGGTGACGACCCTTCTTGGGAAGGCGTATCGTCATCGGCTTGTCGGAGGGATTGGGCTTCTCCGTTTGCGGCTGGCCGGCTCTCAGCAGCCTGATTGTCAGTGGCTCCGTTGTGGGTCTTAGCAATTGGCCAGACCCTGGGAGCCGGATTATCATCTGCTCTTCTTGTGCCGAGAGACTGATTGTGTCCTTACGCAGAGCGGCGGTAAGGGGTGCAGACTTTCCAGGCTTGCGAGCTTGGAGGTGGATCGTCAGAGATTCTTCTGATCCTGTGGCTGCCTCGGTACCAGCTTGTATATCTCCTTTACCAAGATGCTTCTTCGATTTTTCGTACATGCAGGAGTCTGAGTAGTAAGATTCGACCCCTTTGAAAGGATCGATGTCAGCAAATTCCGTCTTCACGAAGCCGTGTTTGTCGACATATTTGAAGCACTGGTGTAGCGTAGAAGGCACGATCATATAATCGTATATCCATGGGCGCCCCAAGAGGATGTTGTAAGAAGTGTCTGTATCTATAACGTAGCAGGTGACTTCGGATTGGAGGTCGCCAATCTGACACTTCAGACGAATCTTCCCAATAGGGTAGCTCCTGCCCGAATTGAAACCACTGATAGAGGTGCTTGTAGGCGTCAGGCGATGCATTGGGATGCGGAGATGATGTAGCAGACCCTTCGGGATGATGCTTATGGAAGAGCCAGGATCTATGTGCATCCGATCCGCCTTCACGTCGCCGATGTATCCCGTATAGTATAGCGGGCGATTGTGTAGGTTGGTTTTGATGAGCATGTCCTGCGGAGTGAAGACGATGTTGGGCATTGCTCCCGTGCAGGAACTGTCGTGGAGATCCACAGGTGAGTCCTCCCCGGTGAGGTTGGATTGAGCCAGATAGACATCGGCATTTTGGAGTGCTTCGCTTAATGCAATACGAACGTCCTTGGAGAGCCTTAGGAGTTCGTACAGTGATAAATTGGCCGGTGTGTTAGCCAATTGTGCTAAGATGTCAAAGTTGTAGGGCCTCTCTAACCCTTGGGCTGCCGCTTTTCGGAGAGATTTGTCGAAGCGAGTCTCCTTCGGCCTAGGCTTGTCGGTCGTCGAAGGCTGAGCCGGTCCCGGAGCATCAGTTGTAGTGGGTTGATGATTTTCAGCTGGATTGTCAACCACGGGTTGGGATTGCGCTCCGGACCGCGTGACGACGGCTGTAGCTTCCTCGTTGTCTGCCGAGATTGTGTGGCAGGTCCTGACTTTTCCACTTTTCTTTTTGTCGGTGGTAGATAGTGTGGGCCGAGTCACTTTTGACACCAAGTCTGGATGGATCCACATGACCTCCCCTCGTGATGTGGTGAGGGGTACTAGACCGGCAGCCTGATCTCGGGGAGGTGGAAGATTGGTAATCTTCATTGTCGCCAGAGGGACGGGGATCACCCCGTCTTGAGTCTCCGTCGGAGGGAAGCTGCCGAATTGTACGGACACCATATTGGCCGTCACGGTTACCTCTTCGAAATCGATGGCCAGAGCGTTCGAATCGATGAGGTTCTGGATGTACCATTTCAGCTGGTAGCAATCGTGTGTAGCATGATGAACATAGCGATGATAATGGCAGTACTTTGGATTCTCCATCTCTGCCGGCCGCGGTTCCCGTCTTGGTGGAGGAAGATGAATTATATCTCCTTGTATGAGCATGTCCAAGATAGGTTTGACGTGGCCGTCTTCGAAGGAGTAATCGATTTATGGCCATTGTTTGTCTGCGGGCTTCGGCTCAGGTTTTTGTGTTGTATCAGCCACCATAGCCTGCTTCCCCTTGCTGTCCCGATTGTTGGAGGGGTTATCCCCGTTATCGTTGTTGGGACGCTTGCCCTTGCTTTCTCCTTCCGAGATGTGCAATCCTAGTTGGCGAGCCTTCTTCAATCGTTCTTCGGCGCTTGTGGCGCTGATAATGAAGGCCTTCCAATCTTTGAATTGACTTTCGCCCATCCAGAGGCTGATTGTTGGAAGCAGTCTTTTTTGGCAGATCTCAATTAAAGAGGAATCTGGATTTCCGGAGGGCAGCTTCATGGCGGTCTGGCGGAACCGCTCGATGTAGTTTCTTGTCAACTCCTTCTCCCCTTGGACGACGTCCATGAGAGTGAACATGGTGACGTCCTGTCCTACTTCGTAGAATCGTTCCAAGAACAGGTGCTTGAAGCCGGCGAAGGAGTGGATGCAGTTGTCCGGTAAATTGCGGTACCAATCGAAGGCGACTCCTTCCAATGCCCCGATGAATAACCGTGTGAGGATCGCATCATCATGAGGCAGATGGTCGGTGGTGACCTCAAAGTAAGTGATGTACCGACTTGCTGAGGTTTTGCCATCATACGGGTTGATATTGAACGGCTTATATCTTGGTGGAAATGGAACATCCCTCCATTCAGCAGGGTATGGTTGCCATATTCTGAGATCTTGAGCGTTCTCTCGGGCATGGAACATGGCTCGGAGCTCCTGGACCTCTCTCCTTACTTTTCGGGTCTCATCTGTCGTGGTAGGGGCTATTATTTCGGGAGGATTATTGCCCGGGTTTGGTGCCGCTGAGTTCGAATCTATATTGACCGCAGGGCCCGTGCTTGTTTGACCAGGCGTTCCTCCTTGTAGAGTTGGCAGAGCCGCTTTAATCTCGTCTACAGACTTGACCAAGGCAAGTAATATGTCTTCGAGATTGTCGATGCGCTGGCGATCATTGGAACCACCTTAGATGCTGTCCGTCATGAAAATCGTCCTTACATGAGTAGGGATGGAAGGAACGGTGGAGGATGTGCCCTCCGAGTCGTACCCGTGCACCGAGAAGTCATCGGGATAGGTGGGAATGTTCTCTTCAGGCTCGGACTCGGCGGGAACGGTGTCCTCAGCTTCAGAGCTTGCTTCGTCTTGAGAGTTACGGATGTCCTCGGGGACATCAGCGTCTGTTGCCCCTGATGGAAGAGTTGTTTGCCCGGGCTCGGCTCCTTGAATCATCGGATTGTTGCGGATGTTCGGAGGACTGCTACCCCCAGTTCCCTCAACCCCCAGCGATGTGGATGATGAATTTCCCATCGCGGTAAATTTTGTCTTTGAACGGGTGTGTTGGAATACACCAGTAGAGGACAACCGTTTAGACGATAGTTTCTCAGCTGTGGTGGTTGATATCTTGGGACTGGAGATACTCGTCTTTTTCCTTCTCCCTTCGGCGGGGACTTTTTGAGCGGAATTGCAAGAGACAACAGGAGGTGCCTCATCTTTTGAGCTCGGGTGCTGCAGCCTTTGGAAGACGGACGACCGATCTTCCGTCACTGCCGTGTTGTTGCAGCAGCAATTGACGATGATTTGGGTACAGCGATGTCTAAGCGAGGACTCTTTGTGCGCCGACGCTTCTTCTCTTTCCTTACGTTTGTGGAGGATCGCCTCCCGCAGGTCAGAGGAACCACTCTGTCTGTTTGCCGCCGGGGGCTGGACTCGAGCGGTTGTATACAACTTCCCATCCGAGGCCCGTGTAATAGTCAATGGGATGCCCCGATAGTTAGAGATTGGGACAGCTGACTGGGCCCGATGAGCCCGCGCTGCCCTAGACTTCCTCCTTTTAGCACTTGTGGGTGCGTAATAGGAGGAGTCCAAGTTGGGTACCACAGAGTCTAGCTTATCATCCAGAGAATCATCAGGGTCAGGACCGCATGAGAGACGGTCGAAGACTGATCGAGAGAAGCGTGAAACGGACGCTATGCGGCTAGAGTTGGGTACCGTGCAGGCTGTCTGTATGCGGTTTTCTGCCGTTGGACGAATTATTTTTGTGCGGCTAGGAGTCACGACCGTACAGGCTGGCCGCATGCGGTTGGCAATTATGGCCGCATGGGTTTTCTGCAAGCGATTGACTCCCACAGCCGCATGAGTTTCATTCGTGTGGTTGGCAACTGTAGCCGCATAAGCTATGCGGCTGACAGATATGGCCGCATGAGTTTTCTTCATGCGGCTGGAGGATGTAGCCGTATGAGCTTTCTCCCTGCGGCTGAAGCATGTAGCCGCATGAGCTTTCTCCCTGCGGCTGATAACCTTATGCGGCTCGAATCTCATAGAGTTCCTCTTTGCCCCTGCAAGTCCAGCATCATAGTGTTTTCTTCTGCCGGACTTGGGGTCAACAGAGTTGTCTACGATCTGAAGTGGGGCCGCAGGGGAATCTTGCTCGCCTGTTGGTCGAACCGGGCGACCATCTTTTGTTGAGTGGAGCCAAGCTTGGCTACATCCGATTACGTCACCAACTCCTCAACCGTGGAGAAGTTAGTCCCCAGCAGAGTCGCCATCATTTTTGCCATGAAATATAAAAGAACAGAACAATTATCGGAGGACCGAACTTTTACTTCACGTTACAAACTCGCTTGTACAAAGAAAGCCTAGGGACAAAAATCTAGGTACAACAGTCTAAGTACAATTATTTATTTAGATTCTGGGGGGTGACGATAGAGGCTCAGGAAGGCGACGGCAGCCCTGCCTTACTCCTTGGACGATCGGTATGCAGCCTTGGCTCCTTGTAAAAAGATGGTTGGCGTTGACGAAAAAATGCTCTTCTTGCTCTCCTCGTATTGCTCTTCTGGCTTCTCTCTTTCTCTGTGTATTTTTCTCTCTGATAGCTTATATCTCTCTTTTTATCTCTATTTTTACAAGGGAATGGCACCTTGCTATTTATAATAGTGGGGACATCATTAGGGTTTGGATGATTACCCATTCTCAAAGTGGCGGCGGCCTGATGCTTAATCAATCTGGACCATTCGCTTTAAGCGTGAAGGATCTGGGCCATTAATGAGGATTATACCAAATCATGTCAGTCATTAATGTTGATTGCAATAAATCCCCATCATGATGATTTGCTGATATCCGCAAATCTGAATGAATCAATTTAATTCATTCTCTTGCCACGTGTCCCAAATTATTGGGATCTGACCCAAAATTTGATTATCTTTGGGACACGTGTCCTGTCATCATTGTTGAGCCGCATGAGGAGCGTTCATATTTGGGCCGCATGAAGGTCGTCATGACCGAGCCGCATGAAAGATTTCAAGACCGAGCCGCATGAATAGTCTCTATACTCGAACCGCATAAAGGTTGTCATGATCGAGCCGCATGAATATGTTCATGACTGAGCCGCATGGGGGTCTTCATGGCCGAGCTGTATGAGAGTCTTCATGGCCGAGCCGCATGGATTTCTTCATGGCCGAGCCGCATGGGGGACCTTCATGACTGAACCGCATAGGTTTCTCTACATTGGCCGCATGAACTCGTCTAATCTGGCCGCATAAACTTGCCTCGAAGCTGTTAAGATTTTCTCCAGTTCCCTAGGAAGATAGTGCTTTTGTGTCGGTCATCATGATTTCTTTATGTCAGGGTTGTCATCTGTCAGGTCTGTCAGCCGTCAGAGCATTAAATGCGTCCAGTACTTTGGGCACAGCTGTTTTGAAGGCCACGTGGCCTCTCTCTGTGGGCCGCATGGAGTTTACTCGAGTTGCCTATGTGTTTGAGCCGCATGTCCATATTGGTGACTTTTGAGCCGCATGATACTCTTGAGCCGCATGAAGCTCGTCTGATTTTGAGCCGTATGAAGCTTCCTGGGTTCTGTGCCGCATGAAGAATGTCTCATAACCGAGCCGCATGAAGGACGTCTCATGACCGAGCCGTATGAAGGACGTCTCATGACTCGCATGAGGAATGTCTCGATCTGCCCGTGCACTCGCTTTGTGGGCCCGGGTATCCCGAACACACTAGTGCGTAGGTATCATATTTGCTCCCTGATGTGGGGGCTAATAGAAACACTTGCCCTCGATCTTTGTTGGGAGACTCTTGAGAACCACTCTGTCCGTTTGCCATCGGAGGCTGGACACAGGCGGCTCTGTACAACTTTCCATCAGAGGCCCGCTTAGCGGGACGCTCTTGATGGTCAGAGGTTGGGACAGCTGACTGAGCCCGATGAGCCCGCGCTGTCCTAGACTTCTTCTACTTAGCACCCGAAGGTGCGTAATAGGAAGAGTCCAAGTTTGGAAGGAAGGAAGAGAAGTTGGTGCCCTTTTCAAAGGAGGTAAGGGGGCTCTATTTATAGAATGGAGTGAGCCCTTTCTTCTTCTACTTTCCGATGTGGGACTAAAAGCAATATTTTCCATGCTTCTACAAAGTGCAATATAGACTTGTACGGGATCATGCCCAGTGACTAGTTTTCAATCCTCCGGAATCGGGGCATTACAATACGGCTCTGCGTAATTGACTTCCAATCGTGTTGGGACGTTCATCTAACGCTGGCCGAATTTGCATACAATAATAGCTATCAATCCAGCATCCAAGTGGCGTCGTATGAAGGCTTGTACGGACGAAAGTGCCGATCACCCATTTTCTGGGACGAAGTCGGTAAGCGACAGATTCTCAGCCCGGAACTGGTGGAACAGACTGTACAAAAAGTTTGGCTCATTCGGGAAAGATTAAAGACCGCACAAAGTCGACAAAAAAGTTACACGTATATTCATCGTCGACCCCTCGAGTTTCAAGAAGGCGATCACGTATTTCTTAAAGTGTCGCCTATGCGGAGAGTTAACCAGTTTGGAGCAAAGGAAAAATTGGGTCCAAGATACGTTGGGTCGTTTGAAATAGTCAAACGGGTCGCCCCAGTGGCCTATCAAATTGCCCTGTCGCCGGTGCTAGAAAGTGTATACAATATCTTCCACGTCTCTCAGTTGCGGAAGTACGTGCACGACCCAAGCCACGTGGTAGATTTTGGTCAGCTGGAGCTGAAGTCTGATTTATCTTACGTTGAAGAGCCAGTTCAAATCTTAGAACACAAGGATAAGCTGCTGCGGAATCGAACGATCCCTCTCGTCTGCGTACTCTGGAGAAACCATTTGATCGAAGATTCATAGTGGGAACTTGAATCGGAGATGAAGGAGATATTTTCTTCTTTGTTCTCGTAGAGGTAGGTTCTATTCTCAAGTTTCGAGGACAAAACTTTCTTAGTTGGTTATGGTATAGTGCTCCGTCCCTACATCATGTCATGTTTTCGTCCACGGGGTGCGCGAGAAAGGAACACTGTCGCTATCGGTTCGGTCGGGGCCGATAGGTCAAAATCGATTGAACGGAAACGATTGAATTAAGATCATTTTCTCATTATAGAAAGGCTTCTTCAGAATCAATTCCCACATTCAGCGGATTGCGCCTCAAGGATTGGCTCTGCGGCCAAGTCGAGAAAGTCCTCCCGTTGCTCTGGTTTTCATGCCGCACTTGCTTTGGCTTTGGATTAATTTTGTGCATTTTCGTGAATGTTTTCAATGGGTTTTCATGGCTTGCATTTTCGAACTTCGCATTCTGTAGCCTCCCTTCCCGAAAATTTTTGGAATATTTTTTTTATTTTATTTATTTATTTGATTTCAATAGTGATTCTTAGAATTTTATAAATAATTACTTAGTTAATTATTTAGATGACTTGAGCCATGGTAGAGTTTTGGAGTACATGGTGACTAGAAATCGTGGTACGGATAGTGCAATGACGTGTTTTGACTAGAGTATTAGCCCTGGTAAGGAAGGCTCAGCCATAGTGATGTCCTAACTAGGAAAATCAGGCCAATTTGCGAACATAACCCTTACCAAAGATTATTTATTTATTAATTATATTATTGACTTGTAGGAGACCCGGTTTGTGTCGATTTAGCCCGTACTAGACCCGAACCGAAACCGAGCCCGTGTAGTCTTGTAGTGAGACCAAAGACGACCATGTAGGCATATTTTTATGTGTGTACAAATAGATCCTAAATTATTTTGGGTATTGATGTACATTTTTAATTATTTGAATATTTGTACAGAAATTGGTGTTTTTATTATTAAATATTGTTTTACAATATTTGTACAATTTTCTGGACCCGGATAAAGGTGAGTAGTATGGATTCACCAAACCACCATTTAATTATTTTATTATTATTTTATTATTTGGTGGTGATTAAATAAATATATTTTATTGTTACTGAATCGATATTCTATTTTTAGAAATTGGATAAATACTTTTATATTATTATATTTATGCATTTTGTGTAAATATATGTGTACGCATTTATAATTCATTTTCACCTTTATATATATACTACTTGTATAAGATATATAAATGTGTGTATGTATATATTAATATATATTATATATGTGTGTATTGTTATTTATATGTAAATATATTACATATGTATGTACATATAAATATATTATATATGTATGTGTATGTATGCACACATATATACTAAATACGTGCATCTGGATTTATATATATATATATATATATATAGAGTTTTATAAATAAAAGAAACAATTAACCCCAAGCCCAACTAAATCCCCACTAAATCTCCACAGCTATCCCAAACCCGACAAGCCCAGGCCTGAGACACAGGCCGACCCCAAGTCCCCCACGCTGAACCATCCGTTCTACATATATATATTCGTATATATAGAGAGAGCGGAGGGGGGATTGATACGCAACCCTAACACCCTAATCCTAACGACCGCCACCCACGACCCCTAGCCTCGCACGCCACCCTGGGTGCCGCCACGCACGGCCACGGCCGCGCGGAGACAGCAGCGCGCGCGCACGAATAGGGGAACACAGCGACAGCAGGCCGACCACCCATTTTTCGAGGTAAATTTCTTCTCTATTTCGTAACCATTTTTCGTTCTATCAAATGTAGATCGAACCCCACATAACCCTCTCTGATTCCCAACTAGTAGAGTTGGATATCGCTGATCGACCAACCCGAAAAGTCGACGTAAAGTCGAGTAAAAACCATCGAAAAATAGAGTATTAAACTGTTTCTGGGCCCCAGCTTAGAAGGCAGTTCGTGGCCAACCTATTAACAGATTTCGAAAACTATTTAATGAAAAACCTAGAAAACCTATAGGGCTCTGCAACCCAACTTACGGAGTTTGATTTCGTCGACTGTACGTCGAGAAATTAGATTCCAAAGATAGGCGAAAACCTGTTTTCAAAATATTAAAAATACTGAAAAATCCTTCGATACAACGTGCGTCCCGCCAAACCGGGCGACGTGGTCGCGAACCGAAGGCATCGAAAGGTGCGTAACGGCTTCCTGGTCGTGTGGGCTTTGACGGAATTCAAATTGGTTGCGTGTGCTCGACGAATTTGATCCGTATTCGTCAAAGTTTACCGTATCGACCACTTTGCACAAACTCCAATTACTTTGTGCACGCTTGTCAGATCGAGACGAAACTTGCGCCAATAGAACCGTATCATTTTTTTGGTCCTGCATGCTAAGTTTGGTCCAATTCTGAGACAGTTGATTGGACCGCCGTTTTGAGGGCCCTACGGTCCAATCCAACGGGCGATTTTGTGCACGGCCCGCCAGAATCCACCTTTGGACATACGGTTGGGTTTGTATCAGAAAACCGGATCCGTAGACATGTAGTTTGATGACTTTAGAGACCATTGACCCAGGCATATTTTTCGGTGCAAAGCGGGTCCAACGACGGATACCGTTTTGACCCAAAATTAACATTTTTTCTCTGTGTCCAAAATTTGACTTAAGGACAGACAATTCTAGCTAATTTGACTATTCTAAGAATGTTGGTAATATCTGTTTCAGCTTTCAGAGACAGTTATGAGGATTTAGACTTCATGGCTTGGCAGTTGACTGTATTTTTGTTGGATCTGCGTGCAACCTCCAGGCAAGATACCTTGCCTCCCTCTACAGTTTATTTACATGCATATTTACATTATTATACAGTTTTACTAGTCGATTATTTATATGTGATTTGTATATCACGGCTGCTAGCATATATATAGCATTGTTTATCATTAGCTTGTAGTTCATATTGGATATACGTATATATAGTTCTTGTTCATAGCTAACTTTGTAGTTCATATTGGATTGGTTTTCTCGTGTATCGTGATTGGGTCGTATCGTATCATCACTTGTACTTGGACTGAGTCGTATCGTGTCATATGATGAATAAGTCATAACGGAACTGCTTTACCTCCTTGTCTTGAAATCTTGAAGCTAACCTGCGAGTCCACATTAGAGGCGAGGGTTAGTAGTTATCTGTCCACACCTGCGAGTCTACACTAGGGACGAGGATGATGCTAGCCTACGAGTCCATATTAGGGACGAGGGTTAGTAGTTATTGGTCCACACCTGCGAGTCCATACTAGGGACGAGGGTGATGCTAACCTGCGAGTCCACATTAGGGGCGAAGGTTAGTAGTATATGGTTCACACCTGCGAGTCCACATTAGGGGCGAGGGTCATGCTAGCCTGTGAGTCCACACTAGGGGCGAGGGCTAGTTGTTGTTCAAACCTGTGAGTCCACACTAGGGGCGAGGGTTTGAGTATTTGATTGGTTATCCATTGACATCGTGATATCGTGTTCCCTTGTTCTTCTCCAGCAGTTCGTTTATGCATAGTGGTTCTTCCAGTCGTGTATAGTCGTGTTTCGTATTGATTAGTCTTTTCCCGTTTATTTTTTTATATTTTCTTTTTTGTATGATAAACTGCTAGATGAGTCCACACTAGGGGCGAGGGTTTGAGTATTTGATTGGTTATCCATTGACATGGTGATATCGTGTTCCCTTGTTCTTCTCCAGCAGTTCGTTTATGTGTAGTGGTTCTTCCAGTCGTGTATAGTCGTATTTCATGTTGATTGGTCTTTTCTCGTTTATTTTTCTGTATTTTCTTTATTGCATGATAAACTGCTAGATAGGCATGTTTTTATGTATCTTGCCATGTCCCCTGAGGACCTGATGATTTTTTCAGGTTTAGTAAGTGCATGGAGTTAGCTATTAGTTCTGGATGGCGGATGGGATGATACACTTGCGGGATTCAGGTATCATATTGTATTTATTTTCAGCTCGTGCTTTCATACCTTATCATGAGATATCCTGTTTTCTGATTCAGTTTTAGACTCTTGCTACTTCTTAGAGTCTTATCGGACATATATGCTAGTGGGCTGCAGACCACGACCCATACTTGTTCATTATTGTTTATTATTCTTATTGTGGTTTGAGATATAGCTTCGCATTGCCTTGATTAGGCCCATTGCCATGGCCGTGACAGCGTTTACGTATTCGAGTCGGACTGGAGTCCTCTTGATACGTAGCTGGTTTGCTCATGCTCTCGCATCCGAAAAGCGGGTGCGGGTCGTGACAAATTTTTTTGGTAGCCTATGCAAGTCAGAGCATATCGTATCGGTTACGTAACTGTACTGATACGAGCCTGCGAATTTGACTAAACCCTTAGAAATCTCAATCCACTCTGCCTTGAAAATTCTCCTAGAAATTTCTCTACGTCCTTGAAAACTCCATATTTGCTCTCGATTATACTTCCTTCTTTCTGTACCATTGATTCTCGTCCCCTTTATTTCGAGGTGACGAACGATCGTGCTGTCTAGAATCTATCAGAAATCCTTAAATTATGTTATATATTGTTTGACTATTTGAATACTGGTTGTTTATAGATAGGAGGGATTATAGATGCCATATGTCCTAGATATTTGTTGGAAGGACTGTTAGCCTGTAGTTAGAAGATTATAAGATTTTTAGTGACCATGTTTTGAGGAGTAGTATGACCAAAGGTGGGTAGAAGTCCTCGAGGCTTTGTAGTTACAAAATGATTAGGAGGAGAATATAAACTATTTTTGAGGAATTAAATTTGAGGAGATTAAAGTAATAGTAGACTTCGATTTTTAAGAATAGTTATGAATTAGAATTTCGAGGACGAAATTATTTTCAAGGTGGGTAGATTCGTAGCCTCCCTTCCCGAAATTTTTTGGAATATTTATTTTATTTTATTTATTTATTTGATTTCAATGGTGATTCTTAGAATTTTATAAATAATTACTTAGTTAATTATTATGGTAGATGACTTGGGCCATGGTGGAGTTTTGGAGTGCATGCTGACTAAAAATCGTGGCACGGATAGTGCAATGGCGTGTTTTGACTAGAGTATTAGCCCTGGTAGGGAAGGCTCAGCCATAGTGATGTCCTAACTAGGAAAACCAGGCCAAGTTGCAAACATAACCCTTACTGAAGATTATTTATTTATTAATTATATTATTGACTTGTAGGAGACCCGGTTTGTGTCGATTTAGCCCGTACTAGACCCGAACCGAAACCGAACCCGTGTAGTCTTGTAGTGAGACCAAAGACGACCATGTAGGCATATTTTTATGTGTGTACAAATAGTTCCTAAATTATTTTTGGTATTGATGTACATTTTTAATTATTTGAATATTTGTACAGAAATTGGTGTTTTTATTATTAAATATTGTTTTACAATATTTGTACAATTTTCTGGACCAGAATAAAGGTGAGTAGTATGGATTCACCAAACCACCATTTAATTATTTTATTATTATTTTATTATTTTATGGTGATTAAATAAATATATTTTATTGTTACCGAATCGATATTCTATTTTTAGAAATTGGATAAATACTTTTATATTATTATATTTTTGCATTTTGGGTAAATATATGTGTACATATTTATAATTCATTTTCACCTTTATATATATACTACTTGTATAAGATATATAAATGTGTGTATGTATATATTAATATATATTATATATGTGTGTATTGTTATGTATATGTAAATATATTACATATGTATGTACATATAAATATATTATATATGTATGTGTATGTATGTACACATATATACTAAATATATACTAAATATATATATATATATATATATATATATATATATATATATATATATACTAAATATGTGCATCTGGATTTATATATATAAATATATATATATGACATATATATAGAGAGAGAGAGTGTTATAAATAAAAGAAACAATTAACCCCAAGCCCAACTAAATCCCCACTAAATCTCCACAGCTATCCCAAACCCGACAAGCCCAGGCCCGAGACACAGGCCGACCCCAAGTCCTCCACGCTGAACCATCCGTTCTACATATATATATTCGTATATATAGAGAGAGCGGAGGGGGGATTGATATGCAACCCTAACACCCTAATCCTAACGACCGCCACCCACGACCCCTAGCCTCGTGCGCCACCCTGGGCGCCGCCGCGCACAGCCACGGTCGCGCGGAGACAGCAGCGCGCGCGCACGAACAGGGGAACACAGCGACAGCAGCCCGACCACCCATTTTTTGAGGTAAATTTCTCCACTATTTCGTAATCATTTTTCGTTCTATCAAATGTAGATCGAAGCCCACATAACCCTCTCTGATTTCCAACTAGTAGAGTTGGATATCGCTGATCGACCAACCCGAAAAGTCGACGTAAAGTCGAGTAAAAACCATCAAAAAACAGAGTATTAAACTGTTTCTGGGCCCCAACTTAGAAGGCAGTTCGTGGCCAACCTATTAACAGATTTCGAAAACTATTTAATGACCGACCTAGAAAACCTATAGGGCTCTGTAATCCAACTTACGGAGTTTGATTTCGTCGACTGTAAGTCGAGAAATCAGATTCTAAAGATGGGCGAAAACCTGTTTTCAAAATATTAAAAATACTGAAAAATCCTTCGATACGACGTGCATCCCGCCAAACCGGGCAACGTGGTCGCCAACCGAAGGCATCGAAAGGTGCGTAATGGCTTCGTGGTCGTGTGGGCTTTGACGGAATTCAAATTGGTTGCGTGTGCGCGACGAATTTGATCCGTATTCGTCGAAATTCTCCGTATCGACCACTTTGCACAAACTCCAATTACTTTGTGCACACTTGTCAGATCGAGACTAAACTTACGCCAACAGGACCGTATCATTTTTCTGGTCCTGCATGCCAAGTTTGGTCCGATTCTGAGACAGTTGATTGGACCGCCGTTTTCAGGGCCCCACGGTCCAATCCAACGGGCGATTTTGTGCCCGGCCCGTCGGAATCCAACTTTGGACATACGGTTGGGTTCGTATCAGAAAACTGGATCCGTAGACATGTAGTTTGATGACTTTAGAGACCACTGATCCAGTATGTTTTTCGGTGCAAAATGGGTCCAACGACGGACACCGTTTTGACCCAAAATTACCGTTTTACCCCTGTGTCCAGAATTTGACTTAAGGACAGGTAATTCTAGCTAATTTGACTATTCTAAGAATGTTGGCAATATCTGTTTTAGCTTTCGAAGACAGTTGTGAGGACTTGGACTTCATGGCTTGGCAGTTGACTGTATTTTTGTTAGATCTGCGTGCAACCTCCAGGCAAGATACCTTGCCTCCCTCTACAGTTTATTTACATGCATATTTACATTATTACATAGTTTTACTAGTTGATTATTTATATGTGATTTGTATATCACGGCTGCTAGTATATATATATAGCCTTGTTTATCATTAGCTTGTAGTTCATATTGGATATACGTATATATAGTTCTTATTCATAGCTAACTTTGTAGTTCATATTGGATTGGTTTTCTCATGTATCGTGATTGGGTCGTGTCGTGTCATCACTTGTATTTGAACTGAGTCGTATCGTGTCATATGATGAATAAGTCATAACGGAACTGCTTTACCTCCTTGTCTTGAAATCTTGAAGCTAACCTGCGAGTCCACATTAGGGGCGAGGGTTAGTAGTTATCTGTCCACACCTGTGAGTCCACACTAGGGACGAGGGTGATGCTAGCCTGCGAGTCCACATTAGGGACGAGGGTTAGTAGTTATTGGTCCACACCTGCGAGTCCACACTAGGGACGAGGGTGATGCTAACCTGCGAGTCCACATTAGGGGCGAGGGTTAGTAGTATATGGTTCACACTTGCGAGTCCACATTAGGGACGAGGGTGATGCATTCCTGCGAGTCCACACTAGGGACGAGGGCTAGTAGTTGTTCAAACCTGCGAGTCTACACTAGGGGCGAGGGTTTGAGTATTTGATTGGTTATCCATTGACATCGTGATATCGTGATTCCTTGTTCTTCTCCAGCGGTTCGTTTATGCATAGTGGTTCTTCTAGTCGTGTATAGTCGTGTTTCATATTGATTGGTCTTTTTCTATTTATTTTTTTGTATTTTTTTATTGCATGATAAACTGCTAGATAGGCATATTTTTATGTATCTTGCTATGTCCCCTGAGGACCTGATGATCTCTTCAGGTTTAGTGAGTGCATGGAGTTAGCTATTAGTTCTGGATGACGGATGGGATGATACGCTTGTGGGATTCAGGTATCATATTGCATTTATTATCATCTCGTGCTTTCATACCTTATTATGAGATATCCTGTTTCCTGATTCAGTTTTAGACTCTTGTTACTTCTTAAAGTCTTATCGGACATATATGCTAGTGGGCTGCAGACCACGACCCATACTTGTTTATTCTTCTTTATTATTCTTATTGTGGTTTGAGATATAGCTTTGCCTTACCTTGATTAGGCCCATTGCCATGGCCGTGACAGCGTTTACGTATTCGAGTCGGACTGGAGTCCGCTTGATGCGTAGCTGGCTTGCTCATGCTCTCGCGTCCGAAAAGCGGGTGCGGATCGTGACACATTCGTATCCAAACTTCTTGAATAATACGGTGTTCTAATCAGTTGCTTATACGATTGTTGGTGATCGCGTAGGCGACATTTGCACAGCCAACCAGTCCCTCGCTTGAGGCAAAGTCTAAGGTGAGTGGCTGACCTTCTTCGCCTCGACCCTATGTTTCAAAAATAAACATGAAACACTAACGAAATGCTTGTCAACATAGTGTGGAATCAAAGAAATCATGGCACAATTCTTTATGACACTCTTGCTATAGAAATATTGTACGCGAAAACTGGTGCATGCTTTCTTATATCCCATTTACTTAGCCTATGCAAACAGAAGAATGAATCGATTAACGTTTATCGCAACGGTATGGCTAAAGTGAAAAAATTAACTAAGTTCAAAAGAAAGGCTAAGTTTCGCACATAAAAGAGAAAGGATGAGGTTTTAGAAAAGAGATAGAATTTTTTAAGACTCTGTAAAACGGTCATTGGACAACTTGTTGACAAGGTATAGTTTTCTCAAACGGTTTCCTTGACCAAGGAACCGATTTGGCCCGGGAAGAACGAGTATAGCAAGCGCCAGCCATACATCGGCATGGGTTATTCGTGAACATTCGTACAGGGCTCACTACTTGCCGCGAAAGGGTCGCCGTCTAACCCAGCTATAGTCCGTGATGGCTTGACATTGCCAGTGACCTTCACACCCTTTTACTGCTTGAACTAATGCACATGACATGGGATGAATATGATAGCTGCTCAATGTTTAAATTTTATATGCTTGCCTCAAACATGTTAACATACAAATCAAACAGGATGGTTAGAAAGATCACAAATATAGCTAATATGTTTTATAAAGCTATTTGAACCAAATGCCGAGCTTGGGTTTAATTAGCCATCCGCTAGTACAGGTGATCATAATGACCCTCGCTCTTTGTAGGTGTCGGAAACCAGGAGGAACGCGTAAACTTGCTAGGCGAAGTTTCGTGCTTTTGAAGCTTCGACCGCACGTCGAAGATCTCGTCGCTGAGTTTTTGAAGACTCTCCGCAAGCCAAAGAACATGTCTCTGCGTCCCTCCAACCCAGGTGGCTAGAATACTTTTGTTGTAATTAAGAGATGTTTGTATGGAACGGCTATCTCATCGGCACTCCTTTTGTAATCGACTCATGTTGCAAAGCCCGCGCGGCATGATTGTAAAGGAGTCTGTAAATGATGTCTATTATCAACAAAATAAAAAGTTTCTTTGTCTCAATATGCTCTTCAATTTTTCTGCGCTCACTCTCTTAGATATCGTGTTTCGGATTACCTTATGATTATGCCTTGTGCGATCGTAAATTAGGTTCGCACGACATTATGCCCGGAGGACGACTATCAATTCTACGGAGTCGAGGCGTGACACCTTCCTCCTACCGGGGGAGCCTAAATTCTTCCATTCGTGTGGCGAAGCATCGATAACCTGCATGGTCATCTCGGCGATCTCTGGTCGGCGGATGCTGCATTCCGGATACGAGGCATCCGTTCGAGACACACGATAGGTTGGGGCAAACGCGGATCAACCAACATTGTGGCAGAATTTCCAAACGTGTTCCCGGACGAGCTACCCGACATGCCACCCGATCGAGAAATCGAGTTCACTATTGACACCTTCTCCAACACTCGACCGATTTCTAAGGCCCCGTACAGAATGGCTTCTACACAATTAAAAGAACTTAAAGTGCAACTACAGGAATTGGTCGACAAAGTGTTCATTCGTCCTAGCGTTTCGCCATGGGGTACATCTGTGCTGTTTGTCAAGAAGAAAGACAGGTGGATGCGGCTCTACATCGACTACCATGAATTAAATAAAGCCACCGTCCGAAACAAGTACCCCATGTCCTGCATCGATGATTTGTTTGATCAGCTCCAAGGTGCCATGGTGTTTTGGAAGATTGATCTTCGATCGTGTTATCACCAGCTCAAGGTTAAGCTAGAGGACGTGCTGAAGTCTGTCTTCTGCACTCGTTACGGCCACTACGAGTTCTTGGTGATGCTATTCGACTAACAAATGCTCCTGCCGCCTTTATGGATCTCATGAATCGGGTGTTCCGTCCGTTCCTCGATAAATTCTTAGTATTCTTCATAGACGATATCCTCGTCTACTCGAAGGATCGAGCGCAACACGTAAAACATCTACGGACCATACTCCAGACACTCCAAGATAATCAGTTGTTTTTAAAGATGAGCAAATGTGAGTTCTGGTTGAACAGCGTATCTTTTCTTGGGCACATCATGTCCGCTGAAGGCATTTCAGTTGATCCGAAGAAAGTCGAGGCAGTTGCTGATTGAAAATGGCCCGCGTCTGTCAGTAAAATTTGAAGCTTCCTCGATTTGGCAGGATACTATAGACGCTTCGTGAAAGACTTTGTGAAGATCGTATCGCCATTGACTCGCCTCATCCAAAAGGGAGTCGCGTTCGTTGGTCAGACGACTGTGAAGCTTCATTCCAGGAGCTAAAACAGCGGCTCATTTCGGCCCCGAAACTCGCTCTTCCGGAAGAGACCGAGGGATCTCAAATCTTTAGTGATGCTTTTGGCCAGGGTTTAGGGTGTGTGCTCATACAGCAGGACAACGTAATATCTTTTGCTTCTAGACAGCTCAAGCCGCATGAGAAGAACTATCCCACTCATGACCTAGATTTAGTGGTAATTGTGTTTACGTTGATGCTGTGGCGTCATTATCTTTATGGCATGGCGTGTATGATTTATATGTACCACAAGAGCCTCAAGTATCTCTTCACCCAGAAAGAACTGAATTTGCGGTAGAGGCGATGGTTGGAACTGATTAAAGACTACGACTTGTCGATCGACTATACGCCGGACAAAGGGAATATTGTGGCAGATGCACTGAGTCGAAAGTACATACCTTCACTATCCATCAACAGTCGACTGCTATATGACTTGGAAAGAATGGACATAGAATTTCGAGTTTGATTTGTGGGCGTGCAGCTGAAAAACTGCAGCTAGAATCAAGCCTTTTGGAAAAGATCAAGTCTGCTAAGAAGGATGTTCCATACATGAAAAAGATGCAGAAGCTGATATCAACAAGGAAGGCATCTGACTTTGCAGAGGATGAGTCGGGGACATTGCGAGTGAAGGACCGACTATGTGTACCGGATGACCCAGAACTTAGAAAGGAGATAATGTCGAAAGCGTATTATGCAAAATATTCTTTATTTCCTGGCAGCACCAAGATGTATAAGGACCTCCGTATTATCTTTTGGTGGCACGACATGAAGAGAGATATTTTACTCTTCGTGTCACAATGTATGGCGTATTGACAGATAAAAGCTGAGCATCAATGACCAGACGGGAAGATGCAGAACCTTGCCTTTCTATAATAGAAATGGGATTGCATCACTATGGACTTTGTTGTTGGCCTGCCAAAGATGCCGTGGGGGAACGATGTCATCTGGGTCATCGTTAATCGATTAACCAAGTCAGCATACTTTATGGCCATTAAAGTCACTTGGAGCGTTGATCGCCTTGCTCAGATCTATCTTGATGAAATAGTTCGGCTGCACGGGATTCTAGTATCAATTGTCTCATATCAGAATGAGCGATTCGTGTCACGCTTCTAGTATAGTCTTCAGTCAGCAATGGGGACCAAGTTGAAGTTTAGATCAGCATATCATCTTCAGACCGATGGCCAAATAGAGCGGGTGAATCAGATTCTCGACTCTATGCAATCGACTTAAAGTGAAGCTAGGACGTTTATCTACCGTTGGACGAATTTGCATATAACAACAGCTATCAGTTCAGCATCCAAATAGCATTGTATGAAGCCTTATACTGCTGGAAGTGCAAATTGCCTATTTGCTGGGATAAAGTCGGGGAATAGCAGATACTCGGCCCGGAACTGTGGAGCAGACTGTACAAAAAGTTAAGTTGATGCGGAAGAGATTAAAGATAGCACAAAGTCGGCAGAAGAGCTATGCTGACACTCCCCGACGACCCCTTAAATTCCTGAGGGCGATCACGTGTTTCTGAAGGTCATGCCTATGCGTGGAGTCACAAAATTTGGAGCTAAAGGAAAGTTGAGTCCCCCAGTAGATTGCCAGATTGTATTGCCGCAAGCACTGTTGGATGTACATAATGTCTTCTATGTCTCTCAGTTGTGAAAGTACGTGCACGATTCGAGCCATATGGTAGACTTTGGTCAGCTGAATCTGTAGGCAGACTTATCGTATGTAGAAGAGCCTGTGCAATCTTAGAGCACAAGGATAAATTGCTTCAAAACTGTACCATCCTTTTCGTTTGTGTGCTCTGAAAGAACCATGTGGTCGATGAGTCGACCTGGGAATTGGAGTCGAAAGAGAGGGAAAAGTTCCCTTCTCTATTTTTCCTAGCAGTAGGTACTTTTCTTAAGTTTCAAGGATAAAACTTTTCTTAGTTGGTTATGGTGTAGTGCCCCGTCCCTACATCGTGCCCCGTTCTCTGTCTACGGGTGCACGAGAAAGGAACACTGTCGCTATCGATTCGGTCGAGACTGATAGGTCGGGATCGATTGAATTGGTCGAACGGGAATGATTGAATTCAGATGCTTTTCCCGTTATAGAAAGGCTTCTTTGGAATCAAGTCCTATATTCAGCGGATTGTGCCTCGCGGATAGACTCTGCAGCTGAGTTGGGAGAGACCTCATGTTGATCTATTTTTTACGCTGCACTTGCATTGGTTTTGGCTTTGGTTTTCTGAATGCATTTTCGTGAATGGTTTCGTGAATGTTTTCATGGCTTGTGTTTCGAACTCGCAATTACATATCGAACTCTTTGAATAATACAGTGTTCTAATCAGTTGCTTGTGCAATTTTAAGTAATCGCGTAGGCGACGTCTAGCATGACCAACAAGTCTCTCACCTCGAACAGAAATCAAAGTGAGTGGCTGACCTCCTTCACCTCGACCCTCTATCTCAAAAACAAGAACTCGGGATAACTGTATCAAATTAGAACAATTTACTCAAAAAATACAAGTATCACGCTCAAAAAGAGAAAAGATAAGGTTATAAAAAAGAGAGAGCATTATTTCATGTGATCTACAAAACCAAGAAATGAATCGATTATAAAGTTGTCGCAATGATACCATAAACCGTGCCTTAAATCACTTGTTAACGTAGCACGGTCATGGACAACTTGTATACAAGGGCAATTATTTCTTCGGACGGTATTCCGAAGCCACGAGACCGATTCGGCCTAGGAAGAAACACGATAGTGTAGAAGCATAGAAAATAATAAAGAAAGACCTATGCGGCTCCAACAAAAAGATCCCCATGCGACGCAGGATCCCCATGCGGCTCAGGAGTCCATGCGGCTCAGGGGTCCATGCGGCTCGGATAGATCCATGCGGCTCAGAAAGAAGCTATGTGGCCTTCAAACATACGGCTGCATTTAATGCCCTGACGACTGCTCTGACAAAAGCAACAGCCATGACAGCTCTGACATAAAGAGGCAATAATGACTGACATGATGGCGTGTTTATGGGAAAGAGGAGAAAATCTCTTTACGGTTGACAAAATCCACCAAGTCCCGAGGCCACTCCATGCGGCTACCCATCTGTATGCGGCTGCCTGTCCGTGTCCCCATGCCGCTGCCCATCTGCATGCGGCTGCCTATCCCTATGCGGCTGCCCATCTACATGCGGCTGCCTATCCCTATGCGGCTGTCCATCTTCATGCGGCTGCCTATCCCTATACGGTTGCCCATCTGCATGCGGCTGCCTATCCCTATGCGGCTGCCCATCTGCATGCGGCTGCCTATCCCCATGCGGTTGTCCATCTGCATGCGGCTGCCTATCCCCATGCGGCTGCCCCTCTGCATGCAGCTGCCTATTTTCATACGGCTGCCCATCCCCATGCGGCTGTCCATCCACATGCGGCTGCATGTTTCATGCGGCTGAGAGGACCCTCCCATATGCAGCCCGGAATGCTAGCAAATCCTAACAAAATCAGATTTGTTACGATCGTCATAATGGCCCAGATCAAATTAAATCAACTAAATTGGACACGTAACTGGCTATCACAATTCACGAAGATTCATGGCAATTAACATTTATTGCGCACAGAGATTTGATGCAATCTACATTAATTACCTAGATTTGCTACAGTCAGAATGAAGGGTCCAGATTAATTGATTCTTAACCGCCGACTTATCAAGGAGGCAATCATTGCAAACCCTAATGATCGTATCCCACTCCTATAAATAGCAAGGTTCCATTCCCTTACAAAGGAGAGGATTTTTCTAGAGCACTAGAGCACCTGGAGAGACCTGAAAAGAGAGCACAGAGAGACAAAGGCACGCACAGAGGATTCTTTCCGAGCATCCTGAGAGCATTTCTTCACCGGAGCCAAGGTTGCATCCGATCGTCCAAGGAGTAAGGCAGAGCTGCCGTGGCTTTCCCGAGCCTCTACCGTCACCCCCCAGAATCTAAAATAAACAATTGTACTTAGATTGCTGTACCTAGGTTTTCGTCCCTAGGCTTTCTTTGTACAAGCAAGTTTGTATTGTGAAGTAAAAGTCCAATCCTCCGATATAATTGTTCTGTTCTTTTATAATTCATGGAAAACACGATGGCGACTCTGGGGATAAACTTCTCTATGGCTGAGGAGTTCGTGACGCAATCGGATGCAGCCAATCTTGGCTCCACACAATAGAAGATGGTCGTCCGCTTCGACCGACAGGAGTTTGAAGAAATGCTCTCCGACGGGAGCGTTGGCCCGGTCCCGAAGCAAACCCGTACGAAAAAAGCTCGCAGGGAGTGGAGGCCAAAGTCACTTGCTCCTCCCCAAGCTCTGGACGGAGTACTCTCTGCTGCCCAAGATGGCGAAGGCAACTCTCATGCGTCTCCACTTCAAACCATAGAGGACTCTGCTGTCCCCAAGTCCGGCAGCGAAAAGCACTACGATGCTGGACTTGCAGGGGCAAAGAGTGATTCTATGTGCTCCAAGAAGAAGCCGAACAAAGGCACTAGCCGCAGGCTGAAGACTCATGCGGCCGAGATTGCCAGCCGCATGCATGATGTCCACGCGGCTGAAACTGCCAGCCGAATGCATAACACTCATGCGGCTAAGATTTCCAGCCGTATGGAGAAGACATATGCGGCTGAGACTTCCAGCCACATGAAGAAAGCCCATACGGCTACGATTGCCAGCCGCATGAAGACTGTTGATTCCAGCCGCATACCGTCTGCTGACGCGGCTCAGTCTTCGATCGCCTCTTCTATGGTCCTGATCTCTCATGCTCCCGAGAAAAGATGCCTGACTCTCTACAGTACCACTTAGACTCTTCCTACTATGTGCCCTCACGCACTAGAGTGAAGAAGTCTAGGGCAGCGCGAGCTTGGCGAGCTCAGTCCGCTGTCCTGACCTCTGACCATCCGAGCGTTCCATATACTGTTATACGGTCCTCTGATGGGAAGTTGTACAGCACCACTCGAGTCCAGCCCCCGACGGTAAACGGACAGAGTAGTTCCCAAAAGTCTCCCAAAATCCTGTGAACAAATATGGTCGTTTCGGACCCATCTGACTTACGTGAGGCTATCCTCCACAAGCGCAAGGAAAGAGAAGGAGCCTCGGGGTGCAAAGAGTCCTCCCACGGACGTCACTGCACCCAAGTCATCATCAACTGCTGTTGCAATAACGCGATGGTACGAGAAGACTGGCAGTCCGTCTTCAAAAGACTGCAACAACCATGTTCAGAGGATGAGGCACTTCCCGTCGTCTCCTGTAACTCTGCTCAGAAAATCTCCACCGATGGGAGAAGGAAGAAGATAAACGTTTCCAGTCCGAAGATTTTAACCACTATGACTAAGAAACTGTCGTCTAAACGGTGGCCCACCACCGAAGTTTTCGAAGGTACCCGTTCAAAGACGAAATCTATTACAGTGGGAGATTCATCATCCACATCACTGGAGGTCGCTGAAACTTGGGGTAGCACTCCCCCGAACATCCACGATAATCCAATGTTCCAAGAAGATGAGCCCGAGAAAACAACTCTCCCATCAGATACAGCAGGGTCCGACGTCCCCGAGGGCGTCCACGACTCTCAAAACGAGGCAAGCTCCGAAGCTGGGGGTACTATTCCTTCTGAGTCTGAACCAGAGGAGAACATTCCCACATACCCCGATGACTTCTCGGTACAGGAGTATGATTTGGAGGGCACGTCGTCCACCGTCCCTTCCACTTCTACTCCTGTGAGGACGACATTCATGACAAACGACGAACAAGATGGTCCCAGTGATCGCCAACGCATCGACACTCTGGAGGCCATACTGCGCACTTTGGTCAAATCGGTGGACGAAATCAAAGCAGCCCTCCCTACTCTGCAAGGAGGGACGCCTGGCCAAACAAACTTGGGTCCCGCGGTCAATACAGACTCGAACTCAGCGGCACCAAACCCGGGCAATAATCCTCCTGAAATGTCGGCTCCTACCGCTGCAGACGAAGCCAGAGAGACAAGAAGAGAGGTCCAGGAGCTCCGAGCCATGTCCCACGCCCGAGAAAACTGCCAAGACCTCAGGATACGACAACCATATCCCGTTGCGTGGAGAGATGTTCCCTTCCCACCAAAGTATAAACCATTCCACATCAATCCATATGATGGGAAGACCTCCGCAAGTCGGTACATCACTTACTTTGAGGTCACCACCGACCATCTGCCCCATGATGATGCCATCCTTACACGATTATTCATCGGGACATTGGAAGGGGTCGCCTTCGACTGGTACCGTAACTTGCCAGACAACTGCATCCACTCCTTCGCCAGCTTCAAGCACATATTCTTGGAGAGATTCTACGAAGTAGGATAGGACATCACAATGTCCACCCTCATGGACGTCGTTCAAGGGAAGAAAGAGCTGACAAGGAACTATATTGAGCGGTTCCGCCAAACCGCCATGAAGTTGCCGTCCGATAATCCGGATTTCTCCTTAATTAAAATTTGCCAAAAGAGACTGCTTCCAACAATCAGCCTCTGGATGGGTGAAAGTCAATTTAAGGATTGGAAGACGTTTATCATCAGTACCACTAGCGCCGAGGACAGGTTGAAGAAGGCTCGCCAACTGGGATTGCACATCTCGGAGGGAGAGGACAAGGGCAAGCGCCCTGATACCAACAACAACAATGGTGGTAACTCCTCCAACAATCGGGATAACAAGGGCAAGCAGGCTATGGTGGCCGATACAGCCCAGAAGCCTGAGTCAAAATCGGCAGACAAGCAATGGTCGCAAATGACCTACTCCTTCGAAGACGGCCATGTCAAGTCCATCTTGGACATGCTCATACAAGGAGATAGAATTCAGCTCCCTCCACCAAGACGGGAACCTCGGCCGGCAGAAATGGAGAACCCAAAGTACTGCCATTACCACCGCTACGTCCACCATGCTACACACGACTGCTACCAACTAAAGCGATACATCCAACATCTCATCGATTCGAAGGCTCTGGCCATTGATTTCGAGGAGGTAATCGTGGCAGCCAACATAGTGTCCGTACAGTTTGGCAGCTTTCCTCCGACAAAGACTCAAGACGGCGTGATACCCATCCCTTGGGCGACAATGGAGATTGCTAATCTTCTACCTCCTCGAGATCAGGCTACTGGTCTAGTACCCCTTACCACGTCACGAGGGAAAGTCATGTGGGTCCATCCAGACTTGGTACCTGAAGTGACTCAGTCCGTACCACTCCCCATTGGCAAGAAGAAGGATAGAAAGGTCAGATCCTGCCACAAAATTTTGGTAGATGTCGAAGAAGTCACAACTGTCGTCACCCGGTCTGGTGCTCAATCCCAACCTACGCCAGATAACTCGACTGAAGAGCATCAGCCGGCCACTGCTGACACTCCGGGACCTTCCCAACCTCCGACGACCGACAAGCGTAGGCCGAAGGAGACTCGCTTTGACAAATCCCTCCGAAAAGAGGTACCTCATGGGCTGGAGAGGCCCTACAACTTTGACATGTTGTCTCAATTGGCCAACATACCGGCCAAATTGTCATTATACGAACTCCTGAGACTCTTCAAGGATGTTCGCGCGGCTTTGAGCGACGCACTCCAGAACGTCGACGCATATCTAGCTCAAGTCAACCTCACGAAAGAGAGCCCGCCTGCAGATCTCCAAGACAGCGCTTACACAGGAGCGATGCCCAATATTGTCTTCATTCCACAGGATATGCTTATCAAAACCAACCTGCACGATCGACCATTATATTACACTAGATACATCGGCGACGTAAAGGTGGATCGGATGCACACTGATCCTGGTTCTTCCATAAGCATCATCCTGAAGGGTCTGTTACATCATCTCCGCATTCCTATGCATCGCCTGACGCCAACAAGTACCGCCATCAGTGGTTTCAATTCGAGCAGGAGCTACCCAATTGGGAAGATTCGCTTGAAGTGCCAAATTGGCGTTCTTCAGTCAGAAGTAACCTGTTACGTCATAGATGCGGACACTTCCTACAATATCCTCTTATGGCGCCCTTGGATACACGATTACATGATCGTGCCTTCCACGCTGCACCAGGACTTCAAGTATGTCGATAAATACGGCTTCGTGAGGACAGAATTTGCCGACATCGATCCCGTCAAAGGGGTCGAATCCAACTACTCAGACCCCTGCTTATACAAAAAGTCGAAGAGGCACCTTGGTAAAGGATATGTGCAAGCTCGTACTGAGACGGCCACAGGATCAGAAGAATCTCTGACGATCCACCTCCAAGCTTGCAAACCTGGCAAGTCCGCACCTCTTACGGCCACTCTACGTAAGGACGCAATCAGCCTCTCGTAACAAGAAGGACAAATGATAATCCGGCTGCCAAGGTCCGGCCAAGCGCCAAGACCCACAACGGAGCCACTGACAATCAGACTGCCTAGTGTCGGCCAGCCACAAACGGAGAAGCTCAATCCCTCCGACAAGCCAATGACGATACGTCTTCCCAAGAAAAATTGTTACCCCGATGCAAAGTCGGAGGCTTCCAGCGAGCCAACCACTCTCCGCCCAACATCGAGTACTAAACTGGGGGTCGCTAGTCTGCCAACAACTCCACGTTCTGCGCCACCAGCAGAACCTCTGATGATCAAGTTGCCTAAGTCATCCTCTAAGTCTTTATTTATACAGGGGGTGGCCGAAGAAAAACCAGAACTGGCCAAGTATGTGGCCACTTACACTGATGTTCCATCTGCAGATGATGTAATCCCGCTAGAAAAGATACCTTACTTCATTAATAAAGGGCTATCTTCGAACTACACCGAGCTTAATAAGCTTTGTACAATGTATGCTATGGAATACGATATAGGCGCTCACCTACACACACAAGTGACAAATGTTTACACCGCAAATTGGCTCACTCCTACGAAAGACGCTTACTGCATAATCGAGGGAGGGGATCATCCAATCATCTTCGGTCGGAAGAATGATCCACAGCCCTTCACCATAGAAGAAGCCAATCTCGAATCGGACGCCGGGAGACTGCCTCTCTATCTATATAGCCCCCAATCCAAATATCTCATGCAAAAACAGGGGTATGATCTGGAGACTACGCCAGGTTTGAAGTACGGTACTGGTTGACGATTACCTTTAAAGTCGCCGGTCCCGGCTGGCAAACCACAGGACTACTACAACAAGACCCGATGCGGACTAGGGTATGTTACGCCTACAACGACCCCTGAAAGCTCAGATGAGGAATGCGACTGGCAGTCACACTCAATCGGATCACCAACTTCTGATTCGGACATCAGCATCGAGGATATATTCAGGCAGGTCTTGTCTGTCAATATGGCGTTCGCTGATGCTTACGAAGAAGGTGAAGACTTTCCTGAACTCCTCGAATTAGAGCCGTGGGCCCAACAGCTAGATGCACAATGGGAGAAGCGGTTTGAACAAAGAGAGCCTTCTACTGAAGATGAGGTCATGCAAGTGGATCTAGGCAGCGACTCTTCTCCAGAACCAATCTTCGTTAATAAAAGCCTGACAGACGAAGAGGGAGAATCGCTACTGGAACTCGTCAAAGAATATATCGACGTGTTCGCCTGGAACGATGAAGACATGACAGGGCTAAATCCCGATGTTGCTCTTCATAAGCTCAACATTCGGCCAGATGCAAAGCCAATCAAACAACAACGACGACGCTTCCGCCTAAGCATCATGGATGCGATCGAAGCCGAAGTCAACAAACTGATAGCCAGCGGCTTCATTCGTGAGGAACAACATCCGGACTGGGTCGCCAACATAGTACGGGTCCTCAAGAAGAATGGAAACATTCGAATCTGCATCGACTTTCGCAATTTGAACGAGGCGTGTCCCAAAGATGAGTTTCCCCTCCCTATTATAGACATCATGATTGACAACACCTACGACTACGAATGTATGTCGTTCATGGATGGCTTCTCGGGGTACAACCAAATCAAGATGTCTCCCGACGACGAAAAGCATACATCGTTCTGAACACCAATAGGCACGTTCTGCTACACAGTCATACCTTTCGGTTTAAAGAACGCTGGCACCACCTATCAGAGATCCACGAGTATCATCTTCAGGGATCACTTACGCAAGACCGTGGAGTGCTATGTTGACGACATCGCCGTCAAAAGCCGCTCTAAGGAAGATCATCTGCATAATCTAAGGACAGTGTTCGACCTAATACGAGGGCACAATTTGAAAATGAACCCTACGAAATCTTTCCTGGGCGTATCCAGCGGGAAGTTCTTGGGTTTCATCATCACCTCCCAGGGTATCCACGTAGACCCTGAGAAGACAAAGGCAATCATGGAGATGGGTCCCCCGAGAAATCTCTGAGAACTCTGAGGCCTCCAAGGGAGGTTAGCTTACATCAGGAGGTTCATTTCCAACCTCTCCGGGCGTTGTCTGCCATTCACCCATCTCATGAAGAAGGGCATCTCATTCGTATGGGATGAAGAATGCCAGCGTGCCTTCGACAGCATCAAAGAATATTTGTCGAACCCTCTAGTCCTGGTGGCCTCGGTTGCTGGAAAACCATTCCTGCTCTATGTACGAGCAATGGAGCATTCCCTCGGCGCTCTGCTAGCACAACACAATGATACAGACCATGAACAAGCTATATATTACCTCAGCCGAATGATGATCGGGCCAAAGCACCGATATACCGTCGTGGAGAAGGAATGCCTCGCTCTGGTGTTCGCCATTCAAAAGATGCGACACTATGTCACGGGGCAAACCATACATGTGATATTACGAGTCAACCCCCTCAGGGTCCTCATAACGAAACCAGGGGCACTCAGCTCTCGCCTCGCTACATGGGCAATATTACTGTCCCCCTACCATATGATCTTCGTCCCATAAAAGGCTGTTAAAGGTCAAGCTCTGGCAGACTTTTTAGCAGCCCACTCAGGCCCGGAGTCGGCCAGAATATACGAAGACATCCCAGATGAGGTCACCGACTCGCATGCAACCTCTCACGATGATATATGGCAAATGTTCTTCGACAGCGCCTCAAGGACCGGACCTAAAGGCAACATCATCGTCAGAGTCGGGGTGGTACTGGTTTCTCCTTCCGAATTGGTGATCAATCGCGCTTACTCCCTCACAGAACCCTGCTCTAACAATGTGTCCGAGTATAATGCTTTAGTCATTGGTCTCCAACTTGCAAGAGAGCTGGAAGTAGAATATCTTGAAGCATACGGCGATTCACAGTTAATCGTCAATCAGATCCGGGGTTCATACGAGGTTCGCCATGAAGACATGATCCCCTATCACCGAATAGCGATCAATATCATCTCGTCATTTGAAGGGTTCTTCATCGAACACGTCCCCAGACTCCAAAATATCGAAGCTGATGCCTTAGCAGGCCTTGCCGCTTCCCTAGCGGTTCCGAACTATGCTCATCAATCGGTGGATGTGATAGGCCATGAACTGGTCTATCCCAAGAATAATGTTCAATTCGTGGCGAGTTATTCCGCTCAGACGATCGACGAAGCACAAGACTGGAGACAACCATTCATTGACTTCGCGGTCTATGACATTCTGCCGGAGGACCCAAAGGAAGCCACCTCTATCAGAAGGCGTTCTCTCAGATTCTTCTATGATACAGAGACAAAAATGCTGTATCGTCGATCCTACGATAGATTATTACTTCGATGTCTGTCAATCGTAGAAGCCAAAGAAGCTGTACGTGAAGCTCATGACGGTGTCTGCGGGGCCCATCAGCCTGGCCCAAAATTATAAGACCGTCTTTGCCGAATGGGCTACTACTGGCCCATGATGGTAGCAGATGCGATAGACTATGCAAGAAAATGCAAAGCCTGCCAAGTCCATGCGGACTTCATCCACCAGCCATCCGAATTTCTACATCCGACAGTGGCGTCCTGGCCATTCGAAGCATGGGGAATGGATATCATCGGTCCAATCACTCCACCTTCTTCCCGAGGACATCGCTTCATACTCGCCATCACAGATTACTTCTCCAAATGGACGGAAGCTATTCCGCTTGCAGAAGTAAAGACTTCAAACGTGATCAGCTTCCTCAAGCATCACGTCATCTATAGCTTTGGCCTACCCCGAAGGATCATCCACGATAATGGTCCACAGTTCGCAAACCACGCCTTCTATCGATTCTACGACAAGCATTGAATTCAGAATGTTGCTTCGATGCCATACAATCCGGCAGCGAATGGGTTGGCAGAAGCATTCAACAAAACCATCATCAAGTTGCTCAAGAAGTTCGTATCATCCAACAAACGCGACTGGAACGAGAAGCTTGGTGAATGCTTATGGGCGTACCGTACTACAGTCCGAACAGCCACAGAGAGCATACCATTCTCCCTGGTGTATGGGAGTGAGGCAGTTCTCCCGTTGGAGACTCATATACCCTCGCTCCGCGTCGCTCTCACTTACCAATTGACGACGGACGATAACTACCGTCGCCGGCTACAAGAGTTGGAGGCCTTAGATGAAAAGCGCCTCTTGGCTCAGCAATGAATTGAGCTATACCACGCACGCATCTCCAGAGCCTTCAACAAGAAGGTTAAACTCAGAACATTCCAAGTGGGCGATCTCGTTCTGGCAGTTCGGAGGCCGTTGGTTATGACTCACAAAACCGTCGGTAAATTCCAGCGAAAATGGGAAGGTCCATTTATCATTGAGGCCGTATTCTCTAACGGTGCCTACTGTAACACCCAGTTTTCCAAATGAGGGTAATTTTGAAATTTTGTGATTTTAATCTTTTAATAATGATATTTAAATCATGATATGATTTTTGGTAATTTTTAAATCATTTTAAAACTATTTTAAATTATGACTTATGATTTTGGTGTTTTGATAGTGTAACACTAGAGACAGCTTAACCTAGAGCCTAGCCATGTGATTAAGGTGTTTCATTTATCATTTCCAGTTCGAGGGTATTTTTGTCATTTTGAATTTAATTGAATTTAATATATATTATTTGGAATTTAAATGTATTATTAAGAATGGTGTGATTTTAATATTATCTAATTAATTGCCATGTATTGTAATTAGCCTAACTTGGTTTGGACCTAACCTAGATTAGTCATAGCTAGTCTTAGCTAACCATGGTTAGTGATAGTTATTATTAATTATAATTATTAGAATCTTTAGTGATTTTTAGTATTTTTGATATGGTGCTATTCTAGGCTTTGACTAGTGTTGACTTAGGAGACTGTCCTAGAGGCTAACCTAGGTCATGACTACTTGGTTAGGTTAAGTAACCTTAGCTTGACCTAATTTAGTGATGATTAACTCATTAGATTTAATTTGGGAAAATTAGGATTTAATTTGATTAGGGAATGGCTTGTGGTTTCACAAGTCATGACTTGTGACTTAGCCTTAAAGGCCCAACCCAATACTAGTGCAACCTAACCCTAGCCAATTTCAGCCCATGGCTGTCCACATAGGGATTCCCCCTCAATTTAATCCCTCCTAGAAATTAGGGCTAGCCTCCCTTAAAATTATTTTCCAAGTTGAGAAAGAGGTGAGTCTCCATCTTCCTTTAATCCTAAAAAATCCATTTCAATTCCTTTTCCACCCAAACCAATTGTAATAGGACCTAAATTTATTGTTCTTGCTGTTGGTATTGAGTAATTTTAGGGAGGAAACAAATTGATGGAGTTTGGTGGCTTGAGGAACCACTTTCATTTGGAGATTTTTGAGCCTTTGCACATCAATAGATAAATTCAAATCTACTCCATGTAATTACTATTTTATTGCATTTCTAGGATTCCCTAGGCCTCCCCTAGCTGTAGGATTAGCTAACCCTAGAATTTGAGTCCATTACATGTCCGTATCGGACACGTATCATCCCATGTTTATAGGTGTTTGACGAAATGCCCCAAAGGGCATTTCGACCTAATTTTAGGAATGTATTTGAATAGAAAATTAGGTTTTGATCTCGCTTATGAGATTCCTGTATTCTGAGCCATGTTTGGTGTCGCGTCGTGTTGCCACAGATACATGGACATGCGGTCGCACACGCGCGCGCTGGCAGGATCCATGCCCTGCTACTCGGGGCTGTTTGCTCAGTATACACGCCACTTCGACTCATGAAACTCGATACACATGTCGTACTCGTGACTGACATGGGGTTCCCCAAATGGCACGACCTCTCGTGTCGTGTCGGACACGGAATCACGTGTGCATGAGTGTGCACTGTGCGTGTACTGTGTGTATCAGTGTACTGAGTTTGGTTCTCTGTGTTTAATTCATTTTAAATGTTTAATTAGTGGTTTTGAATTGATTAATTGATCCTAATTATAATGTATAAACTATATTAGATTAGTTTACATGATTAGATTGGGTTTAATGTGGAAAGATGGTTTCGAATTGGGTCAATTGAAATGTTAGCTGATACCATATTTCTGATACACTGTTTCCAGTTTCCCCAAACATTCAACTCCTGTTTTAAGTGATGTTCTTACTGGGTAAATATCCCCCATGATTGTTATTCCATGTTAATAAAGTATTTTCATTCGAGTTTGGTTTTGGTTTGAGAATGTAAACTTAGGCCTTTGGTTGGATTTCGAAATGCTGAAATTACAATATTGGTTTCATTTCCTTCTATTAAAACTGAGTTGTGTTCTTAATACCTAAGATTAAATTCATTGGTTAAATGTTATTCCCTGTTAGCTTCCTTTAACTGAGATTTGAGTTCATTTTTCCATTTGAAATATGCTATTAAAACTGGGTTATGTTGAATCACTGTGGTAGGGAATTGGACATATGTGTTGATTCAATTCTATTTACTGAGTTAATGTCATGTTAGTTGATTGCTTCCTTATTGATTATTAGTTCTCCTTTTTCTGAATTGTTCATGTTAACTGTCATGTGGGTTTGGGTATGAGATAGTTGACTGAAATTCGAGGGTAACCTGTCAACTACATTTTTCCAGTTTTATACATGTTAGCTACTGATTTTTGATTCCCTGAATTCTCCTTGTATACACTATTTTGTAATAAGTTTCCTATTTATATCGCACACCCAGTCACATTCTGAATTCAGGATATTATTCACTGTTCTAGGAATTCATATTCCTGAGATAAATTCCCAGTTTTCCCCTTGTTTCACATACTGTTCTCATAATGCACCCACTATTTTTCTAACTGTTTTACTGATTTCCCTCATACTCCATGCCTTCACTGTCACACTGTTTTCATGTCTCACTCTCACACACACCTTCATGCCTCACTTGACACCACACCCTCACACCCTCATTCTCATGACACACACACACACACTCATGTACACAGGTTCAACCTTCACACCCTCTTGTCACATGCCACACTTTCCCACACACACACACAATTGTCTCATGTCTCACATACTCTTAACACCTCACTAACACACACACAAATACACCACATCTCCTTCCTTTTTCTCTATATGTGTATCCTATATTATGTGTGTGTTACCATATTGTATATACATAAGTATCATACCTAATATATCAATGTGCATGTATCAATATATATATTATATATAAGTATGGTTGTATGGTATACATATAGTAGTCTATAGGTTATGTATATTTCTATATTATATTATAGCCATATCAATATGTGTATTATTTTAGGTATAGATAATGTCATGTGGTTTATGGTTTGATTCCTAGGCATGGTATTGCCTAGTGAGTCTAAATTAGACTGTTTAGCCTTGTTAGACCTAGAATAGATTTGCTAGACTAGTTTAGACTTGTTTGACTTAGGTTTGACCTAGTTTGACTTCTAGGGTTGACCAGAGTTGACCAAGAGTTCACTTTGGCCTAGATTGACCTAGATTCTTGTAGAATATATTGTAGTGCATCTTATTACCATTCTGGACTTGTTATGACTTGTGTTGTTCTAATAGTAGCCAGACACCACTCCTTGGACAGTATATATTCTCCAGATTCTCATGTTACAGGCGAGTACATTCTCTGATCATTTCATATCTTGTTTAGGATTATATTCCTGCTTTAGATTACTTTACATGATGCTAACACGTTGGAAACATGGATTAGTACTATATGGATCTGGTTGTGCGATGTTATCCCCCTTAGCGGATACATCGGGTATTCGTGTTCGTGTACTTTATCGTGAACATCGTGTACTCCTTATATTTGTGACATTCGTGTACGAAACGTATGAATCGTGTATAATCATGTATTCACATGACCTTCGTGTACAATAACATAACTTAGCTAGATCCTTTGTATTGATTAGGGCGGGGGAGTAGAAGTGGTTATGTATTCAATCCAGTAGATTACTCGTGTACAAACCTCTGTAGATTACTCGTGTACAACATCGTGCCGTCTACATAACCATCTTGTGCTCTGAATCACTAGCACTGTTAGTTCTCTATATATTGTAGCTATTTACTTACAGTCTCTCTTTTTTTACCTTGTTATTTCTTCAGATCCTGTATCTTACTCTCTAGCATGTTTATATTTTCTAACCTGTTATGATTTTGTTGAGATGTACTGTACTCGCTCCCGTCCTGACTGGACCTGTTAAAAATTTTATAGTGAATGATGAGGCTCTGGTGTCTACTCCTCTTGGTGCAGCATAGACATCACTAGTGACTTGGACCTACTAGCAGTGGATGACACTCCTTAGACTAGGATGTCTTTACTTTTCTGGATCACTGTATATAGATTCTGAGATATTTTGGAATATGTATTTATTTTAGACACTTAGAATTCTGGATTGTATTTCTGTGCTTTCATTCTGGATATTTATCTATCTATCTTCATCCTGTTCTACCTTAGTTGTGATTGAGATATATTCTGTTATGTCACCCCCATTCGGGGAGTATAACTGTTTATTACCTTTAACTGTTAGATGTTGTGACCTAGGACAACGTTCTACCGCCAACACTACGGCGTAGGCAGGACGTACCCACGTCTCGTGCCCTTACTCTAGGGTGCGGATCGTGACACGTTTTTAGTGGTGGCCCATGCAGGTCGAGTTTATGTAGTGGTATTCGAACTAGAGTATCACTACAGCCTGCAGTAGGATTAGAATATTTCTGAAGGTACTCAATCACAGTTAGGATTCCTTGAGAGATTCCTGGGACGACCCTTGAGAATCTTATTTAAACTTCAAATTGAAATCCTTTCCCTTGTTTTGTTCGTTCTCACTCCTTGATTATTGAATTTGATTTAGATGGATCGTTGTTGATTTTGATTTTCCTATCGAGATAAATTTTATGGCCTGGGTTACAATATTTTCTGATAACATATGTTGACGGGAATAACAGGAATGGTAAAACGTCTGCTTGATTATGGAACCTGTAGTTTATCGCAGCCATATTAGCTGGCGTGGCGGAAACATAGGACCTGACTTCGGATGTACGTATCTTGGTTATGAGATTTAGAATTTCTCGCAGCTATAGTAGTCGGCATAGCGAGAATTCCAGACGACATGATTATAGAGGTGCATGCCCCAGATATGGAATCTATCGTTTATCGTAGCCTTGCTTACTGGCGTGGCGAGGACTCTGAGTAACGTGATTTTGGACAGACGCATATGATTATCAGATTGTATCTTGAGAAGGTTTTTAACATATCATCTCTATCGTACCATTCCGTTGTTATAAATTGTATTCCATAATCAAATAACTTAGGAGTAGGAGTAGGAGTAGCTTTAGCTGTCATTATAAATCTAGTGTAACTTCTTGCTATATTTTTTCCTAATACAATGAATCGATGATTTTTGCTAGACCTTAACTTGGATTTGATATTATAGCTCTGGTTTCAAAATAGTTCCTTCTTTTAAACAGATAAGCAGAAATTTTTTTATCATTATTTCCTTCTTGCCATTATTTCTTGTATTACCTTAATATATATATATATATATATATATATATATATATATATATATATATATATATATATAGTGGACACAGATATTTGTCTGACACGTATGCATGCTACACTTGATTACCAACCTATCTAAATATATATTAATATATTTTGATGTTAAATTCTCAAAACCCCAATATTTATGATACAGTACAGTATCAGAGACTGGTTCTCTACTTTTTTCCAGTTTAAATTCGTAATTTAAATGTAAATTTCATGTTATTAGTTCTGTTCACATCACTGCACATGTATGTTATATACAGGGTTTCATTTCTTAAAGAAAATTGGTTGAGTTTCGTGTTTGAACTTGTCAAATCTGAGACTGTGCACATATTAAACCTTTAACCCTGGATTCTAAGTGTTTAGTTCAATTTGCAGTTTTAAATTGTAATGTTTTGAGCCGTATACATTGTTGTGTATAGGTATATAATGTTAGGTTCATACTCTTACATGTTAGGTTGTGGTTGTGGTAAACATTGAGTTGGTTTTGATGTTCGAATTTCTCCAAAATTTTGAAAACTGAATACATGTTAACATTTTTACATTGCTTTCAAATGTGTAGTTTAATTTCAGATTTAATATGTAATGTTGAACTAAACTGAATGATTGAACCCTTCATTTCAAGTTTTAACCCATGTACACTTGACGCTCTACACTAATGTTCACAACTGCCATGAAAACCTAACCCTTCATCTCTATGTTATGTTCATATAGCTATATAGATACACATATATATATGGTTAGCCAGGCATGTTATGAGTAAATAGCTTGTGCCTTGTAGACTGCTTAACCAATATGCCATGAATAGTATAACTTGATAGCTATAGTTGAGACCCAAATCTTCCTATACACTTTCATGTATATCACACACAAACCACATAACCCTTACATAATGCTACCTTTTCCCTCTCTAACACACTCTCTATACATATATCGTGATTGAATTTTAATGCTATTGACTTTCGTTCCTTAAACTTTGATTTTGATTTTTTAATAGTACCCCTTTATATTTTATTTATTTTTGATAATTAACAGTTTTCAGATAGGATGGTAGACTGCCGTACAGCCTTAATGATTGTTGTATTTTTATCCTTTCCAGTATGGCACCCATGACCCGAGCCTGTCGCCTGAGAGCAGCTGCAGCTACTGATAGTGTGCTTCCATCTCCTATTGCTCAGGAGGTAGTGACCCCTCAGGCTGACCCAAGGGTAGTGGCACCTTCCGCCATCGATGAGGTGTTAGCATCCTTACCAGAGAGTTTCTCTCCACCACCTATTTTTCAGGAGAGAGTTGCAGTCTCATCTGAGACCAAGAGTCCTTCCCCGTCTCCTCCTTTGCCTCCAAGAGCGGTACCCCATACCATACCCTCGACATGTTTGTTTCCTGATGGAGCTCAAATATCCAGACTTCTTCGGGATGTGTTGGAGACACAGAGAGTTCAGGCTGAGATCCTGAAGGAGCAGGGCTGCGGGATACAACTGCTGTGGGATTTGGTACATTCAGGGAGAGAGCCTAGTTCTAAGAGGACGAGGAGCAGTGTATAACCAGAGCCCCGTGAGCACCCAGACTATCAGCCTAGGTCAGCCTACCCTGTCCAGACTCCTGTTCAGCAAAGGCCAGCTGAGAGAATGCCTACCTGCACCTTCTGTAAGAAGCCTGGACATGTGTGGAACTACTGTAGAAAGAGAAGAGGGGTGTGCCTGTTGTGTGGGTCGGCTGCACACAGGCTGCGAGACTGTCCTGCTGCACTTATCCCAGCCAAGACTCCGCCTTCGAAAGGGAGTTCCAGCCACCAGACCTAGTTGGAGGTGAGTCCTTGACCTATATCTTAGCCAGTCTTTGAAAATTGATGCACCCTACCATATTGATGTATATTTTGATACCTTATGATTGCTTTTGATATAATATGACTAGAATGGCTAGATGAGACCTCAGACTGATACCACTTACCAAAATCCTGTATGTTATCCTTCCAATTGCATGATTTAGATAAGTTCTCTTTTGACCTTGATTGTTTGGGTTTGACCTAGAAGGGGTGCGATCATCTTAATTTCGAGGACAAAATTTTTCTAAGGTGGGTAGGATTGTAACACCCAGTTTTCCAAATGAGGATAATTTTGAAATTTTGTGATTTTAATCTTTTAATAATGATATTTAAATCATGATATGATTTTTGGTAATTTTTAAATCATTTTAAAACTATTTTAAATCATGACTTATGATTTTGGTGTTTTGATAGTGTAACACTAGAGACAGCTTAACCTAGAGCCTAGCCATGTGATTAGGGTATTTCATTTATCATTTCCAGTTCGAGGGTATTTTTGTCATTTTGAATTTAATTGAATTTAATATATATTATTTGGAATTTAAATGTATTATTAAGAATGGTGTAATTTTAATATTATTTAATTGATTGCCATGTATTGTGATTAGCCTAACTTGGTTTGGACCTAACCTAGATTAGTCATAGCTAGTCTTAGCTAACCATGGTTAGTGATAGTTAGTATTAATTATAATTATTAGAATTTTTAGTAATTTTTAGTATTTTTGATATGGTGCTATTCTAGGCTTTGACTAGTGTTGACTTAGGAGACTGTCCTAGAGGCTAACCTAGGTCATGACTACTTAGTTAGGTTAAGTAACCTTAGCTTGACCTAAGTTAGTGATGATTAACTCATTAGATTTAATTTGGGGAAATTAGGATTTAATTTGATTAGGGAATAGCTTGTGGTTTCACAAGTCATGACTTGTGACTTAGCCTTAAAGGCCCAACCCAACACTAGTGCAACCTAACCCTAGCCCATTTCAGCCCATGGTCGGCCATATAGGGATTCCCCCTCTATTTAATCCCTCCTAGAAATTAGGGCTAGCCTCCCTTAGATTTATTTTCCAAGTTGAGAAAGAGGTGAGTCTCCATCTTCATTTAATCCTAAAAAATCCATTTCAATTCCTTTTCCACCCAAACCAATTGCAATAGGACCTAAATTTATTGTTCTTGCTGTTGGTATTGAGTAATTTCAGGGAGAAAACAATTTGAAGGAGTTTGGTGGCTTGAGGAACCACTTTAATTTGGAGATTTTTGAGCCTTTGCACATCAATAGGTAAATTAAAATCTACTCCATGTAATTGCTGTTTTATTGCATTTCTAGGATGCCCTAGACCTCCCCTAGCTGTAGGACTAGCTAACCCTAGAATTCGAGTCCATTACGTGTCCGTATCGGACACGTACCATCCCATGTTTATAGGTGTTTGACGAAATGCCCCAAAGGGCATTTCGACCTGATTTTAGGAATGCATTTGAATAGAAAATTAGGTTTTGATCTCGCTTATGTGATTCCTGTGTTCTGAGCCGTGTTTGGTGTCACGTCGTGTCGCCACAGACACGTGGACAAGCGGTCGCACACGCGCGCGCGCTGGCAGGATCCATGCCTTGCTACTCGGGGCTGTTTGTTCAGTGCACACGTCACTTCGACTCACGAAACTTGACACACGTGTCGTACTCGTGACTGACATGGGGTTCCCCAAATGGCACGACCCTTCGTATCATGTCGGACACGGAATCACGTCTGCACGAGTGTGCACTGTGCGTGCACTATGTGTATAAGTGTACTGAGTTTGGTTCTCTGTGTTTAATTCATTTTAAATATTTAATTAGTGGTTTTAAATTGATTAATTGATCCTAATTATAATGTATAAACTATATTAGATTAGTTTACACGATTGGATTGGGTTTAATGTGGAAAGATGGTTTCGAATTGGGTCAATTGGCATGTTAGCTGATACCATATTTCTGATACACTGTTTCCAGTTTCCCCAAACATTCAATTCCTGTTTTAAGTGATGTTCTCACCGGTTAAATATCCCCCATAATTGTTTTTCCATGTTAATGAAGTATTTTCATTCGAGTTTGGTTTTTGGTTTGAGAATGTGAACTTAGGCCTTTGGTTGGATTTCGAAATGCTGAAATTGCAATATTGGTTTCCTTTCCTTCTATTAAAACTGAGTTGTGTTCTTAATACCTGAGATTAAATTCATTGGTTAAATGTTATTCCCTGTTAACTTCCTTTAACTGAGATTTGAGTTCCTTTTTCCATACGAAATATGCTATTAAAACTGGGTTATGTTGAATCACTGTGGTAGGGAATTGGACATATGTGTTGATTTAATTCTATTTACTGAGTTAATGTCCTGTTAATTGATTGCTTCCTTATTGATTATTAGTTCTCCTTTTTCTGAATTGTTCATGTTAACTGTCATATGGGTTTGGGTATGACATAGTTGACTGAAATTTGAGGGTAACCTGTCAACTACATTTTTCCAGTTTCATACATGTTAGCTACTGATTTTTGATTCCCTGAATTCTCCTTGTATACACTGTTTTGTAATAAGTTTCCTGTTTGTATCACACACCCAGTCACATTCTGGATTCAGGATATTATTCACTGTTCCAGGAATTCATATTCCTGAGATAAATTCCATGTTTTTTCCCTTGTTTCACATACTATTCTCACAATGCACCCACTGTTTTCTAACTGTTTTACTGATTTCCCTCATTCTCCATGCCTTCATTGTCACACTGTTTTCATGTCTCACTCTCACACACACCTTCATGCCTCACTTGACACCACACCCTCACACCCTCATTCTCATGACACACACACACACACACACACACACACACACACACACACACTCATGTATACAGGTTCAACCTTCATACCCTCTTGTCAGATGCCACACTTTCCCACACACACACACAATTGTCTCATGTCTCACACACTCTTGACACCTCACTAACACACACACATATACACCACATCCCCTTCCTTTTTCTCTATATGTGTATCTTATATTTTGTGTGTGTTACCATATTGTATATACATAAGTATCATACCTAATATATCATTGTGTGTGTATCAATATATATATTATATATAAGTATGGTTGTATGGTATACATATAGTAGTCTATAGGTTATGTATATTTCCATATTATATTATAGCCATATCAATATGTGTATTATTTTAGGTATAGATAATGTCATGTGGTTTATGGTTTGATTCCTAGGCATGGTATTGCCTAGTGAGTCTAAATTAGACTATTTAGCCTTGTTAGACCTAGAATAGACTTGCTAGACTAGTTTAGACTTGTTTGACTTAGGTTTGACCTAGTTTGACTTCTAGGGTTGACCAGAGTTGACCAAGAGTTGATTTTAGCCTAGATTGACCTAGATTCATGTAGAATGCATTGTAGTGCATCTTATTACCATTCTAGACTTGTTATGACTTGTGATGTTCTAATAGGAGCCAGACACCACTCCTCGGACAGTATATATTCTCCAGATTCTCAGGTTACAGGCGAGTACATTCTCTGATCATTTCATATCTTGTTTAGGATTATATTCCTGCTTTAGATTACTTTACATGATGCTGACACGTTGGAAACACGGATTAGTACTATATGGATCTGGTTGTGCGATGTTATCCCCCTTAGCGGATACATCGGGTATTCCTGTTCGTGTACTTTATCGTGAACATCGTGTACTCCTTGTATTTGTGACATTCGTGTATAAAACGTGTGAATCGTGTATAATCATGTATTCACATGACCTTCGTGTACAATAACATAACTTAGCTAGATCCTTGTGTATTGATTGGGGCGGAGGAGTAGAAGTGGTTATGTATTCAATCTAGTAGATTACTCGTGTACAAACCTCTGTAGATTACTCGTGTACAATATCGTGCCGTCTACATAACCATCTTGTGCTCTGAATCATTAGCACTGTTAGTTCTCTATATATTGTAGCTATTTACTTACAGTCTCTCTCTTTTTGCCATGTTATTTCTTCAGATCCTGTATCTTACTCTCTAGCATGTTTATATTTCCTAAACTGTTATGATTTTGTTGAGATGTACTGTACTCGCTCCCGTCCTGACTGGACCTGTTGAAAATTTTACAGTGAATGATGAGACTCTGGTGTCTACCCCACTTGGTGCAGCATAGACATCACTAGTGACTTGGACCTACTAGCAGTGGATGATACTTCTTAGACTAGGATGTCTTTACTTTTCTGGATCACTGTATATAGATTCTGAGATATTTTGGGATATGTATTTATTTTAGACACTTAGAATTCTGGATTGTATTTCTTTGCTTTCATTCTGGATATTTATCTATCTATCTTCATCCTGTTCTACCTTAGTTGTGATTGAGATATATTCTGTTATGTCACCCCCATTCGGGGAGTATAACTGTTTATTACCTTTAACTGTTAGATGTTGTGACCTAGGACAGCGTTCTACCGCCGACACTGCTGTGTAGGCTGGACGTACCCACGTCTCGTGCCCTTACTCTAGGGTGCGGGTCGTGACACCTACCGCCTCGCAAAACAAAACGAAGACTTGCTCATGTTACCCGTCAACGACAAGTTCCTGAAAAAATATTATGTCTAAGCGACATTCTCCAAATTCCAGATTATTGAGTTATGTACCCGTCGGTACCGTTGAACTCATATTCCAAATTCTATATTATTGAGTTATGTACCTGCCGGTACCGCTGAACTCACATTTTCCGAATCTCAGATTATTGATTTATGTACCCGCCGGTACCGCTGAACTCACATTCTCCAAATCCCAGATTATTGAGTTATGTACCCGCCGGTACCGCTGAACTCACATTCACAAAATCCCAGATCACTGAGTTATGTACCCTCCGGTACCGATGAACTCACGTTCACAACCTCCCAGATTATCGAGTTATGTACCCGCAGGTGCCTCTGAACTTACATTCCGGTCACTCTTTCAGATAGTAAGTCATGTATGACCATACCTCTGAACTTATTCTTCTGAAAGGGCTCCTCCCTTATGATCCACTACCCGTACTCTCAGTACACAAAAAGGGTAACAGATCCACAAAATTTCTAAAATGACCACGTCGATATTACCTCTGAGTCGTTTCACTTTCGCCAAAAAAAATCACCTCTCTACATAGAACTTCCATGTCCTCATTACCTCTGAGTCGTTCTATGTACCCCTTCATGGAGCCCACTCCTGCCATGTCCTCATTACCTCTGAGTGGGAAGGCTCCATCGAACAAACCCTCATATTTGTCATGTCCTCATTACCTCTGAGTAAATATGTTGGTTCTCCCTCGACTTATTATCTGTACCGAAAAAAAAACCCTAGGGTACGCCAAAGACAATAGGTCCACAAATGTCCTCTATTGACCACAAATATCTTCCGTTGAGTCCACTCCTGCCATGTCCTCATTACCTCTGAGTAGGAAGACTCTGCGGTAAAACCCCCATACTTGCCATGTCCTCATTACCTCTGAGTAAGTATGTTGGTTTTCTCTCTCGTCTTATTATCCGTATCCTGAACCAGGGTACGCCAAGGATAATAGGCCCACAAATGTCCTCTGCTGACTACAAATGATGTACTAAGTTTCCTTGCACATCATTCCTCATCATGCCCCGGGAGCCCAGCTGCTCCATGGCATTCTTTCTCCCGATACACAGAACATCCATAACCACCTTACCATGGAATTGTTCTAAGTATCCCCATCAAACTTGTTATCCATACCTAAAACCCAAGCATCCCAAGGTTAACAGGTCCACAAACAAGCCCCCCCAAGCGGGACAAACACCACCATAATCCCACAGGCACAACAAGCAGTACAAATAAAGGGTAGAATAAAGCATACTCTTTTATTTGGAAGGCGAAAGTACTACATGTTCTAGGGACAACGTCCCAGGAAAAGAACGAAAACAAAAAGAAGGAAAAAAGCCGTCTATGGTTCGGCGGTACATAATTCTAGGAGACGATTCTTCACCAAGGTGGTCCCCCGTTCAAGCCGCTACCTAGCTCGGCGCTCAGCCTCCTGGGACAACTACTCCGCATCATCCAAGTACATGTGTGCCCGCCAGCCATCCTCCAGTTTCTTTAGGTCGAGCTCCAGGCCAGTATTAGCTCGATTAACTCTGTCAGCCTCCTGGATAATTAGACCCCTTTCGTTGCGAGCAGCCTCAAGCTCAGACTCCAGGAAAGCTAACTTTCTCTGAAGCTCAAGGATCTGCTCCCACGTGTCAATGACCCCACGGGAGGCAGTCGCTTCCCGAGCCATAACATCTTCACTCTCGTGGCTCAAACATGAGACGTACATACGGCACACATGAAGATGAAGGCTCGCGCATAGAGCATGCGACGTAGCCACAACAGTTAGGGTTTCAAGCTCACACAGCGTCCTTACTAGCAATAGGGGGATGGACATCGGGGTGAACTACAGGCACGTCGGCTGGCAGAGGAGCTGCCACATTATCATTCATCGCCGTAGTCGAAGTAGAAGCAGCTTTCTTGCCCTTCGCCACCGCAGCTGACGAAGACGCCGCCTTTTTACCCTTCGCCGCAACAGCCTTCTTAGGAGCCTTCTTAGGAGCCTTTTTACCCTTCGCCGCAACAGCCCTCTCATAAAGAAGATTCATCCATAGAAAATCCAAAATTTAATGAGCCGACCCTTGGGATTCCCCCCGAAAAGACGGCTCAAATCAAAGGCAATCAATACAAAGATTTGCACACGTGGCAAGAAGCCTATGCGGCTCAGATGGCCATGCGGCTCAGATGGCCATGCGGCTGAGGAGGCCATGCGGCTGAGATATCCATGCGTTCAGAACATCCTATGCGGCCCAAAGAATTTTTACATGGCCATGCTTCTTATTCAAAGTATTTCAATTTTGCAAATTGAAAACTTTGAAGGGGGTCTTGTAGAAGCATGGAAAAGAATAAAGAAAGACCTATGCGGCTCTAACAGAAGGATCCCCATGCGGCACAAGATCCCCATGCGGCTCAGGAGTCCATGCGGCTGAGGGGTCCATGCGGCTCGGATAGATCCATGCGGCTCAGAAAGAAGCTATGTGGCCTTCAAACATACGGCTGCATTTAATGCCCTGACGACTGCTCTGACAAAAGCAACAGCCATGATAGCTCTGACATAAAGACCCAATAATGACTAACATGATGGCGTATTTATGGGAAAGATAATAAAATCTCTTTACGGCTGGCAAAATCCACCAAGTCCCGAGGCCACTCCATGCGGCTGTCCATCTGTATGCGGCAGCCTGTCCGTGTCCCCATGCGACTGCCCCTCTGCATGCGGCTGCCTATCCCTATGCGGCTGCCCATCTACATGCGGCTACCTATCCCTATATGGCTGCCCATCTGCATACGGCTGCCTATCCCTATGCGGTTGCCCATCTGCATGCGGCTGCCTATCCCTATGCGGCTGCCCATCTGCATGCGGCTGCCTATCCCCATGCGGTTGCCCATCTGCATGCGGCTGCCTATCCCCATGTGGCTGCCCCTCTGCATGCGGCTGCCTATTTCCATACGGTTGTCCATCCTCATGCGGCTGTCCATCGATATGCGGCTGCATGTTTCATGCAGCTGAGAGGACCCACCCATATGCGGCTCGGCCAGGACGATCCAGTTGAGACACGTGGCATTCTTCGCTATAATTGAGACACGTGGCAGTCTTATCTTCCCAGGAATTATAGGTGCTAACAAATCCTAACAAAATCAGATTTGTTGCGATCGTCATAATGGCCCAGATCAAATCAAATCAAGCAAATTGGACACATGGCAGGCTATAACAAATCACGAAGATTCTTGGAAATTAACATTTATTGCCTACAGAGATTTGATGCAATCTACATTAATTACCTAGATTTGCTACAGTCAGAATAAAGGGTCCAGATTAATTGATTCTTAACCGCCGACTTATCAAGGAGACAATCATTGCAAACCCTAATGATCGCATCCCACTCCTATAAATAGCAAGGTGCCATTCCCTTGCAAAGGAGAGAATTTTTCTAGAGCACTAGAGCACCTGGAGAGACCTGAAAAGAGAGCACAGAGAGACAAAGGCACGCACAGAGGATTCTTCCCGAGCATCCTGAGAGCATTTCTTCACCGGAGCCAAGGTTGCATCCGATCGTCCAAGGAGTAAGACAGAGCTGCCGTCGCTTTCCCTAGCCTCTACCGTCACCCCCAGAATCTAAAATAAACAATTGTACTTAGATTGCTGTACCTAGGTTTTCGTCCCTAGGCTTTCTTTGTACAAGCGAGTTTGTATTGTGAAGTAAAAGTCCAGTCCTCCGATATAATTGTTCTGTTCTTTTATAATTCATGGCAAACAGATAGCTATGATGGCTTGTACCGTAGGTATTCGGTGCTCCTTCAATGGGGCTCGCTACCCGCGTTGAACATGCACCGTCTAAACCAAGCTACGTCCAGAATAGTTTTCATGCTAATGACCTCCGCAAATATACACTAGTTAAACTTATGTTATACAATATGACAGGGAATAAACATGGTATGCTTTATGTTGTACGGCATGCTCTGCCGTGGGTAAGTTCTAGCATAAATTCTCCTAATTTATGTTTCAACAAACTGCTTGCATGAAACTAACTAGGATGGCTAGAAAGATCACTAAAACAAGTTGCATGTTTTATCTAAATTCTTGAACCAAATCAGAGCATGAAAAATAATTAGCCACTTGTCAGTACCCGTTGATTGTACTGATCCTCGCTCTCCCCAGGTGCTATAAATCAGGAGGAGCATGCCGCGTGACTGAAGGCAGCGCTCGTGTGTTTTGAAGCTTCGTTCGTGCGTACAAAGCCTTGACTCAATCTCTTTTGAAGACTCTGCAACTGTCCAAGCTGAGATGTCTCGACTCTCCCCTATTCCAGGTGTCCGCATACTTTGGTTGTATAAAGAGGTACGATGTATGGAATGGCTATTTCATCGACGTTCATTTTGTAATGGAGTTAGTTTGTAGTCCGCATGGCGCCTTGTATCGAGTCTGTAATATGATGTTCATTATCAATAAAGCTCAAGTTTCTTCTATATAATGAATTCAATTTACTCTGTGCACTCTCTTGTTTTTGTGTTTCGGATAAACTTATGACTACGCCTTGTGCGAACGCAACTCGGGGGACGACTATCGATTCTTCGAAATCGGGATACGACATCTGATAAGAGGATGTGTCATTGATAATCAACTACAAATGGATATCTGGGTGTGGGATATATGTGTGTGACAACGGGGCTTTCCAGTTTAATCATATATATGGTAGTGTCAGGGAGCTATATGAGGATATAGAGCATGCTAATACAGTATGGATGAAGGATGTTCCGCACAAAATACAACTTTGTCTCTACAAGACCTTATTGGGAAAACTTCTTATGAAGGACAGGATTCACCATTTTGGGGTACAAGTGGACAACATCTGCTGCTCTCTATGTTGTCAGGAAGCTGAGTCCATCAGGCATTTGTTCTTCGGCTGTACGTTCACTCAGAGTATATGGGACCCATAAGTTGCAGCACTAGATCTACAACATGGGGCCACTCAGGAGGTGCACGAGTTAATTATCATCTGTCGAGGAGAGCGAAGGAGAGGTGCTAGTTGGTACCGAGAGACAGTTATTCGTATTGCAGCTGCAGTTTGGCATGACTGGAGAGAAAGAAACAACCGAGTATTTGAAAGTATGTGTTCCAGTAGTGCTATGATTATTTATAGTATAAACAGAGATGTCCAACGGATTGGATTGGGTATTGCCCCATGATTGTACATTTGAAAGCTTGAATTAATACAATTATCTTCTTTCAAAAAAATATTGTAATTATTGGAACTGTTTTCCAGAAACCCGAACCCATCACACCCTTTTGGAAGGCCTTGTACTTCAAATTACCAAGAGGAAATTTTATATAGAGTTACGAAATTTGGTGTATTTATGCAAAAGAGTATGAGTTTGAAGTATTTACAGGAAAGGGAATGTGGCGCCATCTAAGATGGCGCCCAAGATAATTTCTGGACTTGGCGACATCTTAGATGTCGCCAAGTTTTTTTTTCATCTTTTTGACGTGAGAAGGTTGCTTTTCTCATCCGTAAATAAATTTAACTTTTCACATACAATTTTATCTTTTAATTTTTTTTTTAAAATCTTAGATTCATTTAAATCTAATATTAGAAAATTATCTTAGAGATAAGTTTAAAAATAAATTTGAAATCTTAAATATTTTTTTCTTAAATCAGGTTGATTGTACCTATAAAAAAATCAGATAAAATTTAAAATATCTTTAAAGATAAGTTCTTAAATATTTTTTCAAATATAATATTAGAAAAAAATTATCTTAGGTATTTGAAATTGTGGATAAAATTTTCAAATGAATTTTTTTTCCTACTAAATTAATTTCGACTAATTTTCTTTCAAATCTAATAAATTTTTTCTATTAAATTTTATCTGATTTTTATACAGGTACAATCAACCTGATTTGAGAAAAAAATATTTAAGATTTTAAATTATTTTTTTAAACTTATCTCTAAGATAAAATGTACTTGTCGAGTTTAAATCTAATATTAGAAAAATATCTTAGAGATAAGTTTAAAAAATAATTTAAAATCTTAAATATTTTTTTCCCAAATCAAGTTGATCGTACCTGTATAAGAATCAGATAAAATTTAAAATATTTTTAAAGATAAGTTCTTAAATATTTTTTTTCAAATATAATATTAGAAAAAAAAACATCTTAGGTATTTGAAATCATAGATAAAATTTTCAAATGAATTTTTTTTCCTAAGAATATGAAAATTTTCATTTAAAAAATTAGTAGGAAGAAAATTTCATTTGAAAAGTTAGTAGGAAAAAAATTTCATTCGAAAAAATTATTAGTTTTGAAAAAAAATTAGTCGGAATTAATTTAGTAGGAAAAGAATTCATTTGAAAATTTTATCCACAATTTCAAATACCTAAGATAATTTTTTTCTAATATTAGATTTGAAAAAATATTTAAGAACTTATCTTTAAAGATATTTTAAATTTATCTGATTTTTATATAGGTACAATCAACCTGATTGAAGAAAAAAATATTTAAGATTTTAAATTTATTTTAAAACTTATCTCTAAGATAATTTTCTAATATTAGATTTAAATGAATCTAAGATTTGAAAAAAAAATAAAAGATAAAATTGTATATGAAAAGTTAAATTTATTTACGGATGAGAAAAGCAACCTTCTCACGTCAAAAAGATAAAATAAAAATAAAAAAAACTTGGCGCCATCTAAGATGTCGCCAAGTCCAGAAATTATCTTAGGCGCCATCTTAGATGGCGCCACATCCCCTTCCCTGTAAATATTTTAAACTCATACTCTTTTGCATAAATACACCAAATTTCGTAACTCTATATAAGATTTCCTCAATTACCAAATCAAACTTAGTCTTGATTTGACAGGCTTAAAGCCTATATATCCAGCTCCAATACCCTAGAATTAGTTTAATTTATTTCTAATTAAATCTATGGATATTTATGTTCAAAAATCTTGAATAACCATACCTTAAAACATTAAAAACTCTCTGATCGAGTCCGTCCCAACAAAACAGACCACCCTGGCTCGAAATAATTGCACCGAAAGGTGTATGCGGTATTTTTCGACGTGGCGGATTTTATTAAAATTTAAATTGGTCGCGTGCGCTGTCACGACCCGCACCCAGTGTAAGGGCACGAGAAGTAACGAACGCCCAGCCTATGCCGCAGTGTCGGCGGTAGAATGCTGTCATGAGTCACCATATCTAACACAGTCTAAATAAGCTATGAATAGAGAGTAAAATAATACGTAACTCAATCACAAATACTAAGATGGAATAGAAGAAGAATCCCCAGAGAGTCACAATAAAAGTTTAGGTGTAAACCACCAGAATAAATCTCAAATACAACTCATAAAGTCTCAAACAAAAAATACAAATAAAGTACTAAGTCTCAGCTAGACTATAGGCAAGTCCTCAGCGACCGTGGGATCCTCCTGTGGGCCCACGTCGACAGTGTCATCTAAGCCAATGCCATAATAAGTAGGACAGTACTCCTCATCATCACCTGTAAAATTTTCAACATGCCCAATCAGGACGGAACGAGCACATATCTCTCACAACAGTCCATATCAGGAATGGACATATAAAGCAAGCTATAGAAAACTATACATGAATCGCTGTAAAGAGAAATCAACAAGAGAGAATTATAAGCTGAGACATAATATGATAAATAGAGAGATGTAACTTTCTACGTGAATCAGAGCATGAATTGGTTATGTAAACAGCTTGGGTTGCACATGGATACAGCTATGGAATGCACATGGATACCTATTGGGGATAATGATCACATAACCAACTACACTCTTCCTGCCCCCAAATAATACACAAGGATCAAAGCATGTTATGCTATTGCACATGGATAACAACTACTGTATATATGGAACTCATATGGTCATGAGTGTACATGAATAACATATGAGTGCACATGGACAAATAGGAATACATGGAGTACATGATGGCCATGATAAAGTACATGAACATAACATACTCGATGTATCCGAAGGGATAACATCGCATGAAAAGATCCAGAGGGTACTAATCCGTGTGAACATCGTGTCAGCATCAAGTATACTAGTCTATAACAAGAGTACATATCCAAAGAAGTATGAAAAGATCAGAGAATGTACTCGCCTGGCAATCTGAACTGCTGATGATGAAAAGTGACTGGACTGGAGTAATAAGATCCTATTTAAAACAACCACATGTCATAATACAGTCTAAATATCATAAGGAAAACCTTCAATACAAATTCTACATGATTTGGGTCAATCTAAGTCAAAGTCAACCTTGGGTCAACTTTGGTCAACCAGACTTGTCAACTAGGTAAAAGTTAGGTCACTACTAGTCCTAGTGTTGATTTTGGGTGTTGATTTGGTGTGATCTTAGGTTTCCAAGGGAGCCTAAGCCTAACAACCAATGAAATTCACATTATACTACCTTAACTCACAATACCCTATGTCTAATATTCATACTTAGACTAACATCTACTAATAACTCTAGGCTAGGATATCTTTTAGGAATTTTCTAGTTTAAACAAGGAACTCTCAAATTCCTAAATCCTCACAACTCGACCCAATGTACCCTTACACTTGAACACATGCACTTAGGCAGGCTTGAGCTGCTACTGCCCCTGTAGTTGCTTACTACTGCAGCATCTGCTGCTATGCAGCATGCTATTGCTGCTGCAGTTGCAGGCCTAACTGCAACTGCTACTGCAGTTGCTACTGCAGCTGGCCTCCTCCCAATCCTTTATCACAAACACCCCTTACCAATACACAACACACATACATCTATACATCTCAAATCCAGTTTCTATTTTAACTTAAACAACCAATTCTTAACTGACAACTAACTGGACTTGGCATTAACTGAAATCAATCCCAATCAATGATCAACCTAAATCAATCAAAAACTTTATAGGAATTACCTATCTCATGATACCTATCTTGATACATACCCGAACACCCTATGCCAACCCAACTCGAACACAACCCTCTCTAACATGCAACTAGTAGGTATCTCCTAGATAGGGTTATATATGATCTACAGGTTCTGGTTTATACAGAATTTATATTAAAAATAATGGAACAGAACAAAAGGAAAAACTGAAACAGGAAAAATAAACTGGGACTTAAAAACCCGATACTCAACTCAAAACCTAACATGACCTAAAACCATTCGAAATCTAATGATATTTGAAACTAATGGTTGGTAAAGTGTCTCGTGTGTATGAACATACAATCAGGTGCAGTTGTGTCCAAGGAACAGGACACGAAGTGTCCAAGATACGCGAGTATCAGAACTGGAACCCAGTCCTCGTGCACGCGTGTCACGTGACCTACGGCCTGACACAGAACAAACTACGACACGTGGTCGCTCTTACATGTAGCCCACTTGTAGGGCTACTAGCCCACGTATCTCCACTGGCCTCATGACGCGTGTCCAAGTCGCACGACACGTGTATCCGACGGCAAAACTGGGCGCGCGCGCGACAGTACAAAACCCGTGCCGTGTCGATTTCTCTCTCGACTCTCCACGAAACCTAACCAAACTTGTTGGACATCACGATAGACATTGCCCTACCCACAACCTAAAAATTACGTATCGAGTCGCTGTGTCCATCGAGAACGGACACAGCAGCAGCAGGACACGCGCACAGTCCTCGTACAGCGCGTACGTATCCACTTTTGGACACGGGTACGTGTCAAATCATACACAAAACTAGGGTTTAGGAATCCCCACATCTAGGGCTAACATAATATGCAAAAAGATTCGAATAAAAATAACTTTCAATTCTTTGGGTAATTCTATCAAACACCTTAAACCCTAATCCTATACGTGTCCGAAACGCCTATCAAACAGACACAAAATCTCACCAAACTGCATGGGTGGGTCAAGGGTACCTAGATGCATGCTACCATGAAGAAAAATCAGGAAACTATAGTGTTTAGGTGTTTACCTATTGAGAGTTAAAATCTTAATGAAACTGTCTCCTCTAACAATGAGACGACCAGTTTCCCCTGAGTAAACGCCTCCAATTCCTTGCTAACAATGCTCCAGCAAGTTCTCCTCCTTCCCACGATCACAATGCACTTCATTTGAGGTGAAACGGAGGTCGGATGAGAAAGTTAGGGTTTTGGAGAGCTGGAAACTAGGGTTTTGTAAAAGGGGTGTCAATACCAATGCAAATGTTTATATACGGAGGGGGTTTCCTATTTTGGCCGGCCATGCTAGTCCTTCTAGGGTTAGGGTTGGTTCATGGGCCCCTCTTCTCTATCTAAGTTGAGTTTAAGCCCACTAACAAAAAGGTTTAAAAGGCCAATTAATTAAAATAGCCTAAAAAGGTCAATTGGCTTTCTAAATTGGACCAAAGCCTAATATAAATTTCTAATTAGCTAAATGATCATCAAATGTCATGGTTAGTCTCTAATATGGATTATCTAAGGTTAAACCAAATGCTAAAACAAACACAAGCCAAAAGTATCTAGAAAATCACAAAATGACTAAAATACCCTTATTTCCAAAAAGTGGGTGCTACATGCGCGGGACAAATTTAACCTTTATCCGCAGAAAATTATCATATTGGTATTTTTTGAGAATTTGCATTTATTTCTTGTATGCCCATCGTGTCATGACAAAACTTGTGCCATTGGACTCGCGGTATCTGACTTTCCTGCAACCTAAGTTTTCTACTATTCTATCAGTCGATCGGACTGCCGTATCGTGGGTCCCATGATTCGAATTGACGGTAGTTTTTGTGATCGACTTATCTGTATCTAAATTTGGATATATCGTTGAGATCGTATTGCCATTTTGGACTTGGTAGAAATATAATTTTCTATATTTGGACACCTTTGCCCTCACACATTTTTTATTATAATATAGGTCCGCCTTTGGACCCCGTTTGAGTTGGAAACTATCGTTTTTGTTTCTGTATCCAAATTGGACTTATGAATAGGCTATTTTGACTATCTCATTCATTTCGAACATGTTGGTGATTTTTTTTTGTATCCGATGACTTATGTACATCTTCTACATTTTGGACTTTTTCTGATCTAACAAGTTTGTAGCCAGAACATCATTCAAAATTCCCCAGTATCCCCCCCAACACACACACACACACACACACACACATACACACACACACACACACACACACATATATATATATATATATATATATATATATATATATATATATATATATATTTGAAGAAATGGGTAATTGTGGCGAACTCGCCTGCACAGGGGCTCGAACTCCGGACCACTCGGGCCGCATGCATCTCTCTTATACACTAGGCTAGAGGTCAATTGCTATATATATATATATATATATATATATATATATATATATATATATATATATATATATATTATTGCTTAGTATGTGTATGTTTTTTATTGTTCATATTTTATTAGATGTATAACGTGCATTTGAGCTAAACTTTGGTGCGATCGACGGTGTTCATCTATTTACTTTTTTCCTGTTTATTTTATGCATATCAACCTAGTTGTTATTAGACTATCATATATTTGTGGGATATTCTTATATTTTATTGACCTTAACACGTACTTGACATGATATATGATATTCATGTTAGGGTACGGTCTATTGTGTCCGACTGATCATCCAAATGTACGGGACGTATGACGGATAGATCGTAACTGCTATGATTAGTGTAACGTCCCAGTCCCAAAATACTTAGGACTAAGTGTGCAAACATGCCAGCTGCACACATACGAAGTATATCCCAATATATGAAAATCTTGTATGTACACATGAGCTATAAAATACAGTAAACCATGATAACTGTAATGCCTGTGGTTCGTATTACGTATTTTGGAAATACGTGTACATATTTTCTTGTATTGTTCCTTGTTTAGTTTTCTTGGCTTGGTTTAACTCTCGGTTTGGGTTGGTTTGGTTTGGCCGGCTGGTTGCTTGGTCCATCATGGACCAAGGTGAACCCCCTACCTACCACCAACCAATAATATTTATTTTCCCACCAACCTTCTCTCTCCTCCACAACTCTCATTTATTTCTTCTTCTTCTTCTTCTTCCTTCCTCTCCACAACTTCCCAACCCTTAGGCAAGTGCAACTTGCTTCCACAAGAGAACTCATTTTATGGTTCCATTAGCTTCTTCTCATGATTCTAAACCATATTAGAACTTGTCATTTTCCATTTTGAGGCTTTAATTCTTGTAGATCTAGAGTTTTGCTATTTTCAAATTTTTGGTGTTTTGATCTATTAAACTTGCTTGTTTTCAAGTTTTGATGGTTCCATGTTTTAGAGAATTTCATTCTACCCAATTTTGACCTTTGGGAAGTTGGATTCGGACTTGTTTTAACCAAGATTTGGGCAATTGAAGCTTATATTCAACTTTAGAGTTCTTGCTGTTCTTGCCATTTGGAGAAGACAGTGAGCAGTATGCTAGCTTTTTAGCTTACGTCGCTGCTTTTCGTACGCTGCTCTTTAGCGAACGTACGCTGCTTTTCGTACGCTGCTCTTTAGCGAGCGTACGCTGCTTTTCGTACGCTGCTCTTTAGCGTGCGTACGCTAGCCTTGATACGCTGCCTGTTGGCAGCGTGTCTTTTCGTACGCTAGCTCGGGCGTACGCAGTCTTGAGCGTACGCTAGCTTGAGCGTACGCTGACCTGTAGTTCGAGCGTGCCCTTGTGTACGCTGACCCTTGCGTACGCTTCCCATTGGAAGTGTATGGACCCTTTGGTATGCCAGCTTGAGCGTACGCGTGCCTTGGTACGCTGGCTTTGAGCGTACGCTGGCTTGAGCGTACGCTTGCCTATCTTGTCACCCTGGTTCAACCCGAGAGCTTTGTGACCCCCATACGCTGCCTTTTGGGAGCGTATGCTTACCTGAGCGTGTGCTTACCTGAGCGTATGGCCTTTGGCAGACTTGATCTTATATTAGCTTGTCAGTTTGTTTTATTTTCCTTATCCTGGATCTTCTATAGCCCTGTATATTGATATTTTATTAGATATTTTTTGACCTGAACTTGATAATTCCCGAATTTACTTGATATATTTGGAATTGATAATTGAGCATGACACGATAGTGACCCGTAGTGGTGCACTCCTGACATGAGTAACATGACATGACCTGATAGTGGCCCGTCGTGGCGCACTCCTGTCTAATACACTTGACCTAATAACCTGACATGTTATACCTTGATAAGCTGTTGCGACGGCTACCTGACATGACATGACTTGACAAGAATGAACATCCTGGACACCGTGGGTGATTGTGCTTGTACAAATAAACCAGGCCTGTCTTGCATCATGTCTAGGACGGGGACTCCTGAGTACCACGGTCAGGAGTACCTACTAAAATGGACTAAGGCTAATAACTAGATTAATTACATTAGTCATGAAGAGATTTCCCAGCTACAGGCAATCCCGTTACCTGGGCGTGCTTGGGATCTGTAGCCTGCTGTCGAGTAGGGCACATTTCCAGCACACTGTCATGTGTTGCACCCTTCAAGCTACTTAAGGGTACATGCGTTTTCTGGACGATATACCCACCTGAATTCAACCCTAATCTCTCGACCTGGGTAGCCTGGATGGTCTGCAGGGCTTGTGGCTGTGGAATAATCTCACTGCATCTTGCTAGTAATTAGGCCTGTGATAACCCTAGTTAGTTAAAGTATCAAGCCGTAATTCTTGCTTGGCCGTGAAGTGATTGAATGGAGTTTAACCAGTCTAGTCTTGCCCTGATCTTGTTCCAGACTGTTACATGACCAGCATGCTTGTATTTATTTTCCCGATAAATGGTGAGAATTCCAAGTTCTGTTCAGACGAAGGGTTACAACCCCGGTCCTTGTTTGGTTTACGGGTTGTAACCTGGCTATCTGAATAGTTCCATGGTTATCTCGTCGTATATCATTCTGGCATGCTTTTCTTATTTCCAGTTTTACCAGTTATTTATATTTCCTGTCTTTTATTATATTATTTATATTCCTGTGCTGATTGCTGGTTTTAGTTCTTAAGTGAAGCTCCTTTGTGGCACTTGCTCTTTCTGGGGTCTGACCCAGCTGGTTTTGTGTGGCCAGATTTCGGAGCAGCTCCAGAGGATCTATCGATCTTCTAGCCAGATGGTGGCCACTAGACGGAACCCTGGCAACGAGTGGGTTATCCTTGGCTCTTCCGCTCTATTGTGAAAATATTCTTTTGAGGCGTTTAGCCGACGAGCACCTGTTTAGCTCGATTGTACTTTTATTTACTGTCTGCCTACGGGCTGTAACATGATTAACAGATCCTAGGGTTGATCATGTATGACTAAACTCTTGCTAGTCCTGACATTTTGTATGACTAGCTTCATGATCAGCTGAATATGTAATATTTGGGACGCCTTATTATTGTATATTTAATGATCATACATCTTGTAACTTTTACTTACTTGCTTGTGATTGAGACAATAGGCTTGTTCATGACCTTAACAGACTGCTGGCTTGTAGATAAACCCTCATGTATCTAGACAGCCGTGACCGTATAGCGAAATGGATTCCATTTCATATACGTAGCTGGCTATGTCTGCCCCCGCTCTCCAGTATTCTGGTTCTGGGGCGTGACAATAACTAAATCTCATCTACGCAATAAAAGAATAATAATAGAAAATAACTAAGAATTTTGTCGTTATACATGTAATTGGGTGGAGACAAATCCACTACCAACCATTCTAAATGAGAGAAAATATACAAGAAAATAATGGATAAAATAGCAAGACGAACCAAGAGCAATCATCTTCGAAGGGATGGAGAAGATCACGTCCTTGGCTAGAACACCTACGAAAAATCACAAAGTACACACCTGGATAAATCACCAGATCCTCAGAGGGAAGTAACAAGATACAAGAAGAACATGCCATAAATACTGAATATAAAATATGCCATAAAATTACAAAGTAAGAGTAAAGTGTCCCAACCATAACACGGTCCAATATCCTATCATTGAAACAGTAGACTGTAGTGCCCCATCGCGCTCAGTCAATAGAAGGAATCGAAACTTCGACGGCGTTCGGACTTAGCCTTGCAACAGCTTGCTTGAAGACATCGCTTGGTCGAGGCGACCCCTCGGTCAGATGGGGTAGTTTCGGTAAACTCAACTCATCTTAGCCTTCACATAATAAATCGCATGTTTTTAACTTACACAAGTAGGCTTGATACTAAAAAGAGACGAATCCACATAGATAAGGAAATAATCCCGACGGGTCGATTTGATTTAGAATATGGAAAGGTCCAACGGTCGACCTAGAGTTGGTGCACGGTGTGCTTTGAAAATGACACTCAGTCCTTCGTCCCGTGGCTTGGGAGAAGGAAAAGTTAATCTTCGCCACAAGGTAAGAGTTAGCCTAAGTCATAGACGTCGTCCGCATAAATGCTTCATAATCATGCATGGTTCCATCATCCAAGGCTTGACTCAGTCCCTGCTCGTAAAGTTATTGCACAATTAATTTAGGCTGAGTTATGATAGGCTATCAAAGTCTTTTTTAAGCATTGTCACACGTTTCCTGTGGATGTCGAAATTACTTGGTTCCATGACTGTAAGGCACGTTATATTGAGTATGACTTAGGCGGTGGTGTCGCATAGAGTTCAAGCTGGTTTAAGGCACGATGTCACGGACTTAGTGTTTAAGGCATGGACCACGGTTGATTTAATTGAGTTGGAAGGAGGGCTTTCAAATATTCGTTCCTGAGTCGAATGAAATAGTAGGACAAGATGGAAGAATGCTCGCGACCATGGGTCATCAAGACGGCCTCAGATGTGAGAAGTATTGAACTTGGCCCTGGAAGAGATGGTAACACCAGAAGTAGAATGACTGTGTGAGACGTCAGTTCGAATCGAGTTCTGTATAGTCATTGGACAACTTGTACAAGGTAAGTTAATATTTTTCGAATGGTCGGGACCGTTTCGATCGAGGCATGATTAGCAGTGCTGGATGACCGCACGTGTTAGGCAGGGGACTTGCAGCGGAGCTCGCTACTCGCGCTGGCAAGGGCGTCCGTCTAACAAGCTAAGGAGTCCATGATAGTGCCGGGTGCTAGTGACTAGTTCATATAGATGAGTCGGCATGGCGGCAACCCCATGTTTGCCTTTAGATTGAGTCGAGTTGGATGTGTGTACAGCTATAACAAAATATTGGGCCTAAGATTTGGCTGCAACGTAGGCAACGTGCTTCAGTACGAGATGCGACATCGAGTCTTAAGTTGTCGGCATATAAGTTGCATAATTTGGATTTGAGTTATCTTCAGTTTAAGTCAGGAAATGCCGCAAGGCAAAGTCGGTCGAGTAACACTTAGCCCACAAGTCTTGATTGGGTTAGTTGGTGATTAAAGTAGCAAGGGCCGCGAGGCGGTAATATGGTTAAGTCACACTGAGTTGCAAGGTACGATACAATGGACTTGTAGTACGGTCCCAAGAAAATTGGATACTATCACGTAGTTGCGTCTCTGATTTTGGGCCGTAAGGCAAACACGACTTGATAGGTTAACATTGTTGGTACGAGAAGGGTCTAAAGGCAAAGTATGTGTTGGCGTTCTTGTTGTAAGCACGGGATGGTCTAAAGACATAAAATAGGCCAAGGCGTCTGTCCTAAAACTGATCCTAAGGTAAGAGTAGGAAGATAATCATAAAGGGACTATGTTACACAAAAGTAAATAAATGTGTCAGTTTTGTATGGGTGGGCGAGGAGCTCACTCCACCAGTACAGTTGAGTACTGACACCCACAAAGTTTTCATGTACGGGCACAAGTAGAAGCTCGTAGACCAGAGCTCGCTTGGATCCGTCGAGGTATGGGGTTCCTTGGCGATTCAAAGCGTGCGACCGCGTGGAGTCAGGACTTATACGGGACATAATGTATGGACATCGCCTCTCCGAAGCATCCGTTAGTTCAAGACTTGTATTGAGAGATGAGAGAGAGCTGAGTGACTTATAATATGAGAAGGGTGAGCTTGAGTTAGCTTGAGTGACTTGTAATCATGGCCTTGCGTCCCATTGTAATCGTTGTTTAAATATCAATAAAGATTATTTTGAATGACTTGTATTTTACTTCAAATTTCTGTTGCTATTATTCAATGTCTCTGTTTGGGACTTCTGTGCGACGACCCCGTCGCAGTCGCTATAATCGGCCGTTATGGAACCTACCTTACATAAGCGCAATCTAGGCTCATACAGCATCATGTCTTAGCGAGGACGATCGCTCCTACAGGAGTAGGGCATGACATAATGGTATCAGAGCATGGCTTTACGTCTTTGGACTATCGATTGAATTCTTTAACTTTGTTGCTTCTGCAAGTTGGTAACGTTGGTGCGCTCTCTCTCAAATGTCCTACGGGATGTTCATACAATAAGTCTAAGTAACTTGCAAAACGTATGAGAACAGTTTTGACAAAAACAAAAAGATGGTTCACGTGAAGCACGGTTGGCTAAGTCGGGCTGGACATATACACCAAAGTTGCGTCGACCTTAGAAGAGTCGAATGCGAGATTCGATCCGTCGTGGATGATAATGATTTAGACTTGATTGAGTAAATGGGATGGTTAACGATAGGGGTTCTATCGAACGATGATGTTATCGTCGATGCGATATAGATAAGCGTGCTTGAAATTCGAGGAATAGTTCGAACGAAAACTTTGAAGAAGTCGATTTTGATTCGAATGATAGTTTGGAGGATTTGTCGAATGACTTCATCCCTGAGTGGTGTATACGATAGCTTCAGGGATGTCGATCGATCGATTGAGGATACGAGGTGTCGATGAGTCTATCAGCAAGTGTTGCGTTTATGCAAAGCCGTAGATTGAGTATCGTTGAATAAGTTGTAGTCTTGAAGATTTGGACGAGTCGATTCAAACAAATTAGAGATGACGCGCACGGGATAGTGATTGCATGAGTATGAAATATAAAATGATTGAGTTGGTGAAATCGAATCGAGGAAAAGTTAGAATGTACGGATGGATGACTTGATTGAGGAAATTGATACGGATCGTATGCGAAAAGTTAGCAAGACAGAAAGATAGCATGCATGAAAAGTTTGATTCGAATGATTGAAAATGACTCTGAAGATTGGAATGGATGTCGTTCGATGATTTGAGTTAGCAAGGAATGATGCGAATTGAGGAAATACGTTGGTCGATGACTTAAGATAAACGGATGAATATATGTGATTTGGATTTGAACAAATTGATGATGTAAATGATTCGAGGGATAATGATCGAACTTGAATTTGAATGTCGAGAAGATTATCCTGTCAGACTATAGGATCATTTGTACGACTCAAAATTCATTGCAAAGGAAGATTGTCAGGTTACGTATATCATCGATGGTATTGAGGCGTATCAAAGATCGATATACGATAACTCGGGGGCACTCTAATTCGAGGAATGACGATCGTACAAGTATTATTGTTCTGACTAATGCTATACTTAGGATTTTGATTAAAATAAATGTGGATGAAAACAGAAGTGTCTTGATGGTTACGTCGATAACCATAGTGTCTATATTCTTGTCTTACGCGAGCACAACTCTAGCCTCGTACATGCGTTACGTCGGATTTGGGGTGATCGTTCCGCGTGAGCGCTGATATGGTGATTCATATCGGGAGAATGATCGAACTCGAAAAATTAGGACGCGGCAACTTTGATTGTCTCGACTTGTTAGTTTGATACGAAAGAAAATTCGAGGATGTTTGGACTTGCGATTAATGATTGAGTAAACTTGACGATTGAATAGATCCAATCTACGAATCGAGAGTGAACTAGTCTAGACATAAAACAAGAGTTACGTCCCGATGGGAATGATTATTTCGCTGGAGCGTGCATGGTGATTCACGCCCACCATAGATAATCTGACTCGCGTGAGATCGAGGCACAATATATTGTTAAGCTAGACGACCTTACGATCGAATACGTGAATTGTGATGAACGACTTAGGAAATATGAAGTGTGAATTATGGCTTAGCAATAAATTTTGCCATAGCGTACTTGACTTGCAAAGATTGATAGGTGGATTATGTCGAACATGTTCGAAGAGATAGACTATACAAAATATCTTGTTGGTCGAACGATATTGATGTGTCAAAGATTTGGTTGAGTGAACTTACGATAAGATGGCTTTGCTGAACGACTCAGATCCCGTGCGACGAATGTTGGGATATGTGTAGAAAATCTATGCTCGAAGTTTAGAAATCGGAGTGATACAAGCTTGGATAGAAAACCCCGTACTATCAATTTGGTTTGTGCTTAGGATGGGGTCAGTGTTGATATTGTTGTTTGGGAACTATTACTCCAATACTGATGGATGACCTTAGCCTAAAGACATAGTCTAGCAGTTAGGCAGACGTTCTGGCACGAAGAGATAGGAATTACGGATGCACCGCTCACGAGGCTCGGTTGACATGCATATATATTAGGGATACCTGAATATGTGTATGATCCAACTCGAGCGGTGTTAGCGGATTCTCTATCACGAGGCTTGGCTGAAATGCATATATTCTGGGGACATCTAAAATATGTGCAATATCCAACTAAGTGATATGTTGAATTCAAGTGAGACTTGAGGAACGGGAAAGTGTCGAGGATTTTGAGATCGTGAGTTTTGAAGAAAAGATTGTACGTAGCATGAGCATGGCTCGGATTTGAAAAATACATAGGAAAAATATGCGCGAGAGTCGTTGAACATTCGAGTGATAAGTCGATGAGTAAGTACTCAGTTAGTTTCGACGACAAAACTTTTTCTGAGTGGTGTATGATGTAGTGCCCCGTCCCGCTCAGTCAATCGGAGGAATCGAAATGCCGACGGCGTTTAGACTTAGCCTTACAACGGCTTGCTCGGAGACATCGCTCGGTCGAGGCGACCCCTCACTCAGGTGGGGTAGCTTCGGTGAACTCGCTTCATCTTAGCCTTCACATAATAAATCGCATATTTTCAACTTGCACAAGTAGGCTTGATAATAAAAAGCGACAAATCCACATAGATAGAAGAATAATCCCGACGGGTCGAATTGACTTAGATTATGGAAAGGTACAACGATCGGCCTAGAGTTAGTGCACGACGTGCTTTGAAAATGACACTAGGTCCTTCGTCCCATGGCTTAGGAGAAAAAAAAGTTGGTCTTCGCCATAAGCTAAGAGTTAGCCTAAGTCAAAGGCATCGTCCGCATAAACGCTTCATAAAGCATGCACAGTTCCATCGTCCAAGGCTTGACGCAGTCCTTGCTCGTCAAGTTGTTGCATGATTAAGTTAGGCTAAGTTATAGTAGGCTATCGAAGTCTTTTCTAAGCATTGTCCTACGTTTTCTATGGATGTCGAAATTACTTGGTTCCACGACTGTAAGGCCCGTTATATCGAGAATAACTTGGGCGGTGGTGTCGCATAGAGTTCAAGTTGGTTTAAGGCACGATGTCACAGACTTAGTATTTTAAGGCACGGGCCACGGTTGATTTAATTGATTTGGAAGGAGGGCTTTCAAATAGTCGTTTCTGAGTCTAATGAAATGATAGGGCAAGAAGGAAGAATGCTCACGACCATGGGTCATTGAGGCGGTCTCAGATATGAGAAGTATTAAACTTAGCCCTGGAAAAGATGGTAACACGAAGTAGAATGACTATGTGAGACGTCCGTTCGAGTCGAGTCTTACATGGTCATTAGACAACTTGTACAAGGTGAGTTAATATTTCTCTAACGACCGGGACTGTTTCGATAGAGACATGATTAGCAGTGCTGGATAACTGCACGGGTTAGAAGGAGGACTTGCAGTGGAGCACGCTACTCGCGCTGGCAAGGGCATCCGTCTAACAAGCTATGGAGTCCATGATAGCGCTGGACGCTAGTGACTAGTTCATATAGATGAGTCGGCATGGTGGAAATCGCATGTGTGCCTTTGGATTGAGTCAAATTAGATGTGTGTACAGTTAGAACAAAATATTGGGCCTAAGATTTGGCTACAACGTAGGCGACGTGCTTCGACACGAGATATGGCGTCGAGTCTTAAGTTGTCGGCATATAAGTTGTAAAATTTGGACTTGAGTCATCTTGAGTTTAAGTCAGGAAACGCCGCAAGGCAAAGTCGGTCGAGTGACACTTAGTCCACAAGTCTTGATTGGGTCAGTTGGTGATTAAAGTAGCAACGGCCGCGAGGCAGCGATATGGTTAAGTCACACTAAGTTGCGAGGCACGAAACAATAGACTTGTAGCACGATCACAAAACAATTGGGTATTATTGCGTAGTCACGTCTCTGATTTTGGGCCATAAGGCAAATACGACTTGATAGGTTAACGTTATTGGTACGATAAAGGTCTAAAGGCAAAGTATGTGTTGGCGCTGTTGTTGCAGGCACGGGATGTTCTAGAGACACAAAATAGGCCAAGGCATCTGTCCTAAAACTGATCCTAAGGCAAGAGTATGTTTACAATCATAAAGGGATTATGTTACACGAAAGTAAATGAACGTGTCGATTTTGTATGGTAGGACGAGGAGCTCAATCCACCAGTACAGTTGAGTACTGACACCCACACAGTTTTTATGTGCTGGCACAGGTAGAAGCTCGTGGCACAGATCTCGCTTGGATGCGTCAAGGCACGGAGTTCTTTAGCGATTTAAAGCATGCGGCCGCGTGGAGTCAGGACTTATAGGGGACATAATGTATGGACATCGCCTCTCCAAAGCATCCGCTGGTTCAAGACTTGAATTGAGAGATGAGAGAGAGTTAAGTGACTTATAATGTTAGAAGAGTGAGCTTGAGTGACTTGTAATCTTGGCATCGCACCCCTTTGTAATCTTTGTTTCAACATTAATAAAGTTTATTTTGAATGACTTTTGTTTTGCTTCAAATTTTTGCTGCTATTATTCAATGTCTCTGCTTGGGACTTCTGTGCGACGACCCCGTCGCAGCCGCTGCAATCGGCCGTTATGGAACCCGCCTTGCATGAGCATAATCTAAGCTCGTTCAGCATCATGCCTTAGCGATGACGATCGCTCATACTAAGCGGAGAGTGAGATAGACTACCCCTATAACCAAAAAGGACAAGGGGTAGCACACTATTTCGTGATGTGACATTGCCCCATGCCATGACTAGGACGAAGTGTGACATGACATTGACTAAGGTCTCCTAACCTTTCTAGTATGTAATTTAAAAGACATCTCGATGTATGGGCAGGTAAAGGTTGACTCCCCCAAGACTAACTCGCGACTTACACACGTAAAGTACCAATACTATCTGTCGGCATAACTCGAGGCTAGCGGCCCACGTGACCCATCAGTCCACATAGCTCGAGGCTAGTAACCCTCGCGATACGACTACTATAGTACGCAGTTACTACGGCTTTTGGATATAGGTAGCCCATACATCTAACTGTCTTCACCCTCCCAAGGGTCACTGACAAGAGGTAGTCCGCTAAGACTAGATCCACATGCATATTAAAAGACAAGCAAGAAAAGTAATTGAAAGCAAAATAAGTAAACTATGAACGGCAAATCATGGATCCAACTGAAAATAAACAGGCAATAAATATACATCAATAAAATAAAGAAACATGCAACTAATTATAAACAGTAAATAAGGCAAGGTATCTTGCCTGAGGTGGTGTGCAAAAGAGCAGGATACGATAGCTCAAACTAGCAAATCAACGAAGCAAGAAACTCATAATCCAAGAACGCTCTGGATGCTGAAACAAACATCAAGAACGTTCTCGGTGTAAAAGATATATCTAGAAAACGCCTATCCAAAAGTCTAATTCTGGAACAGGGGCAAAATTATAATTTTGGGTCAAAACGGTGTCCCCGTTGGACCCATTTTGCACCGAAATGCGTGCCAGTACCTACGGGCTCTAAAGTCGTCAAATTACATGTCTACGGGTCCGATTTGAGGAGACAAACCCAATCGTATGTCCAAAGTTGGATTCCGGTGAGCCGTGCACAATTTTGCCTTTTGGAGCAGGTCGTGGAACCGCTAAAATAGCGTTCTGGTCGACCTTCTCAGATTCGGACCCAACTTGGCACACAGGACCTGAAAAATTATACGGTCCTGCTGGCACAAGTTTTATCTCAATATGACTAACATGCACAAAGTAATTAGGAAATTTACAAAGAGGCCGATACGGTGAATTTTAACGGATATGTATCAAATTCGTCACGCACACGCAACCAATTTGAATTCCGTCAAAGCCCACATGTCCGTGAGTCGATACGTACCTTTTGATACTTTTGGTTCATGACCATGTCACCCAGTTTGTCGGGACGCACGCCGTATCAGAATTTGTTTTCTAAAATTTTACTTTTTGAAAAACTGTTTTTGGATAAATTTTGGAATCGAATTTATTTGCATCTAGTAAACGAAAATTTAATCTATCAGAAAGGTTTTGTAGGCCTATATGTTAACTAATTTGTTGTTCAAAAAGTTTTAGAAAATCTCCACTGGGTTGACGGGAAATAATCCCTAAACATAGGTAATTGAAACTGTTTTAAAACTGTCATAAAACAGTTTTTTCGGGATTTTCGAATCGAATTTTTGATTCGATGGTTCGATATTAATGCGAACTAGTTGTGGGATCATCTAGGGGTTCATGTACACTCTACATAGCATTTTATGAAATCAAAAATACTCGACTATGTGTGGAGAAACCAAACAGAGAAGATGGGTACCTCGGTTGTATTATCAGGTCGTGTAATGCCTGTTGTTCGTATTACGTATTTTGGAATACGTGTACGTATTTATTCTTGTATTGCATGATCCCTGGCTTAGTTTTATTCCTGGCTTGGTTTATTCTTGGTTCGAGTTGGCTTGGTTCGGTTTGGGATTTGCTTTTAGTTCATCATGGACCAAAGGATGAACCCCCTACCTACCACCACTACCATTTATTAATCCATTCTTCTTTCTCTCTCTTTATTAACCTCTTCTTCTTCTTCCATTTACTTCTTCACCTACCAGAGAGAGAGAGGTCTAGGCAAGTACAACTTGCTTCATGGAAGAACTCAAATTTTATTGCTTCATTCTCTTCCTTACAGCATTTTAACTTACTTTAGTACTTGGCATTTCCACTTTCCATGGCTAGATTCTTGTAGATCTAAGTTTATACTATTTTTGGATTTCTTGGGTTTTGATCTACGTAATCTTGTTATTTCTGAGTTTTGATTGTTCCATGTTGTAGAGCATTTCGTTCTACCCCGTTTTGACCTATGGAAGTTCGGATTTGGGCTCCGGATGATGGAGTTATGGAGCTTGAGAACTTGGCTTTCATGGTGTTCTTCTTCTCGGAAATTTGGAGAAGATGAACTGTGCTGACTTGACCGCATGAATATTTCATGCGGCAAGTGTTCTCTTCAGCCGCATGGGTGGAAGTACCTTGAGCCGTATGAGAACCGAACTCATCTAGCCGCATAACTCGCTCAATCCCCAGCCGCATATACTCTGCACTTCTTGAGCCGCATGAGACGTTACCTGTTTAGCCGCATGCGCCCTTCCCGCTGGACGCATGAGGACCCCGCTCCTTTCAGCCGTATGAATGCTCTGACTTAGTCTCATGCGCCCTCTCTTCCCGCTTCTTCCAGCCGTATGGGACTTCACTTGACCCAGCCGCATGAGAACTTCTTCCCAAGTCGCATGAACTTGATCCACTTGTAGCCGCATAGGCGCATGACCCCGCTAACCGTATAAGCGCATGGCTTTGCTCCTGTCCCTGCCGTATGGATTGTTGCCTCAGCCGCATGCGCTTTCCTCTCCCCGTAGCCGCATGGACTGTTCTCCTCTTGCCGCATGCGCTTGTCTTTCTCTCAGCTGTATGAACCCAATTCATCTCAGCCGCATGGTTGCATGTGCCCTCTTATCCCGCTGGCCGCATGAGGACTGATATCCTTAGCCGCATAGGCTTTCCTTTATCAGCCGCATGCGCCTGACCCTATCCTGCCGCATGGGCTATTCTTCTCTCAGCCGCATGAGATTATTCCTGGCCGCATATCCCTGAACTGTATGACTCTCTTATAGCTCCGTACTGATATCTTATTATGGTATATTTATGCTCATTTTATATCCTTACGTCTTTTGTCTCGAACTTGATAATCCCGATTTGATTGACATGATTGAAATGACAATTGTACCTGGCATGGTGTGACCAAGAACTGACATGCTTGATAGTGGCCCATCGTGGTGCACTCCTGACATAATAACTTGACCTGCTATGCATGACACGGCAGTGACCCGTAGTGGTGCACTCTTGACAAGTACCCTGACAATGCATGATAGTGGTCCGTCGTAGCGCACTCTTGACAAATCAATTCATTGGCCTGGACACCGTAGATGATTGTGCTTGTATAAACTACTAGTCCGGTTGTGTCTTGCATCATGTCTAGGGCATGATCCCTGAGTACCACGGTCAGGGATTCATACTGAATCTGGCTAGGTTAATGACTAAATTGATCAAATAGTTCATGGAGAATTTCCCAGTTACCTGTTGCCCCTTTGATCCCGGCCTTATATATATATACATGGGATTTGTTGCTATCCGTCGAGATGAGCGCACTTCCAGCCCGCCGTCGAGTGTGGTACCTTAGGACACATGTATCTTACTACAGTGTGTCTGCTATATCATGCTATCTTTTTCTTTTCTTGCTGGGATTACTCAGGTAGTAACAAACAGGTAACGGACTTGGAATTCTCATTGCATCTTGCTAGTAACTAAGGCTTGTGATAACCCAAGTTAGTTAAAGTATCAAGCCGTACTTATTGCTTGGCCGTGAATGATTGGATGGAGTCTAGTCTTGTCTTGATCCTGTACAAGATTGTTATATGACCTGTCTTCTTATATTATCTTGCCGATAAATGGTGGGAGAAGCCAAGTTCTTTTCAGACGAAGGGTTACAACCCCGGTCCTTATTTGGTTTACGGGTTGTAACCTGGTTATCCGAATAGCCCCATGGTTACCTCATCGTATATCACCTGTTATGCTTGATACGGTTTATCTTACCAACAAGATTTGGAGACGGGGTTCTATTCAGGTGAAGGGTTACAACCCCGGTCCTTGTTTGGTTTAAGGGTTGTGACCTGGCTACTTGAATGGTTCCCTCGTACTCTATTTGACTGTTGTTATTCTTTTAATATCAAGCTCTTTTTACTGTTTTTTATGTAATTACATTCTTGTGCTAATTGCTGGTTTTAGTTCCTAAGTGAAGCCTCCTTTATGGCACTTGCTCTTTCTGGGGTCTGACCCAGCTGGTTTTGTATGGCCAGATACCGGAGCAGCACTAGAGGATCTACCGACCTTCCAGCCACATGGTGACCACTAGAGGGAATCCTGGCAACGAGTGGGTTTATTTTGGCTCTTCCACTCTATTGTAAAATTATTCTTTTGAGGCGTTTAGCCGCCGAGCAAGTGTTAGCTCGTGTACATTTTTACTTACTGTCTGCCTACTGGCTGTAACATGATTGGCAACCTAGGGTTGATCATGTATGACTAAACTCTTGCTAGTCCTCACATTTTGTAACGACTAGCTTCATGATCAGCTGAATATGTAATATTTGGGACGCCTTACCATTGTATATTTGGTGATCTTACATCTTGTAACATTTACTTACTTGCTTATGATTGAGACACTAGGCTTGTTATTGACCATAAGAGACTGATGGATTATAGATAAACCCTCACATATCTAGACAGCCGTGACCGTATAATGGAGTGGATCCCATTTCATTATACGTAGCTGGCTATGACTGCCCCAGCTCTCCAGTGTTCTGGTTCTGGGGCGTGACAGGTCGGACCGTCTATGTTTCTGGTGCTGCGACGTCGACCAGCGGCCATCCGAGGTGGCACTGGCGCGCACGCGCGCGGGCAAGGGGACGACTACCAAGTGGCGAAGGAGGCTAGGGTTTGTCGGCAGCAAGGGTGAGTAATTTTAGGGTTTAGGTGGTGTTTACTCGGTGTAAGCCCCCTGAATTTCAGGGCTATTTTAAATTTTTCTAAATGAATTATTTTCGATAAATATTTTATTATTAAATTGTTTAGATCATTAATGTACCTTTCCGTAACTTTGACTTCTGGAGCATCAGGGATGCCAATCTCTGGAAACTCTCTTAACGAGTTTTGAAGTAGACAAGATTATCTTTATTTTGATATATCATGTCCCACTTGAACTCGTTCCCTTGTGCTTTTTTTGTATCGTGCAACTTCGGGTCAACTTAGACCAATTAATCATTGAATAATTATTCTCACTTTTATTTTTGATCTTCGTTTGCACGTTACCGTGACTTTTAATTTAGGAGCACGAGACAAGTCGTTTTTCAGAACCAACTTCTCATGAATGATCTACTCGAGACGCTCTCTACCCATGACCTTCGTGTCCCACTCAGACACTCCATTTTGTGCTCTATTTTTTTTGCACAACTTTGGGTCAATTTAGGCCGATTTATTATCTACCGTAAAACCTGATTTAATTTCCAATTTAATTTCGGGACCCGACATCGATCCAACCTAGGCGACCCAAAGTATGGACGTGGCCCACATGAAGCCTACTACCTGCATGACGCTTGTGTCTCATTTATTGGAGTCTCCGTATATTATTTATTTTCCCGTGATTATAAATACGTATTTAATTTCAATTATTGCACTCTGTCCGATTTTGACCCGATCCGGCTCGACCGAACCCGAATCCCAGCTCCACGTTGTCCTCTCATGACTGTCCAAGTACCCCACTTAATTTTCCCCTTTTTTCTATTTTGAAAAATGTCTCTTCCTCTCTCTATTTTATAAATATCTCATTTATTTTATATATATATATATATATATATATATATATATATATATATATATATATATATATATATATATATATATATATATATACACATATATAACTCTCTCACTATCTTCCCTATAACAAACAAACACACACAACCCCAACCCCTCCACCTCACAGCACTCCCCCCCCTTGGCCGACCTACTTTTCCCCCTCTCCGTATTTTCTCTCTCTCTCAAATTAATATCTCTATCTATCTCTCTCTCTTCTATATATATTATATATACATACAAACATCTCTCTCTCTCTCTCTTACAACACCTACACAAACACACACCTCACCACCCCTCCTTTACAGCAGGAGCACCCCCCCAACCGACTTCTCTCTCTCTCCCTCTTATTCAAATATCTTCCTCTCTCTCTCTACTACTCTTTCTCTCCCTCTTTTACACACACACACAAAACACTCTCTTACTCTCTCCCTCTCACTCGGCCACACACTCACCACTCCTCCTCCATGGCCGACATCACCACCTCCATGCCCGAGCTCCTCCCTCTCCTCCTTCCTTCCTCATCACCATCACCATCCTCACTCCACCACCATGAAACCACCAACTCCACCATCACCCAAGCCACCACCGCACGCCACTGCCAACACCGCACAGCCGCCCATGCCGTGCCTGGCGCTGCGCCGCCGCCCCGGTCGGCCGTAGCAGCAGCTGCGCCAGCGGCAGCCGCCGCATGCATGCACGCGCGCGGCACAAACGCGCGTTGCCGCGTGGCCGTGCGCCACTACGTGGCCGGCCACCGGCCACCGACGACCCCCCTACCGACGCATGACCACCCGGCGATCACCCCCTGGCCGCCGCCTTCCTCCCCGGCGCGACGCATAGGCTATTCCTGCGTTTACGTCGAAATCCCGTCGGCGCGCGCGAGTTTGGAACTCAGAATTTGTGCTCCGTCGCAGCAACTTTGTGCGTGTTTTTTGGGAGATCTGACCGTTGGATCGGCGAACTACTTGCTCCGTCGCAATCTCGGTATATAGAATTCACTTCTGTCAATTTTCGTCTGTTAATTTCGTCGTTTGATACCTCAAAACTGGCCACCAAGTTGACGTTTTAAATTGAACTATTTTTGGGCAGTTTCGTGGAGCCGACTTCGTCAGCTCGTAACTTTGCCGTCGCAGCTCCGGTTGGCGCGCTACCTATTCCTGTGCGCAGCTGGTATAACCTTCTTCCTATCTCCTTTAGGTTTCGTTTCATTTTAAGCACGTTCGGTTGGTCGAATTCGACGTCAAAGTTGGCCGTCCGAATTCTTTAATTTGTACTTATTAAATTCCATTTTTGAACCCGGGAATCCGGATTCAATTTTTGATACCACCTATAGACTCGTGGCGTCGTTCTGGCATGTTTTCATATAAAATTTGCTTGATTTGGAGAACGTGGGCCCTGGCACGCATTTTGGTGCAAAACGGGTCCCACTTTTCGAGTCAACGGGTCACTTTGAGATCAGCTCATCGGAATCCTATTCCGGATATACCGTTGAATTCGTATCGTCATTCTGGTCTCGTTGACATATAATTTACTGAGTTTTGAAGACATTTGCTCTGGTACGCATTTCGGTGCAAACCGGATACCAAGTGTCCGCGTCAACGTATCGTTTTGAGATCGGCACATCGGAATTCCATTTTGGACATACCGTTGGGTTCGTATCATCATTCTGGATTCGTGGACATATAATTTGCTAGGTTTTGTAGACTTCTATTCTGACACATTTTTCGGTACAAAGTGTGTCCAACGGCGGACATTATTTTGACCCGAAATTATCGATTTGCCCCTGTGTCCAAATTGGACTTATGGGTAGGCTATCCTAGCTAATTTGACCATTCTGGACACGTTGGTGATAATTATTTTATCATCCGACAACATCTGTAGATTTTGATTATGTATTATCCTTAATTTATAGTTAATTATTTTTTCAGAAATTGTTACTTTCTGGTTTTGAATTTTTATATATATTTTAATTTCTGTAAAAATCTGGAAAAAATTGTATTTAAATACTATGTTAATTTGGATAATATATTATAATTTTTCCAGTATTTAATAAGTACATTTGGTATTTTATAAAAATAGGAAAACAGAACTCATTTTCAGTATATTTATGTTTGCTAATTTTTAATAAATATTTGTGAGGGTTCATAAATCCCAAAAAAATTAGTATAAATTTCTATAATTAACAAGGATCATTTTGGTACTTTATTTTATATATAATTGAGCTTTTTGTCTATCTCAAAAATTATTGGAACTTAGTGTACAGTTTGATTTATTTATTAAATAATTACGACTTTCAATATTTTGTGTTATTTTGAGTTATAGGCGTATTGGACCTCACCCCGCACTAGTGTAAAGACCCTAGAGAATTAGTTTGGATATAGTGGCACTCCACATTAGACTTTTATGCTAGGTCCCCACTTGGCTAGTATCCAGTTAGGAGTCGTGTCACACCACTAGTGTAATATTGAACATAGCTTAGAACTGAGTTTGTATATCATTATTGACAGGACACCGGACATCTATATCTTCGTACTAGTATTCTTGCTTTGCTCGAGGCAAGTACATCTACAAACTCATTTACTGTCTTTTAATGCTAGAACTTGTATTAACCCTGTTAAAATACTGATCATTGAGGTAGCGAGTTAAATCTTCACATGTTGTATTACTTTCAGTACTTGTCATGCTTAGGACAGTTATCATATCTTCATATGCTTCTTACTGGTTCTCAGTACATGTTTCACTATGCTTTATACTACTCGGAGTATTTACATATTTCATACGGCTCCCAGTACCTGCCATGCTTATACTACCAGTATCTCTCACATATTTTTACTGTTCTCGTATCTCTAACATGATAGAATATGGGTTATGGGAAAACTGTTAGTAGCGTACGTGATCATGCCCCCATTATCGTACCTTACAAAGTTTCATTCTATATGATACTGCGCCGTAGGCCATTATCCAGCATTTCTGTACGGAGGTACACCTATGCCTGTACACTTGTACGTATGTACATTTCATTTACAAGTGCCCCAGCACTTTGTACATCTATTGACCGATCACATACCTGCTACAGTTTTAAACATTACTTATACATCTGTCTCTATGACATATGTATCCTTGCCATGATAGATTATGAGTTATACCATGATTCCAGATATGCCATGTTCCCTATGTTACTATGATACTGTGATCCCAGTTGTACCATGAGCCCATGTTTTCCAGTATTTCCTGTTTTATAGACTTATCACACCATGATTCTTGTTGTACATCTCTTTCATTATATGTTCAGTACTTTAGTTGTAGAGGTTGTATTTGCTCCCGTCCTGACAGGATAACGTTGTAGGTTTACTTTTCGAGAAGAAAATGCTATGTGTTACATGTTATGGTACTGCATTGAGGACCTGGCCTTAGCTCCAAAAGAGGTCCAAGCGGGGAACCTTGCTTAGTTATCTTTCATGTGTTTAGTAGACTTAGATTTTGGTCTGTACTTATATTTGGATACTGGACTTTGTCTCCAGTTAGATACTTGGAAGTGTATTATTTAAGTCTGTGCTTATGTTACCTTCACTTATAGATGCTGTGTTGTGATGAACTTTAAATATGATATTAGAACTGTTAGCAGCTTAGATCCTTTATTGTCTATTATTAGAACAACTTACTATGCTTTAAATCAAGCGTAGGCTGGACATGGCTCGGCCCGGTCCAACAATTTGGGTAACGGGTCGTGACATGTTTTTTGGCGGCCCATGCAGGTCTCGACTTAAGTTGTTTGGTTACGTTATTGTACCAAACATGCCTGCAATTAGGATCTAGGACAACTTGATACAACTAGGAATAAATAATTAGAACACCTAGAGGATTTCTAGGATTGCAACATAGGAGAACTCATCACAGCATAGGACCGTTAACTGTATTTAGTATATTGTTTGAAATTCAGTATGTTACAATTTTGACCAAGTTTATACCCTTGGAATGGCCCCTGAGGATCTCACTCTAATCTTATCTAGAAATCTGTTTCCACTTATTTTCATTTGATCTTTCTTAAATTCGTTGTTGAATTTAATTTCTGATTTTCGTTGTTAACTTTGATCTTGCATCGTGATAAATTTTGTGGATTGAATTATGATATATCCTGATAAGGTAAACGTCTGCTTTAGTTATGGAGTTTAGAATTTATCGCAGCCATATTAGCTGGTATGACAAAAACATATAGCCTGATTTCGGATATACTATCCTATTCATAGAATTTAGATTTTCTCGCAGCCATACCGGTTGGCGTGGCGAGGATTCTAGATAACATGATTATAGGGTGTATACCTTAGTTATGACTTTATCAATTATTGCATATAAGCTTACTGGTGTGGCAAAAATTCTGGCAACATGATTTCAGGAAGACGTGTATGGTTATCAGATAATATCTCAACTTGGTTCACTTTGTTATGAATGAATGAGCAAGAATAAATTTTTATTATCATTCTTTCCAGTCTTGATTAACTCTGTCCTATCTACATCTACAACTAGGATTACAGGTTCTCTAGGACTCTCCAATAGGATTGCTTTCGCGTTATCTTTTGGACATAATTATTTTTGTGTTCCATCTTTCCTATGACTTGACTAAACTCTTCTTCGTTAACCTCTTGGGTAATTCTTCTCGTTATGTATCCCGTTGTCTTCGTACCATGCTTGAAGATTTTTTGATAAATTTTTCTGTCTCGCTTGACCCTTTAACTTGTTTGGACACTGTTATGGATTGCTTGACCCAGTCTTAGGCCTTGTTACCTTCTACTTGATAAACGACCGAAATAGCCAAACCTTGTTAACTGATTCCATAGTATAACTATAAATGTATTGTGTGATTGTGATAAATACTTTTCCTAGGGATTGGTTAGATTAAGCTTATAGGACAAGTATAAGTGACTGACTGTAGTAGACTTAGAAACCATTAAGAACGATTGTATTGATAGTATGACTTGATGATAGGGTATCTAAGATGGAGAAATGAGATATTATATTGTTATGACTATGGATTGAGGATTAGAATCTTGTGCTTAGCAGTTTGAGGATTTAGCATTTGTAGAATTTTGGTTGGTTACCTATAGCTAATTACATGTGATTAGAGGGTAGATCGATATGTGGAATGGTATAGAATAAGTTAGAATGAGTTATCGTATTGCGTACGAGATCGGGAAAATATCAGTTAAAAAGACATGAAACAAGATAAAGACATATGTACTTTGGTAACTAATAAATCGGGAGTTTTGAAAACGAGGATTTATATTCGTAGGACTTGTTGAGTAAAATGAAGAAGGCTCTACGCCAAGGATAAGAATTGAACGTATGATTTCAAGGAGAAACTGTAGGAAAGGATTGACGATAAATGATGCTAAGAAACTGTGGATTGATAGAATATGGATACTTAGGATACGATAAGGAAATCCAGTATTTACAATTAAGGTTGGAAATATGGTTGATTAAGCATTATAGGTTTATAAACATACCCAGAGAATGACCTATAGTTTAGGGTATACATAAATATTTCATGTTAGTGTGGAAGATTCTAAAGGATATATGACGTAGTTATGATAGAAGGACTTTGTTGAGCCTGAACCAAAAAATCGTAAGGAGAAACAGAAGAGATGATTATAAGGATAGCAGATTGAGTATCGTAGCCAGAGCAGCTACATGTTATAGTTTGACCGGTTGGATGATTTTTAATTTCGAGGACGAAATTTTTGTAAGGTGGGTAGGATGTAAGCCCCCTGAATTTTAGGGCTATTTTAAATTTTTCTAAATGAATTATTTTTGATAAATATTTTATTATTAAATTATTTAGATCATTAATGTACCTTTCCATAATTTTGACTTCTGGAGCGTCAGGGATGCCAATCTCTGGAAACTCCCTTCACGAGTTTTGAAGTAGACAAGATTATCTTTATTTTGATATATCATGTTCTACTTGAACTCGTTCCCTTGTGCTCTTTTTGTATCGTGCAACTTCGGGTCAACTTAGACCAATTAATCATTGAATAATTATTCTCACTTTTATTTTTGATCTTCGTTTGCACGTTACCGTGACTTTTAATTTAGGAGCACGAGACCAGTCGTTTTCCCAGAACCAACTTCTCATGAATGATCTACTCGAGACGCTCTCCACCCATGACCTTCGTGTCCCACTCAGACACTCCATTTTGTGCTCCATTTTCTTCGCACAACTTTCGGGTCAATTTAGGCCGATTTATTATCTACCGTAAAACCTGATTTAATTTCCAATTTAATTTCGGGACCGACATCGATCTAACCTAGGCGACCCAAAGTACGGACGTGGCCCACATGAAGCCTACTACCTTCATGACGCTTGTGTCTCATTTATTGGAGTCTCCGTATATTATTTATTTTTCCGTGATTATAAATACGTATTTAATTTCAATTATTGCACTCTGTCCGATTTTGACCCGACCCGGCTCGACCGAACCCGAATCCCAGCTCCACGTTGTCCTCTCATGACTGTCCAAGTACCCCACTTAATTTTCCCCTTTTTCCTATTTTGAAAAATGTCTCTTCCTCTCTCTATTTTATAAATATCTCATTTATTATATATATATACATATATATATATATATATATATATATATATATATATATATATATATATATATATATATATATATATATATATATATACACACACATATATATATATATATATACATATATATAACTCTCTCACTCTCTTCCCTATAACAAACAAACACACACAACCCCAACCCCTCCACCTCACAGCACTCCCCCCCTTGGCCGACCTACTTTTCCCCCTCTCCATATTTCTCTCTCTCTCTCAAATTAATATCTCTATCTATCTCTCTCTCTCTCTTCTATATATATTATATATACATACAAATATCTCTCTCTCTCTCTCTTACAACACCTACACAAACACACACCTCACCACCCCTCCTTTACAGCAGGAGCACCCCCCCCCAACCGACTTCTCTCTCTCTCCCTCTTATTCAAATATCTTCCTCTCTCTCTCTACTACTCTTTCTCTCTCTCTTTTACACACACACACAAAACACTCTCTTACTCTCTCCCTCTCACTCGGCCACACACTCACCACTCCTCCTCTATGGCCGGCATCACCACCTCCATGCCCGAGCTCCTCCCTCTCCTCCTCCCTTCCTCATCACCATCATCATCCTCACTCCACCACCATGAAACCACCACCTCCACCACCATGAAACCACCACCTCCACCATCACCCAAGCCACCACCGCACGCCACTGCCATCACCGCACAGCCGCCCACGACGTGCCCGGCGCTGCGCCGTCGCCCCGACCGGTCGTAGCAGCAGCTGCGCCAGCGGCAGCCGCCGTATGTATGCACGCGCGCGGCGCAAATGCGCGTTGCCGCGTGCCGTGCGCCACTACGTGGCCGGCCACCGGCCACCGGCGAGCCCTCCTACCGGCGCGCGACCCTCCGGCGATCACCCCCTGGCCGCCGCCTTCCTCCCCGGCGCGACGCATAGGCTATTCGTGCGTTTACGTCGAAATCCCGTCGACGCGCGCGAGTTTGGAACTCAGAATTTGTGCTCCGTCGCAGCAACTTTGTGCGTGTTTTCTGGGAGATCCGACCGTTGGATCGGCAAACTATTTGCTCCGTCGCAATCTCGGTATATAGAACTTCACTCCTGTCAATTTTTGTCTGTTAATTTCGTCGTTTGATACCTCAAAACTGGCCACCAAGTTGACGTTTTAAATTAAACTATTTTTGGACAGTTTCGTGGAGCCGACTTCGTCAGCTCGTAACTTCGCCGTCGTAGCTCCGGTTGGCACGCTACCTGTTCCTGTGCGCAGCTGGTATAACCCTCTTCCTATCTCCTTTAGGTTTTGTTTTATTTTAAGCACGTTCGGTTGGTCGAATTCGACGCCAAAGTTGGCCATCCGAATTCTTTAATTTGCACTTGTTAAATTCCATTTTAAACCCGGGACTCCGGATTCAATTTCTGACACCACCAGTAGACTCGTGGCATCGTTCTGGCATGTTTTCATATAAAATTTGCTTGATTTGGAGAACGTGGGCCCTGGCACGCATTTTGGTGCAAAACGGGTCCCAATTTTCGAGTCAACGGGTCACTTTGAGATCAGCTCATCGGAATCCAATTTCGGATATACCGTTGAATTCGTATCGTCATTCTGGTCTCGTTGACATATAATTTGCTGAGTTTTGAAGACATTTGCTCCGGTACGTATTTCGGTGCAAACCGGATACCAAGTGTCCGCGTCAACGTATCGTTTTGAGATCGGCACATCGGAATTCCATTTTGGACATACTGTTGGGTTCGTATCATCATTCTGGATTCGTGGACACATAATTTGCTAGGTTTTGTAGACTTCTATTCTGACATGTTTTTCGGTACAAAGTGTGTCCAACGGCGGACATTATTTTGACCCGAAATTACCGTTTTGCCCCTGTGTCAAAATTGGACTTATGGGTAGGCTAACCTAGCTAATTTGACCGTTCTGGACACGTTGGTGATAATTATTTTATCATCCGACAACATCTGTAGATTTTGATTATATATTATCCTTAATTTATAATTAATTATTTTTCCAAAAATTATTACTTTCTGATTTTGAATTTTTATATATATTTTAATTTCTGTAAAAATCTGGAAAAAATTGTATTTAAATACTATGTTAATTTGGATAATTTATTATAATTTTTCCATTATTTAATAAGTACTTTTGGTATTTTATAAAAATAGGAAAACAGAACTCATTTTCAGTATATTTATGTTTGCTAATTTTTAATAAATATTTGTGAGGGTTTAATAGTATAAATTTCTATAATTAACAAGGATCATTTTGGTACTTTATTTTATATATAATTGAGCTTTTTGTCTATCTCAAAAATTATTGGAACTTAGTGTACAGTTTGATTTATTTATTAAATAATTACGACTTTCAATATTTTGTGTTATTTTGAGTTATAGGCGTTTTGGACCTCACCCCGCACTAGTGTAAAGACCCTAGAGAATTAGTTTGGATATAGTGGCACTCCACATTAGACTTTTATGCTAGGTCCCTACTTGGCTAGTATCCAGTTAGGAGTCGTGTCACACCACTAGTGTAATATTGAACATAGCTTAGAACTGAGTTTGCATATCATTATTGACAGGATATCGGACATCTATATCTTCGTACTAGTATTCTTGCTTTGCTCGAGGCAAGTACATCTACAAACTCTTTTACTGTCTTTTAATGCTAGAACATGTATTAACCCTGTTAAAATACTGATCATTGAGGTATCGAGTTAAATCTTCAAATGTTGTATTACTTTCAGTACTTGCCATGCTTAGGACAGTTATCATATCTTCATATGCTTCTTACTGGTTCTCAGTACATGTTTCACTATGCTTTATACTACTCGGAGTATTTACATATTTTATACGGCTCCCAGTACCTGCCATGCTTATACTACCAGTATCTCTCACATGTTTTTACTGTTCTCGTATCTCTAACATGATAGAATATGGTTTATGGTGAAACTGTTAGTAGCGTATGTGATCATGCCCCCATTATCGTACCGAGCAATGTTTCATTCTATATGATACTGCGTCGTAGGCCATTATCCAGCATTTCTGTACGGAGGTACACCTATGCCTGTACACTTGTACGTATGTACATTTCATTTACAAGTGCCCCAGCACTTTGTACATCTATTGACCGATCACGTACCTGCTACAGTTTTAAACAATACATATACATCTGTTTCTATGACATATGTATCCTTGCCATGATAGATTATGAGTTATACCATGATTCCAGATATGCCATGTTCCCTATGTTACTATGATACTGTGATCCCAGTTGTACCATGAGCCCATGTTTTCCAGTATTTCCTGTTTTATAGACTTATCACACCATGATTCTTGTTGTACATCTCTTTCATTATATGTTCAGTACTTTAGTTGTAGAGGTTGTACTTGCTCCCGTCCTGACAGGATAACGTTGTAGGTTTACTTTTTGAGAAGGAAATGCTATGTGTTACATGTTATGGTACTGCATTGAGGACCTGGCCTTAGCTCCAGAAGAGGCCCCAGCGGGGAACCTTGCTTAGTTATCTTTCATGTGTTTAGTAGACTTAGATTTTGGTCTGTACTTATATTTGTGTACTGGACTTTGTCTCCAGTTAGATACTTGGAAGTGTATTATTTAAGTATGTGCTTATGTTACCTTCGCTTATAGATGCTGTGTTGTGATGAACTTTAAATATGATATTAGAACTGTTAGCAGCTTAGATCCTTTATTATCTATTATTAGAACAGCTTACTACGCTTTAAATCAAGCGTAGGCTGGACATGGCTCGGCCCGGCCCAACAATTTGGGTAACGGGTCGTGACACTCGGCCCCTTTTCGATTCTACATATATAACTAAGTTATATATATATATATTTGGTTGTGTGGCTTTGGGGGCAAGCTCGGGTTGGCTTGCAAGAGCACTATTCCCGCAAGGGAACAGTATAGCGGGTTATTATTTTTATTTTTATTTTATTTTTATTTTTATTTTTTCTTTGAACATTGGTTTATATATGTAAAAATATATATATATATATATGTATAATATATATATATATATATATATATATATATATATATATATATATTATATATATATATATATATATATATATATATTATACAAAACACAAAGGTTTTTGAATCCTAGGGCTGACTGTGCCAAGATAAAGAGTGGTTGGGATTTAATCTTGGTGAATCAACGGTTGTGGGGTTTTATGGGAAAGAGCATTATTGGGAGTGGGCTTTTATGGGGAAGAGCATTATTGGGAGTGGGGTTTTATGGGGAATCCAAAGATGGGGATTTAATATTTTGATGGTTGGGATTTAATATTTTGATGGGGGCCTCATAATGGTTGTGGATGAGCATTATTGAGAGTGGGGTTTTATGGGGAATCCAAAGAAAATTCACATCCAGCAGTGGTTGGGATTTAATATTTTGATGGAGCCTCAAAATTATTATTGTTCGTTTAAAATTGGGGGTCCAAGATTTTGAGGGGGAATACCTTAAATGAACCATGCCCTATGGGCACGGGTTATGACTAGTATATATATATAATGCTCTTTTGAAAAAAAAAATTAATTTAAATATATATATATATATGTATATATATATATATATATATATATATATATATATATATATATATATATATATATATATAGGGCCAAAAAAGAAGATGGTTGTTGCTCAGGATTCCCTTCCGAGGCTCTCCCCTCCGGGGAGCTCCTAGGCCGGCGCTTCGTGTCCCCCTCCGCCATGCCCCCCCTCCTTGGCCGGACGAAGCCCTCGTCTTGGTCCGTCGTGCTTCCCTCCATCCCTCTTCCCTCCATCCCCATGGAGTTCCCAGCCCTCCATCCTCCCTCCCTCCTACCCCCATCCATTCGCCTCTCGACTCCGGCATCCTTCATCCGCCCCGCTCCAGCGACCCCCCCTTTCGCTCTCTCTTCGGTTAGACCACTGGCGAATCCGCCTGCCCGGCGCCCCGATCACCTCTGGCGGTGCATCTGGTAGGGGCCAGGCCGGCTATCCCTGGTTCGTCCTCTCCCAGGCGACCGGTCCCAGTTTGCCGCCCAATCCTCCCAATTTTCAATTTTTTCTCGGGGCTGCTGTCTTCTCAGGAAGGGTGCCCCCATACGGTGCAGGTGGTGGGCCCCCCGTCTCGTGGCCTCTCGTTCACGAGAGTAACCCCTATTGTTATGCTCCGTGGCCTCTCGTTCCCGAGAGTGACCCCCATTTTTACACCCAGGCCGAGCGTAGACATCCCCTCCTTTTCAATCATAGCAGTGGGGCCCACCCCCACTATTCCTTTGCTTCATATGCGGGTCAAGGCTGGAAGCCTAGCCAGGCTGTTTACGCTAGGGACGATCTTTATGCCGGTCGGCTGGCTGAGTCAGCTACGTATTGGTCTTCTTTCCCCTATGCGTATTCGCTTCCACAACTCTATCCTCCCTCCATCCTTGTTCCTCCCCCCCCCGGGCCCCCTCCCCTTCCGTTGAGCCCCCGGCTCCCTCTGCCCCCTCTTCCGTTGAACCCCCGGCCCCCTCCTCTCCGATGGATGCCTCCTCGTCCTTCCAGATCGCTTGCGTGCCCATCCCTCCCGGTTCGCCCCCGAATCCGTTAGATCCCTCTCCTCCTGCTCGCGGGCATCCCCTCCCTGATCCGGTGGCTCAGCGCTTAGTCGTCAGCCTGGGTGCTGCCTCTGGGATTTTGGCCCCGAGATCCGGCCTCCCGTCGTCGTACGGATTGACGGATGCCTCTCTTGTTGTTAGGGCGGCATCCTCTTCGGCCCCCTCCCCGCCCATCCCTGGCCAGCCTGCCCCCCTCTCCCCGTCCCCTGGCAACGATCTTCCGACATGCACTATCCCCTCGCCCCCTTGCCCCGCTTTCACCCCCCCAGCCCGCCCCTTTCCCTTCCGGATCCGCTCAGGCGTCCTACGCCGCCAAGCTGCGCCCGGACCTCGCTTCTGATCAGAGTCGCATCCTGCCGACGTCCGTCATCCGGATATCGAGTACGCCAGAGAATCTCCAGTACCTTTAGTTTCTTTCTTCGCCTCGGAATTAACCTCTATGTCATCATCATTCCCCCACTCCTTCATTCTCAAATTTTCCTCCGGCTGCCCTAAGCTCTCCAGGGTGCAGGAGGTTATTGCCAGCTGGAAGCTCTCGGATCATTATCGAGTACCACCCATCGATCCTAGGCATAGTCTTCTACACTTATCCTCTGACCTCGACCATAGGACCGTATGGTCCAAGGGCACTTGCAAGATTGACACCCACCAGATGAAGATCATTAAGTGGTCGACCAGTTTCAGCACTAAAGAAGATTCCCCAAAGGTCGCCGCTTGGGTGACCATGCCTAATCTTCCCCTCATTTGCTTTGTTCTAGCGGCTCTTAGGCGTATTGCTAACTCATTCGACACGTACGTAGCTACGGCCCCAGAGACGAGCAACCTCACGAAAGCCCACTACGCCAAGATTTGTGTTGAACATGACCTTTCCTCTAAACTACCGAATTTTATCACCTTAGAGCTGGGCAAACAGACTCACACCCAACAAATCCTCTACGATAACCATATTTTGTTCTGCAACCACTGCCACCTAAGAGGTCACACCCCTAAACATTGCCACCATCTCCATCCCGAACTAAAGAAGAAACCGGCCAGGAACGACAAAGCGCAATCGGAGGGGAGAACTCCCCAAGGGCCCATCCTACCCCTTCCCAATTCCCACATCCATTTCGACTTAAGTAACGGAAGGTCGGAGATCCCCAGCAGAGCCTTGGTCCCTCTCAACAGTCAAGCAATCACGCTCTCCAACCAATTTGACACTCTAGGCTCAGAGGAGGCGGCATAGCCATCAGAGACCCACCAAATCGAAAGCTCCATCGCCACAATCCCCATCCCGGAGGACGTAGAGGCATCCATTGTCACTACCGACGACGACCTCCAACAAATTGAAAGCACCATCGCCACGATCCCCTCCGCGAAGGGCATAGAGGAACCACTGTCTCTATCGACGAAGACCCCATTGTAGCAGCACTCGTTATTTTAGGCCCGGACCTAGTCCAGAGGGGCCAACAGGTTCAAGATGCAGGATTTCCTCTCCAGCAATCCTTGCTACTGATTGGAAGCACTAGTGATGCCCTAATTATTCCCCAGAGGACCCCATTCTGGACTCCGCTGGAGAATCGATTGGCCCCCCACCCGACCAACTAGTGGAATCAACTTGCGATTATCCTCCCAATTCAAAGAATGAAATCGGGGCATTAACGTGGAAGGGACCAGCAGGGTCCAAAACCATTCTAACCCGATCCACAGCCAAGCAAAAAAAATAAACCCCCCGCAACTCCCTTAATGATTAACATCCTATCTTGGAATGTCCGCAGGCTGGGGAACAAACCCGCACTCAGAAGAATTATCAGCCTGAAGAAAATTAATAAGATAGACATCCTCATTATTCTTGAACCCAAAATTTCCCCCAAAAGATTAAAATCCATCCAACTGCAGCTTGGCCTTCCTACGGCCATTGCTGGCAGACACGACATCTGGATCCTTGGTACGAAAGATGTCACTTTATGGAGTTTCCAAGAGACCCGACAAGTCCTTTCTTGCTGGTTAGATCACCCGTTGCTCCCAGAACGACCATCATCTCGGCGGTCCACGGCAGCTGTGACTACTTAGAGCGGAAATACCTCTGGAATGACCTCCTAGACATCTACCTTAATCACAGTAATTTCCCCTAGCTTTGCATTGGGGACTTTAATGCGCTCACCTGTAGAGAGAAGAAAATCGGGGGCCACCCCCCTCCCATCTAGGCCATTCAGGACTTCAATAACTTCATTTCAATGCCAATTTAGCACCGCTCCGATTCACCGACAATGCCTTCACCTGGTAAAATACGCAAGAAGGCAACCGCCGCCAGTACTCCCGTCTTGACAGAGCCCTCACAAACGTCCTCTGGCATGGAATGGGGATCACCACCAACCTGTCTTACCTCAACTCCACTGAATCCGACCATGCTCCGCTGCTCGTGGAAGTCAAAAACAATTCTAACCCATCCAAAAAGAATTTCCAATTCCTCGACCTCTGGATCGAGCACCCCCAATTCTTGTACATCGTCGCAGAGGCGTGGAATAGTATGGATTCTCCAAACCCCCTTTTCCGTATGAGCAACAGGCTCAAGGCCACCAGGAAAGCCCTGTCCAAGTGGAGCAAACTTGCTTTCGGGGACATCTTTCAAGCTGTTCGGGTCGCCGAGGACGACGTCACACATGCCGAAGCCAGGTTCGCTACTGATCAATCCCCGGCGGCTAGGACTGCCCTCAACCTCACCAAGGCCATGCTCAAATTTAGGATTAAAGTGGAGACAGACTTTTGGAAGCAAAAAGCCAGATTGAAATGGGATAGCGACGGGGACAAAAACTCGAAATACTTCCATGCCTGCGTCAACGGGCGAAGACAAAAGCTATCGATCCACCACACCACCGACGAGAGTAGGAACATCATAACTGACCAAAAAGGCATCCAAGCGGCCGCAACGAAGTTCTATTCCAAATTATTCTCCAAAGAAATGGTTCACAAAGACAACGCCTTTCTGGACCAAATCTCTTTTTTTGTTAAATACGCTGACAACGTCCAGCTCGAGCGCATCCCCACCGTCCAGGAGGTGGAAGAGGCGGTTTGGGCACTCAATGAACATAGTGCTCCCGGTCCAGACGGGTTCTCGGGTGTTTTCTTTCGCAAGTGCTGGGATATCATCAAGCAGGACATCACCGAAGCGGCCACCGCATTCTTCGAAGGAGCCACTTACCCCAAAGCCATCTCTAGCGCCAAGCTCATCCTCATCCCGAAAAAAGATAACCTGGAGACCTTTCGTGACTTTCGTCCCATCAGTCTGTGTAACTTCATCAACAAGATCATATCGAAAATCATCGCTATCAGAATAGCAGGGATCCTCCCCAAGATCATCTCGGAGGAGCAGAGTGGATTTGTGCGTGGGAGGAACATCCAGGACAATATTATGCTAGCCCAAGAGTTAATTACCTACATGAAGTTTTCTGCCGGAGGAGGAAACATAGCAGTCAAAATAGACATGGAGAAAGCTTATGATAGACTGGATTGGCAATTTATGATCTGGGTTTTCAGGGCATTCGGCTTCTCCGTGTACTGGACCAACTTAGTGTGGAGATCTATCAGCAACTCTTGGTTCTCCACGATCATCAATGGCCAGGCCGAAGGATTTTTCAAATCGAGCTGTGGGATTAGACAAGGAGACCCACTGTCATCCACGGCCTTCATCATAGTCGCCGATGCCCTAAGTAGGAACCTCAACAACCTGGTCAACACTCCGAACTTCCAGCACTATCACACTTCCAGCGGATGCCCTATAATCACTCACCTGGCCTTTGCCGATGATTTACTTATCTTCTCGTCAAGAGAAGAAGGAGCGGTGGCAGTGGTCCAACACACTCTGCAGAGGTACTCCACCTGCTCTGGTCAGAAGATCAACCCATCAAAGAGTGTCATCTATGCCCACCACAATATCAAAAGAGAGCACGCGATGAGACTAGCCCACTTAACTGGCTTCTCAGTCGACCACCCTCCGTTCAATTATCTGGGGTGTCCCCTCCTGTACGGCAGATCCAATGTCGGCATATTTGAAACCTTGATCACTCGTATCAGGAACAAACTCGCCGGATGACATAATGCTATTCTATACCCAGCTGGCAAGATTATCCTTATTAATTACGTGCTCACCTCTATTCCCATCTATACCCTGGCGGCGTGCTCTCCGCCTTTAAATGTTCTTTCATCGATCGAGCAAATGAGGTATAATTTCTTCTTGGGGCATTGCAATGGTATCAACAAACATCACTGGACTAGCTGGAATTCCATGGCCCATCCCATCGAGGAAGGGGGGTTGGGATTCACCAAACTCTCCCATATCGTTAAAGCCTTCTCGATGAAACTTTGGTGGAAGCTTCGCACGGACAAGAATTTATGGACTAGGTTTATGAAGAACGGGTACTTTAAGCATATCCACCAGACAGAGGCAATAGCCAACAGCAGATCATCATCGGTGTGGCAGCGCATCCTGAGTAGGCATGAACTGGCCGAGCCAGAGATGAGGATCCAACTGGGGGACGACGAGTCGAACCCTTTCAGGGAGAGATGGATTGGGGACAACTTGATCATGAGGCTCATGGTCATCCCTGCGCACAGCAGAATCAGACACTTGTGGAACTACAGCAGCGAAGAATGGAACTGGGACAAGATTCACGAATGGGCAGGCAACGACACGGTGAGGGACATTCAAGCGCGCGGCCTGAAGATTAGCCGCGAGGCCGATGCTCTGAGATAGACGCTCGAGGCTTCCGGGGCATTTTCGGTGAGGTCGGCGAGACTCACTGTCCGCGGTACGGGGCTGTCGCATCAGCCCATCGCACAATACTGGCACTCATGCATCCCCAAGAAATGGTCCTTCCTTATGTGGAGAGTTATCAGAAAGAAACTGTCGACTGATGATATCCTCAATACCATTGGGTTTAGCTTGGCATCCGCCTGCAATTGCTGTTCTAATCGACAGATCGAGACTATCAATCACATCTTCTGCCACGGTAGCCTGCCAGACAGAGTCTGGAGGACCCTCATCCACACCTACAGAATGGAGCCAGGGGGCAGACGCTTCTACGATCTAGCGGTCTCTTGGGAGAGAGCTTTCCACGGCCACCAGATCGTCGCAGCGGCCGCCACGTGGACTATTTGGAAGAATCACAACAAGGCGAGATACGAAGATCACAAATACTCAGTTGACCAGCTCATACGGGAGGTCTTCCGTCAATGTCGTAAAAGGAGGATTCTGTGCCCCTACAGTACGACATCATTCTGGTTTCCCCATCCCTGATCTAAGGCGATCATGTTGTCCCCTCTTGTTTATTTTTTGGTGGTATACTTGTACAGTTCTGACTTGTATACGTGTCACGCATTTCCATTTTGAGCCTGCATTAATAAGAGAGGGGTTTTCTTAAAAATATATATATATATCGGCCCAGACTTTTTGGAGGAATCGGTTGCCTTCTTCCAAGGTGCCAGATACCCGAAATCGCTATCCAGGGCGAATCTCATTCTTATCCCCAAGAATGATAACCCTGAAACCTTCAAAGATTTTCGTCCCATTAGTCTTTGCAACTTTGCCAATAAAATCATAGCGAAAATTATCGCTAACCGGATGTCGGATCTCCTGCCAAAAATTATCTCCAAGAAGTAGAGTAGTTTTGTTAAAGGGCGTAACATCGTGGACAACATCCTGCTCGCTCAAGAGATGGTCACTTGTATAAAATTCCCGGCTAGAGGGGGGAACATCGCCATTAAGCTGGACACGGAGAAAGCCTACGACCGCCTTGATTGGCAATTCATGATCTGGGTCGTCAGGGCTTTTGGCTTCTCTGAACCATGGATTGACATCATCTTCAGGTCCATCAACAATTCCTGGTTCTCCACCGTTATCAACGGTCAGGCCGACGGCTTCTTCTGCGCCAGCCGTGGCGTTCGCCAGGGGGATCCTCTTTCTGCCACTATTTTCATCATCCCTGCGGAGGCCCTCAGCAGAAACCTCAAAAGCATGTCCAACACCCGACTGTTCCATCACTTTCACACCTCCACGGGCTGCCCCATCATCACCCACCTTGCTTACGTGGATGACGTCCATATTTTTTCTCCTGCGACATCGGCTCCATCGTGGTTGTTCTTCAAACGCTGAACAGGTACACCAGCTGTTTCGGTCAAAGAATCAATAACAACAAGAGCGTTATATACACCCACCAAAAAACGGACAGATCCCACTCTGCGACGCTCTCCAACTTGACTTCTTTTGCCACAGCGTACCCACCTTTCACCTACCTTGGGTGTCCTCTGGTCTATGGCAAGGCCAACTCGGGCATCTTCGAGTACATGGTCAGCGCCATCAGGAAAAGGATCCAAGGTTGGCACAATGCTACCCTCTCGTCCGGGGGCAAACTGATTCCGATCAAGCACGTACTATCGTCCATTCCCATCTATACCCTGGCGGTCTGCAACCCTCCCAAAAAGGTTTTCGTCTCGATTGAATCCCTCTTCGCCAGCTTCTTCTGGGGTCACAACAAAGGCAAAGATAAGCACCACTGGGCCAGCTGGAACACTATGGCGAAACCCACCTCCGAGGGCGGTCTGGGATTCTCTAGATTGGAGTACATCGCCGACGTATGCTCTATAAAATTATGGTAGAAGCTGCGCACTGACAGTTCAATCTGGACTCGCTTCATGAAAGCGAGATACTTCAGATATTCCCACCCTGGGACGGCCTTAGTCAATAATCGTTCATCGTCATCTTGGAGACGCATTACCAGAGGACGACATCTTGCAGACCCCCTAATCCACATCCAGCTGGGCAATGGCTACTCATCGATGAGTCACGATCGTTGGCTGGGTGGTAACCTCTGGTACAACCCACAGTCCCCTCCGCGGGAAGGCCAAATCAGCGAACTTTGGAACCCTTCAACCGGATGGATCTGGGATCGAGTCACTACCTGGCTCGGGCCGGCGGCCGTCGTCCATCTCGCCACTACAAATCTTCGCATCTCCGACACTCCGGATATCACAAGATAGCCCCCTAGCCCGGACGGCCAGTTCTCTCTACTCTCCGCCAGGTCTGTCGTCCGCGGCATCTGGACCCCATCTTCCCTCACCGCACCTTTCTGGTACGTATGCATCCCCATTAAATGGTCGATCCTTATCTGGCGAGCCCACCTACGAAAACTCCCCACTGACGACGCCATCTCCTCGTTTGGCTAGAGCCTAGCCTCGAGCTGCCATTGCTGCACTTCCCCTCAAACCGAATCAGCAGAACACATCCTCACCTCCGGTGATATGGCCACTAATATTTGGACGACTCTCAGCATCAAGTTTAGCAAGGTCCTTCTCCTTAGGGGCTTCAACGATCTTCTGTCCAGCTGGGGCGTCTCCCACAGACATCAGATCGTCGCTGTCGCCGAAATTTGGGTCCTGTAGAAAAACAGGAACAAGTTTCGTTACGAGGGACGACACCTCACACCCCTCCAACTGTACAGGAAAATCATCAGACAGATCCTTAAGATCCGAAGGCGCTGCTCGCACTCCATGCCCAAGTTCTGGGAAACCCTTCATTAGTTTAGTTCTCTTGTTTCTGTTTTGTCGGCGTGCTTAGCCGTTTCTTTTCTTTTGTTGGCGCTATGCGCTCCTCTTGTATAGGCTTCGGCATTTTGCGCCTGATACATCAATAAAATTTCCCTTTCTTACAAAAAAAAATATATATATATATACATATTGTAATAAATTCAAACAATTATTATAAAATCTTATAAAATTCATAGGAATATTTCTAAAATATTCTGATAATTAATTTGAGCATTTACCTAATAGCTATCTATATTGTAGCATCTCTTGCTAATAATAATATTTAGCAATTAATTTATTTATTTAACAAAATACATTTTAAATGGTTAATAAGACACTATTAAAAATTACAATAAAATTTCTTAAATTTAAAAATACAAATACATTACTAATTCGTTTAGCAATAACTTTGTTACAAGTTCATCTGTCTATGCACATATTATAGCTTTTATCTTGTTACCAAGATAATTAACAAAATCTAGAAAAAGATTACATAGTAAAAAATACTAAAAATATATATATGCAATAAAATCTCAAAAAATTTTGGGTTTTACATCCTAACCAACTTATAAAAATTTCGTCCTCGAAATTAAAAATAATCTAATATCAAGGAACAACGGAATTAATATGAAGGAGGGTGTGTACTTCAAATTGTATCTCGGTTTTTTTTTTTTGAAAACCATGGAGGAGGTAAATATAAAAGAAATTCATATTGGTTCCATATCCTACAAGATAAGGTATTCTTGGTCCACGTTCTACCCAACTTATAGAAGTTGGCCACCCGTAAAGATCGTCGTCGTTACAAGACTTTTGAGGAGGACAATTTCTAGGGAGGGGCACGAGAATAACGGACACTTCTAACCGCAGTCTCGGATTCTAAGTGAGCCGCGATAACACCATGACTTTCTTGGCCAATAACTACTATAAGAAAGTGTTACAAATTTTACGTTGTTCATAACGGTCATGCTTTCAACAAGATGGTAAGAACCCCTTGTTCAAATATAACCAAAATGTGTCGGTTCAAAGGAATTTCAGTCTTTGCCTAATACGATAACTAAGAGATGAGAGTCTGCAGAAAGCTTTGTCATAGAATTTGAAGACAAGGTATGATTAAGTAGGGGTTTATTCTTTAAGTCATACGGACTATGAGTACAAAATTGGGGTTTTGGTGTTGTGTAGGAGGTTCGCGCTTGCTTAGGTGTACAGCATGTATCATAAGTGTGACGGGTCTTGCATGGATCATGGGTATTCAGTCTAGCTAAGGGAATGGGTCGAATTCGCACAAGTAAAATCATATGGGATAGAAATAAACATTTATGGCTTGTTCTAAGGTAAAATATGTCATACATGTGGTGTAATTGAAATGAAGCATAGGGAGGTGCGTTTATGTGGAACATGTATGTTATATGTGTAGAGGGGCTCGTCTAGTTCATGAGTGTGAAAGTTGTTAGAAGGAAAAAGGCTAGTGTTATGCTTCAAATATCAAAGTCACGGTAGATGGTACCAAATAATACAGGTTGGAGTAGACTTTCTGAATTTACTGTTTTACTAGTTCAATTGGAACCAATCTATCCCAACCATTGCTAACTTTTAAAGATACTTGCCTATACATTTCAGAAATTTTACTTCAAGAAAAATTTGAAACTAAGGCACGATTCTATGATAGAACAGAATATGAAGAATCAGGGTTGCGATCTTTTACCGCGGGTATCTAAACACACGAGCAAGTGATAAAAATGTAATGCGAAGACTGTATCACAATTTTTAAACAGATGAAAGAACGGTTATGAACATAATCTAGTTGGCATCCCATCTTGAAGGGTTGTGCTTACTAAGTTCAAGATTCTTATAGAACTTGGTTGATCGTGGGAAGCATAGTAGAATGGTTTCTGAGAAGGTAAATTTTTAAGAAGCCATTGCGGATGTGAGTTACTTCTGATCGTAGTCACGGGCTCTATGGGAAGCCTAAGTATTTACTCACTTATCATTGCTTATGTATCAGTCATGGCTTATCAAGGTAGTAGGAGAGGTCTTGATCAAACATAACCGAAAACAAGTTGGTACAATGAGATTCCATTCATTTCATAACGTAGGCTATAAAAATGCAGTTACAAAATCTATGGAAGGAGTATTAGTGAGCTAAGATGTGGGGCCTACATAATAAGGGTGAGGGCCTATTTCATCAAGTTTTAACTCTTTTTTTAGCCAGGGTGATTAACCAGGTCCCTGAAGATCAAAGATGCGCCTTCTGCGACTTTTGTGTTTAAGTATAACAAAAGACTCAATTGAGTGGCATACTAGTGGCATATGCATAGTAGACTTCGAGTAGAACACAACTATATTTTGAGACAAAAGATTTGATTCGAGGTTGGATCTCTAACTGAAGTCAGAAAGGACAATGGTATTATGGTAGGGATTGCAGCTAGCCTTTTTGACTCGAAAGTCGCATCGTAGAAATGGAGTACAAGGGGACATGTTTTAGTGGGACATGATATATCTACATAAAGGTGGAGTCGTCTATGTCTTGTATGTGAAATTTGTTGGAAGGTAAGAGCTGGTCTTGTGCACCGAATATTAATGTCACGGTCGGGGACACCAAAGATCTAAATGGAAAGGGGGAGTTCATTGGGCACTAATTTATTATCCCAATTTAATCGATGGGTAATCCCAATGATCCTAAAATTCTAGAAGGCTTACAATCTATACACTTCAGGAATTCATTTCTTGATATTAGACTAAGGCACGATTTTATGATTAATAAAGTTAGAGAAAATTCAAGTCGAATTATTGTACCTCGATCTTTGATTATGGAATAACACTATATGATGTAATAGGAAATGTGATACGGTAGACATAAATAAATTGAAAGGTGGTTCTCCGATTTCGAATAGATGGAACGATTGTGTAAATATAGCTCTCATGGCCATAGGTGGTATGGTAAAATAGGGGGGACATTCTGAGTATATCTTCCCTCAAATATAAGCATTTGCTTTTCCCTAGTAAGTAAAAGCGAAAAACAATAAGGAGTTCAAGGGAGAGGGAATCGATTGCAATATAAGTGGTTCCAAGGCAATTGAATAATTCAGAGGGAGTTGTCATGACAGTTGCGGATAAGATCCTAATAACATCTATATCTCAATCCACGTGGCATAATCAAATAAAGGGCGAACCAAATGCACTAAGGTTGATCAGACCATAATACACCGATTCTAATTAGACAATATGTTAGTGGACGTCCCCAATAAACATATGTCCTGAGCAAGCTCGATCAAGAATAAGCTTGCAAAAGTAGGCTATAATTGCGGTGTTAATTAAGATAGTAAAAATATAAGTACATGATATTGAAAGAAAATACAAGTAGTTCAAGTTTATCTAACTTTAAGACTCGTCCAGTATTCATGTCTCTACCATTGTCCTACTGTTTTCTTATTTAAGGCCTTCTTTGAACTAATGAGGCATGGGTCTTTAATTGCATTATAGTCTAGGTAATCTTCTTAAAATCCTCCTTAATGGTTTGCAAGGACAAATAGAGTGATATGTTATGAGGTATACTACCCAACTTATAAGAGTCAACTAATATGGTGATTAAATAATAGAGGAATATATACTATGAGTTATCTTTCTAACCTTTATCATGCACGAAGGAAAGAGGGATAAAATTTACAGTAGAACAAGGAATCAAGCAAGTGGCAAATCAAGGCTGTTAAACGAGAGTTTGAAAATGGGATTCAAGGAAGGAGGTTAAGCTTGTGGATGAGATTCATAGACTCTAATCCTATATGCAGGCTCACATCGGTACAGTAACATAACCGAAGTGATAAATTGGACCTGCATGGGCCACCACAAAAATATGTAACGCCCTAGTCCTAAAATACTTAGGACTAAGGACTAAGTTCGTAGACATGCCAGCTGCACACATACGAAGTATACCCTAATATATGGAAACCTCGTATGTACATAAGAGCTGTAAAATGCAGTAAACCATAATAGCTAAATCTCATCCACGCAATAAAAAAATAATAATATAAATCAACTAAAATTTTTGTCATTATACATGTAGTTGGGCGGAGACAAATCCACTACCAACCATTTTAAATGAGAGAAAATATACAAGAAAATAATGGATAAAATAGTACGACGAACCAAGAGCAATCATCTTCCAAGGGATGGAGAAGATCAGGGCCTTGGCTAGAACACCTACGAAAAATCACAAAGTACACACCTGGAGAGATCACCAAGTCCTCAGAGAGACGTAACAAGATACATAAAGAGCATGCCATAAATACTGAATATAAAATATGCCATAAAGTCAAAAAGTAAGAGTAAAATGACCCAACCATAACACGTCCAATATCCCATCATCGAAATAGTAGACTATCCCTACAACCAACAAGGACAAGGGGTGGCACACTATCCTGCGATGTGACATTGCCCCATGCCATGACTAGGACGGAGTGTGACATGACATTAACTAAGGTCTCCTAACCTTTCAAGTATGCAATTTAGAAGATATCTCGATATATGGGCAGGTAAAGGCTGACTCCTCCAAGACTAACTCATGACACACATATGTCAAGTATCAATACTATCAGCTGGCATAACTTGAGGCTAGTGGCCCACGTGATCCATCAGTCCACATAGCTCGAGGCTAGTGACCCTCGCGACACGACTACCGTAGTATACAATTACTATGGCTTTTGGATTTGGGTAGCCCATACATCTAACTGCCTTCACCCTCCCAAGGGTCACTGACAAGAGGTAGTCCGCTAAGACTAGGTCCACATGCATATTAAAAACAAGCAAAAAAAATAATTGAAAGCAAAATAAGTAAACTATGAATGGCAAGTCATGGATCCAACTGAAATAAATAGGCAATAAATATGCAGAAATCAAATAAAGAAACATGCAACTAATTATAAACAGAAAATAAGGTAAGGTATTTTGCCTGATGTGGTGTGCAAAAGAGCAGGATCCAATAGCTCAAACCAGCAAATCGACGAAGCAAGAAACTCAGAATCCACGAACGGCTCTGGATACTGAAACAAACATCAAGAACGTTCCTAGTGTAAAAGATATATCTATGAAACGCCTGTCCAAATGTCCAATTCTGGAACAGGGGCAAAATCATAATTTCTGGTCAAAACGGTGTCTACCGTTGGACCCATTTTGTACGAAAATGCATGCCAGTACCTACGGTCTCTAAAGTCATCAAACTACATGTCTATGGGTTCGATTTGAGGAGATGAACCCAACCGTATGTCCAAAGTTGGATTCCGGTGGGCCGTGCACAATTTTGCCAGTTGGAGTGGGTCGTAGACCCGCTAAAATAGCGTTCCAGTCAAATTTGGACCCAACATGTCACACAGGACCAGAAAAATAATACGGTCCTGTTGGCGCAAGTTTTGTCTCAATATGACGAACGTGCACGAAGTAATTGGAAAATTTACAAAGAGGTCGATACGGTAAATTTTGATGGATACACATCAAATTCGTCGTGCACACGCAACCAATTTGAATTCCGTCAAAGCCCACACGTCCGCGAGTCGATACGCACCTTTTGATGCTTTCGGTTCATGACCACGTCGCCCAGTTTGTCGGGACGCACGCCATATTGGAATTTTTTTTCTAAAATTTTATTTTTGAAAAACTATTTTTGGGAAAATTTTGGAATCGAATTTATTTACATCTAGTGTACGAAAATTTATTCTATCAGAAAGATTTTGTAGGCCTATATGTTAACTAATTTGTCGTTCAAAAAGTTTGGAAAATCTCCTCTAGGTTGACGGAAAACAGTCCCTAAATATAGGTAATTGAAACAGTTCTAAAACTATCATAAAACAGTTTTTTCGGGATTTTTGAATCGAAATTTCGATTCGATGGTTCGATATTAATGTGAACTATTTGTGGGATCATTTAGGGGGTCATGTAGACTCTCCATAGCATTTTATGAAATCAAAAATACTCGACTATGGGTGGAGAAACCAGACAGAGAAGATGGATACCTCGATTGTATTATCATGTCGGACCGTCTCTGTTTCTGGTGTTACAACGTCGGCCAGCGGCCATGCATCAATGGCGGTACTGGCATGCGCGCGCGGGCGAGGGTACGACTACAAAGTGGCGAAGGAGGCTGGGGTTTGTCGGCAGCAAAGGTGAGTAATTTTAGGGTTTAGGTGGAGTTTACTCGGCCCCTTTCTGATTCTATATATATAACTAAGTTATATATATGTGGTTTTGTGGCTTTAGGGGCAAGCTCGGGTTGGCTTGCTGTAAGCCCCCTGAATTTTAGGTATTTATTTTGATTTTTTTCTAAAAGAATTATTTTCGATAATAATTCTTATTTGATTATTTTTTATCATTAGATGCTTTTTTCCATGACTTTGATTTCTGGAGCGTCAGAGATGTCAGTCTCTGGAAACTCTCTTCATGAGTTTGTAGTAGACAAGATTATCTTTATTTTGATATATCATTTCCCACTCAAACTTGTTTCCTTGTACTCTGTTTGCATCTTACAACTTTCGGGTCAATTTAGGTCAATTAATCATCCACCGTAAAACCTAATCCAACTTTCAATTTAATTTCGGGTCCAATCTGATCGACCCAATATATGGTTCTGACCTGCTTTGAGTCTACTATACATGTGCCACTTGCGTGCCACCCAATTGATCTCTATCGTGCTTCTATTTTATCCATGATTAAAAATGGCTTAAATTTGTATTATGGCTAAATTTTAGCCCAAACTCAACCAAACTTGACCCAACACCCAACCCAATTTTATGTGACATCTCACATGACTAACCCAGATACCCCACTAATATATCACTCTTTCTCCCTACACAAAAATATCTCTCTTCCTCTCTCTACTTATTTAAATATCTCTTTCTCTGTCTTTCTAATAATCTATATATTTATATATACAACTCTCTCTCTCTCTCCCATCACCTCACAGCTGTAGAAGCATAGAAATTCAGACGCATCTATAGGCCAGAATCCTATGCGCTCAAACCAACCATGCGACCAACTCCAAATGCGCCAGGAAAGCTCAAACAGATACTTGGCACAACAACAAAAAGTACAAATTTAAAGACATGCAAAAGACGACTTTTATTTCATATGAAAGTTCATTACACATCTAAGGCAAAGCTTTACAAAGGAGAACTTCTACAAAGAAGGAAGATCCTAAAAGCTACAGCCAGATGCAGTAAAGTGCCATGCACCCCCTGCCAGGCACATCATCTGCCAGGCGCATCATCTGTCAGGCACATCACTCTGATGTCTCGTCCAGGCGCATCATGCTAGCATCTCAATGTATGCACATCTTCGTGCATAGTCAGAGCAAATCAGCACCAATCAGCCCATGTGTAGCAGGAGGAGGAACTCTTCTAGCTCGACAAGGATCGCGACACGATGCCCCGATCTTCGGAAGCAACAGGCACACTCGGCAACCTATGGCTCTGCCAGCATAACAAAAGGCGGAGCGCGACTGTCCTGATCTTTGGATGCAAACAGGCACCAACGGCTTGTGTCTGGACTCGAAGATCCCGATATTTGGATGCAACAGACACTATCACAGAAGCTCAGAGCGACGGAAAGACTGGGGCAGCGCATCTTCACCCTCGGGAAGAGCTCAAGTTCGAAAGTTTGCCAAGGCAGATCTCCGGCTAAGTTTATCTTTTGAAGAATGAAAGCAAAGCTTTCCCTCATGAGGTTATTTATAAGCATGGGCAGCCTACACCCTACTGCCAAATGGACAACATTCCAAATTCCATGCAATAAATCTGCATTAATAGCAAATACATCCGTCGCCTCGTATTCGGCAAAGTCAAAGCAGCCATTAACGCCTTAGAGAACTCAACAGGTGGGCCAAATAGGATACGACAAATTGGCAGAAGCGCCGTCGATATCATGCGCTCCCACATGGATGCGCCCAGCTGGCCATATCCATAGCCATGCGCCTAGATTGGCATTATCTAATGCAACCCTCTCCATCAAACATTAAATGCTGAATGACAAAGGACGGCTACACATCTCCCAAAGATGTCCAATCAGCAGCCCTTACAGAAAATAAAGCACCGCTGATGTCAGCACCATCATTACACCTTGGGTCGGCAATAATTGGCATGCGGCAGACCGATCATCTGTATGCGCCTCGTGGCCATATGCCCAAAAAACTGCATGCGCCCCAGTGGTCATGTGCCTCCTGGCTTACTTCGGGTCCCAAGCAACAGAAGACAAAGCTCTACACGCTCCTCAAAGGCCATACACCTGGACTTGCTCATGGCCCCTAAAGATCATAAGACTAAGTCGCCTCCCTTGCGCCTGATTCTAGGTGCACTCTGATGCGAATCTCAGCATGCGCCTCAAAAGCCATGCATCCAAACTCGTCTATGATGACTAAAACTCATAGACTAAGTCGCCTCCATGCGCCAGATCCTAGGCGCACTCCGACAGATCACTCTTCTCCAAAACCGAGATCTTTGAGCCACAAGCATATTCCACGCGTCCTTTGACTCAGTTTTGTTCAAAGAATGGGTGCTAACCACCCAAGATCTCAGCAACAACTAAATCTCTGCGATTGCCATATGCCAGCTCCATCATAGCCCATCACAGCAGTCCAGCAGATTCAACTTCAATCTAGGGCACATCAACCATGCTTCCCCGCCAGCATCAGCCACGTGGCATTCCCACGTCCTGGCGCATCCGACATATGTGCACATGAGCAGCCAGCCTGCTATCTATAAATAGAAGGTTCATTCCTTCATAATGGAGAACAGAGATACACGCACAGACAAGGACAGACATACATACTCAGAGAGAAGCACCTGCATAGAGGCCAGAAGAGACACTTAACGTCCACTTCTCCTCGTAACGCTCCGACATCCAGAGTAACCCAGACCTTCAGAGAGTTCAAAATTGTCGTCAGATCATCAACGGAGTCAACGTATTACCACTCGCTCTACCGACACAGTTCCTAGATAAAAACAAAAGTATACTCCAAGGACTACGTCTAAGTCCTACATTTTATATTGTTCTGTTTGTAATTGAAATACCAAAGCTTTAATCAACAAAACCTTGTCATATTTTCGATGGCAAACAAGCTGGCGACTCTACTGGGGACTTCTTTCTCCTCCAACGAGAAAGTTGTGTCGCAATCTGACGACATCAAACTCGGCTTCTCCCACAAAATACTTGTGGTTTGCCTCAATCAACAGGCGTATGAAGAGTTCGTCTCTGAAGGGAGTACAAGTCCTTCGAAGCGGCTGCCAAAGTCGAAGAAGATTTGCCAAGTCTGGGTACGCAAGGCCGATGTACCTGGCACTATCACTGAAGGGGATGCGCCACCGCAGCTGGACCTTCCTGCTGATGCTCTCAACAACAAGGATGCACCTACTGGTGCCGCGCATCTGTCTGAAAAGTACAGTATTGACTGCATTCTCCAACTGTTTTCTTTCCAGCCGAAGAAGATGCGCCAACGGAGCAAAGGTGCAACCAATCTCCAGCGCATGAGCTCTGGTGCACAGGAGAGAACGTATGTCTTCAACAGACTCACTCGCTGTCATGGCGAAACATTATTAGATTCTAAGTACTATGTGCCTTCGTAGGCTTGTACAAAGAAATCCAAGGCAGCACAGGCCATGCTCCACAAACGTGCTACGCCAATAGTGGACCAGAAGCATGCGCTCAAAATCTTACGCGCTGCTGATGGTAAGTTGTACAGAGTCGACTCAGACGTATATGTGCCAGAAATGAGTCAACTCTCAAATTCCTTATCTCGCTTGGACGCATCTACTGCGTTTCGAACTAAGTCTGGCTGGCCAACTGCGACGTTGAGCCTATGCGCCCACCTGGGTGACGCACATGAAGTAGACTCAAGTTGTCATAAATGTTGTTCCTCTACCAATGATCTGGGTGTATTTCATATACGTGAACTAGGTCAGGGGGTACAGCATTCACATGACCACCCCGGTGCTTGGCCTTGCCATGCGCCTGATGAGGGTGTTAAAGTGAAACTCTCCCAACTCGATTTACGTAACATGATCAGTCACAAACGTAGATCATGAGAGACGACCAATAAGCATAATGTGTCCCTTGTAGGACACACATGTGCCATGGTCACCATCAATTGCTGTTGTTGTAAAATAGTGGCTCCACCATAAAGACAGTCCGTGTTTCAGTGACTATAAACTACGACACCTATCCGACGTAGCCTCAGAAAGAAAGTTCCAATCGAAAACGAAGCGGAGCCCAAGATCGCTTCTTGTCATGTTGTCTCCTCATCCATGAGAAAGACAACCACCAACTCCTCAGCCTCTGCATCCAAGACTCAGCTGAGAAAGAGCAAAAAACTGGTCCTGTCCCCTGGGGTGTACGAACGCACCCGAGTGAGGAGCAAAAACCTAGCGGAAGCAACATCCGTGGGTAGTCAAGCCTCTGACAATCCTCCCCTCAAAGATGAGGAAGCGCTCCCACAAATCGACCCCAATATAGCTGGAGGTAGCCAACACGAGGCCTCAAAATAAGAAGCCCTTCTACAGGAAAGTGAGGTCGAGAGTGAAGCCTCGACCGATCCATCCACTTCCAACCATGTCATAGCAGCCTATATGGCAGGATGTGGTGACAAAGGATAATTAGACGCTCCAGCGATGGATATTGTGCAGCGCATAGACACCCTTGAGGGGAGTCTGAAGACTCTCTCTGCCTCTATGCAGATCCTGACCCAGATGGTGTTCGATATTCGAACCACTCTAGCAAAGGCACCTGTCTCCACTATCCCTGATCTAGGGGCCAATGGAGATTCAACCATACCCCCTCAACGGGTATCTTCAGGCACAGAATATCATACTGCACCACGAGCGTCAGCTTCTTCCAATATCCAACTTCAAGCTGTTCCGCCTTCACCTGCTCCCAGCTCGACAGAAGACTTGGCCGAGATGATCAGGGACCTGAGTGAACATTTCGAGGCCCAAAACAGGCAGAAAGAACGTCAGAAGATGGGGCTTCCTCAACCCTACCCTCTTAAGTGGAACAAGGAGGTTTATCCTCCCAAGTATAAACCGCATACCCTGACGCCCTACGACGGGAAGGACTCTCTTCGTCGGTACTTGACCTACTTCCAGTCTCAAACGGGGCATCTTTCGAAAGAAGATGTATTGCTCATGAGCCTGTTTGTCAGGGCTCTGAAGGGAGTTGCCTACGACTGGTACTGCAGTCTTCCTGACAACTCCATATATATCATCCTTCGATGACTTGACGCACCTCTTCCTTGATCGGTTCTACGACAGAGGGAGAGACATGACCACGTCATCGCTAATAGAAGTGCGGCAGACTGAGAAGGAAACTGTTCGAGAATTCATATGCCTAAGGTTGCCTCCAAGCATGTCGGAACATGCACTCATCGACTCCTACAGCATGAACATGATCCCCGCGAACAAGCTCTGGCTCAACTCCACTCCTCCGCCAGATTGGAGTTTATTGATCATCAAAGCCGAAGCTGCTGAAAAAAATGCACGTAACGCTCGCCTTCTAGGGGTTAACTTCCCTACCTTGGACGACAAAAGGAAACGGCCTGCGACCAGCAGTAGCAGCCACGAAGTGAAAGGGAAGCATGCCTTGACTGTCAATGCATCTAAAACAATGCAAGGTCCTGTAAGACTATATACAGTGCATGATCAATGCGAACGTCATCTCAGTCAATTACGAGAAGAAGACAGTCTCGACCAACATGGTGTCGCTCCAGTTCGGTACCTTACTGCCTACCACAGCTCAAGATGGTGTCGTCCCCATCCCAAAGGCGACAATAGAAGTAGTCAACCTTTCACCAACCCGTGACAACATGGATGGGCTCATACCACTCACAACATCCAAGGGGGAGATCATGTGGGTTCACCCAAATCTCATTCTAGAACTAACTCAACCGGGGGTGCCCTCTACCTCCAAAAGCAAAGGCAAGAAGACCAAGTCTTGCCGAATGGTGACTTCCTCCCTTGAGGAAGCACTACCCGTACAAATGCGTTCACAGCAGAACGCCCAGCCAGAGGAGACACCGGCCGAAGTGGCATCTCCCATCATCACCACAGCTGTCCAAGGAGAAGGTTCATCCCAACATCCTACAGCTGACAAATAAAAGCAGAAGGAGGCCTGCTTTGACAGGCCTCTTCGAAAAGACAACACTCTGGGGTCAACCAAGCCCCACAACTTCGACATACTGGCACAACTAGCCAGTACTCCAGCACGGCTTTTCCTATTCGATCTCCTTCGCCTATCCAAAGATACTCGAGAAGCTCTCAACGAAGCCCTGAAGGACGCCGAGTCTTTCATCAGTCAAGTCAAGCAGCCTAACGACGATCCTACAGTATGTCCGTACTGTCATAATATGGGGAAGATCATCCCCAACATCACATTCACTCAACAGGACATGTTGCTCAAGAATAATAGGCACAACAGACCCCTATATTACACAGGGTATGTCGGTGCCATCAAGGTGGATCGAATGTAGATCGACCCTGGATCCTCTCTTAGCATCATCCCTC